>VDFB02047230.1:340836747-340885933 GCA_007258455.2 Sequoia sempervirens | reverse complement strand
TCCAAGGTTAGCATTTCTTGATTTCAGAAAAAAAAGTGGCCACTTAAGCCCCCTTTTTGGGAACCATCTTGGTGCACTTACCCAAAAGCTACCTTATCTTTCATTAAGGTAGAAAATTTTTGTTATACAACATGCCCCATGAAAATTGGAGATAGGCACTGTAAAAAGAAGGTAAACACTAATGAAAATGGTCAGTGGTATTGTGGAAGATGTGATAAAACTTTCCCTAAATGTGATTATAAATATATACTTCAATGCAAAGTGCAAGACCATACTTCATTCACTTGGATTACAAATTTTGAAGAAGTGGCAGAAGAAATTATGGGTGTAACAACAAAAGAATTAAACATTTTGAAGCATGAAAAACAAGATGATATTAAGTTTTCACACATTATACAAAAGGTCATTTTCAACAGATACATATTTAAACTTCAAGTGAAAAAAGAGACTTATATACTTGAACAAAGGATTAAATGCACAGTCATAAAAACAACAAAGTTTGATTATTCATTTGAGAGCAAAGCTTTATTAGACTCAATTTCAAAGCTATAGGTTTCATAACATTCAAATGCTTGAATGTATATAATGTTAAAAATGTATTCAAACATTTGAAAAAAAAAAGTGGATATATCTAAGTTAGTTAATACCATTTTGTCATGATATACTTCTTTGATGCTGCCAATACTAAATCTAATGATTGATGAACATTTCTACTTTTAAATTTATTATTCTTGGTTGATTGTTGTTATAGACAAGTTGGTATGATTTCAAATTTCAATGTGTACCCTTATATATGGGAATTGAGATAAACAATGACACAAACAATAATGAAATCAAATTGATTGCTTTCCAAATTCATATTCATGAAAATATAAGCATTTTTTCAAGTCAATAGGAATCTTGATAAAGATAACTCTCAGTGTGTTTTACATATATTATTAATTAATATAGGTATGCTACTTAATTAAATTATTAACTATATTTTATTTGTATTATATATTGAATTGTTAAAAGATGTAAAAATATTAATACTAAATATATAGGAAAATGGTTAAAAAATTACATATTTTTCAAAAAATAAAATATAGTGTGTAATTTAAAATACAAATTATATAATTCTTATAATATTTATATTATTATTTATTGAATATTTTATAGATTTCAAGCTAAAATTAGCCTCCCCTCTCTCTCCCTCTCTCCCCCTCTCTACATGTCTCCTCTTCCCCATCTTCCTGTCTCTCCTCCTCTACATATCTCTCTCCTTTCTCCTCCCTCTCTCTATCTCTCCCCATCTCTCCCTGATCTCTTTCTCCCTCCCTATACCCCTATCTATCTTCATATCTGAACCTATTTGTCCCTTTATCTTCCCATATATCTCTATATCTATGTCTTTCTCTTCCCATTTATCTCTCTCCCTCTCTCTTTCTCTCTCTCTATCTCCCCCTATTTCTATCTCCCTCTCCATCTATATTTGTCTTTCTCTACTTATCTCTCTCTCTCTCTTTCCCGTCTCTCTATATCTCCTTATATCTCTATCTTGCCATCTCTCTCTCTCTCTCTCTCTCTATATATATATATATATCCCTATCTCTCTATATATTTATTTCTCCCTCTATCTCTCTCTATATCTCTATCTATTTTTGTCCCTTTTCCTCTCTCATTCTATATTCATCTCTACCTCTATCTATAGGGAGAGATACAAAGGTGAAGCATTGGACCTTCCCAAAGATCCACCAATCTCAACACTACTCCCAACTATTTTGAGTATTTAAGTACATATTGTATGCTAGATTAGGAGGCATGTGTCAAAGCTCATATTTATTGATGCAAAATAGGTCCAAAGTCACAAATTTGATGGAGTTAGTTATAGTTTTGTACAAAATTTCAAGTGCCACATAGAGCAAAGATATTCCAGTTTTTTATATCATGTCATCAAATTTGGCACTTCATCAAGATTTGTATCTTCATCAACATTAACAAAAGCAAAGGTATGTACTTGAATCCCTTGCATTTAAATTTTTCTATATATATAAATATTTTAATATTTTCCCTCAAATCCATAATATATATATTAGTGTGTATTTATTTATTGCAATAAACAATTAACCTAAGTAACACATTAAGAATTCTAAGGATTTGTGCTTGGAAAAAAATGCATAACAAATTTTTTTGTTGGATGTTGTGTTGTATAGTTTAGAAAAGCTCAAAATATGAATAGGATTTTAAGGCCATATATGGTAGCTTACAATGCAAAGAAGGAAGGAAATCTATTATCAATTTTAATCTACAATTTAATACCATATGAAAATCCACATGTAGTATTATCTAAAATTAATTCTTGACATATTAATTTTATAAAATACACTTACCATTCAATAAACTTCTCCCAAGAAAGAAACCCTAAGTGAACATTAATTGAACCCTAATTGTAGATTCATAACTCTAATCATAACCCTAAGCAAACACTAATCCTAATCAAACCCTAACCCTAGCCTTAAAGTTATCATATAATCTAATTATCTCTCTTATTTAAATTTGGGTTGAATTATTTTTCCTTTATTTTTAATTGCATATATTTTTTGTTTATTAGATCTTATTTTATGAATATATGCAAATATAATTTTACTTCTACATTCATTCTATGCCCATTTTTTTCATGATATTTTAACATTCATTTTCTCGAATATTAGATCAATCTCACATATAAATATGAAACCTCAAATTTTAAAATTGAATTCTACCCAAAACATAGACACACAATTGAACAAATTCTCAAAAGAAGAATGACAACATCATTAACATTTCATTCAAAATTCACTCAAATCCACATAAGGAGAGAAAATATATTAGAATTATACGTTTATTCATGCTTATAAGTCATATCTACATACAATTTAAGATAATTTTCATATATTCATCCAAAACTCAAAATAGGCTATCTATTCTATTTCGTCCCTTGGGGTTTTAACAACCAATGGCACCACAGATATCACTTCCTCATCAGAGGACATATATCTTTCTACCCATATATTCAACTCAAAACCTAGCTAGAGCTTTCATCAGTTCTCTCCCTACAAATGAGCCTTGAATTCCCTTTTATATGACAAGGGAGCAACAAGCTTCGGGCTCAAATGTAATTTCACCACAAATTTTCATTTGAACAAAATCTCCATTGCATTTGACTTTCATTACAAAACTTCCCACATGTTGAATCTGCAAAACATATATAGTGCATGAACTGGGGAAAGGTAAAAGAAAAGGGAACACAAATTGTCATCACAATCCCCTTTGTATCCACGCAAAAAACTAGGCAACCAAATTAATTGCCACTAAGGTACCACAACAACTTCTTATTTACCTGCCACCCTGCCCTTACCAGCACTCAGACCCTAGTATACATGCCCGCTTCTAGTTGTTGCCCAATACGGTAGACCCTCAACCTCCTCTTCTTTCTTGTCCTTGCCCAATACAGTTCTAGTCCATCCGCTTTGGGTTTTAACAGCCAATGGCACCAAATATATCACTTCCTCATCAGAGGACATATATCTTTCTACCCATATATTCAACGCAAAACCTAGCTAGAGCTTTCATCAGTTCTCTCCCTACAAATGAGCCTTGAGTTCCCTTTTATATGACAAGGGAGCAACAAGCTTCAGGCTCAAATGTAATTTCACCACAAATTTTCATTTAAACAAAATCTCCATTGCATTTGACTTTCATTTCAAAACTTCCCACACGTTGAATCTACAAAACATAGTGGCGCACGAACTAGGGAAATCTAAAAGAAAAGGGAACACAAATTGTCATCAAAATCCCCTTGTCGCTATCCACGCAAAAAAAAATAGGCAACCAAATTGCCACGAAGGCACCACAACAACTTCTTATTTACCCGCCACCCTGTCCTTACCAACACTCAGACCCCGGTATACACGCCCGCTTCTAGTTGTTGCCCAATATGGTAGACCCTCAGCCTCCTCTTCTTTCTTGTCCTTTCCCAATACAGTTCTAGTCCATCCACTTGGGGTTCTAACAGCCAATGGCACCATAGATATCACTTCCTCACTAGAGGGCAGACTGTGATTGAAGCGAGGTAAATACCAACAGTAGTCAGAGTCAGTCTCAGTTACATCATCAAAAGCGTTTCTCGTAAGGTCAATGGGCGAGTGTTGGCATCCAGAGGAGCCATGCCCATACCTTATTTTCCTATCGACACTAGTAATAGAGCACACCAACTACTTGCCTTTGTCATCTACCAATTGAGCAGCAACATCCTGGAATTGCAACCTTCTACTACATCTAGTGGGCACAAGCCTGGGCTTGTCAACCAAAGCAACTTCCTGAATAGCAGGACCGAGCTTTTGTGAGCTCAAATGAATATACCTCCTTACTGACTTACTCATTTTCTCTTCTCAAACAAGCACTCAAACTTGATTAGACTCATCCCACAAAGTGCTCTAACTGCTACAAGAATGACACTATTAGCAGTTAATTCCTCTTGTATTTATTGTGCGAGGTAATGGCAACCTTCATCAATGCTTAGTAAAAATGCATGTGCAAACATGGCAATTTGGAAGCATATGTACTGTCACCGTTTAACTAGAGCTGCATGAGAATCCAAAGATAACCCTTCGTGATTGCCAACAACAACATCTTCACACAGATTGAGTTTGAGGTCTGCGAGTTGGCGGGGTACGATCGGGATCTTCTCCCATATCTTCGAATATGGAAAACCTACACATTGCATGGTTAGTATTTAATGAAAGGCTTTGGCTAAGCTGTCGGTGACATGACCCCTAGAGCTAATGGGTTAGGCTTACATCACCGGATTAAAATTAAAACCCAACTTTGATTTTAATACTTTATTTCCTCCGCAGGGTTTTATTTCCTAAGTCTCGGTTGGCCCTATTAAATTCTTATCCCAACCCTAACAAAGAACAAATGATTAAGCTAAGGATTGTATTTGTTGTTATAACTTTAGTTCTAGAGAATTCTTAATTACCAATTCTTATTTGTGCATTTATATATGAATCCAATTGAATGCCTTTCCATATCATTATGGAAAATTTTATTATTGCAACCCTAACTCTAACACTAATTAAACCTTGACCCTAACCTGATTGAACTTGTATTATAACCCTAACTCTAACACTAATTGAACTGTAATCGTAACCCTAGGTATTGTTGAAACCTAACCCTAATTGTATCAATACCCTAGAGAACTCTAATTGAACCCTAACCCTAAAATAGACAATAACCCTTACCTTAATTAAACCCTAACTCCAATCGTAGCCCTAATTTAAGACTAACTTAACCCTGACCTTAATTAAACCCTTATTGAATTATAACCCTAATTGATCCCTAACCCAAATTGAATAATAATTGAACCTTAACCCTAAGTGAATAGAAACCTTAATTAAACTCCAACCATAATCCTATTTGAATTTTGACCCTAATCATAACCATAATTCAACCCTAACCTTAATTGAACCCTAACCCTAAACATGAGTTCAATTAAGTTTAAGGTTCAAATAGGGTTAGACTTTAATTAAAATTAGGTATAGGATTCAATTAGGATTAGGGTTGGGGTTGGGGTAAAGATTAAGGTTCTATGATAGAGCTTGGGGTTAGTGTTAGGGTTCAATTGGGGAAAGGATTAGTATTAGGGTTAGGGTTATGGTTCAATTAGGGTTTCATTAATGTTAGTTTTAGAATCATAGTTATGTTTAGGGTTGGATATAAAATTAAAGTTAGGTTTGAAGTTAATTAGTGTTAGTTTTAGGGTTGGGGTTATGGTTAGACTTATAATTAATGTTAGTATTGGGATTAGATTCTATCACTTTAATAAAAATAATCTTCTATAAATTCATTCAATTTTTTTTTGAAATTATATAATTTAAAATATTTTCAAATTTACCTATGTTGATATATGACAGATATAGAAATCTAAACTCTATACCATTTATAGTTAACTTGACATTGTGTATAAAAAGGTTTAAGTTATGAATGTTATAATATAAAAAATAAATGTGTTTTCAATGTTTATTTGTCAGTTTAAAAGATGTGCCAATAATGTTGCAATCACTAATGATTAATTTTTTCTTGATGGTTAAAATAGATTGGTAAATAAATTTATCTATAATAAGTAAATTTATCATTGATTTTTTCTTGATAAGTAAATCAATATTTCATAAATTTATCTATAATTCTTATTTAATTTTTCTTAATTATATTAAATTATATTTTATTAAATTGTTAAAAAATTTAAGTTGCTTATAAATAATTTTATGTGTTTTTTATAATTAACTTGATGTTGTGTATAAAAGGTTTAAGTTATGAATGTTGTTTTCAATGTTTATTTGTTAGTTTGATGTGAGAATAATGTTGCATAGTAATGATTAAATTTTTCTTGATTGGTTAAGTGATATTGTGAAATTATTCTATGTTAATTTAATGTTATGAATGCTATATAATATAAAGAAAAATATTTCTAATATATTTTTAATGCATCTTTATATTTTATAAACAAACATCTAAAATAAAAATGTGATTGTAAAAAAAATACAACTTAATGAGTGAACATACATTTAAAGTTAAAAGTGAAATTATAAAACAAATTGTAAATTTATTTTATTTTTCTTCTATAAATATAATTTTTTTATTTGTCATCCACCTAGTAATGCCCACTTCTCCTTTTAATGAATGTTTTATTTTGCAAGGGTTGATTTAGTGTTGTCGTTGATCTATTTCTTGCAGATATCAACAGTGCCCGCCATCCCATGATCAGGAATTGAAGGATCACAAAATCACGAGCAGGTGCCACATGTCCTATCCGGGAAATCAAATTTGCGCTATCACTGACAAACTGCCATTTGATCTAAGCCGTTCTCGACCATCCCACGATGGTGCTTGGGTTGATTGCGAAATCACGAGCAGGCACCACATGTCTCATCCAATGAAGCCTAAAGAATAAAGGAAACACTAGCCGACTTTAAATGTATTAAGGGACGGATTATAAAGTGTTCTTGAGATGCACATGTTCTAAATCGACAGATATGTTATAATCTCACTGGAAAAGTTGCTTGAAGGTTAACGACATGGCTAGCGACTGTGTTAAAGGAACGAGATCATTGATGCTCAGGATCAATGGTTGCCTGCCATCGCACGATCAGAATTTTTAGGATTGCGATATTGCGGGCAACTGCCACGTGGACTTCCTTCGCAGTGTATGGTAAGGTGGGCCCCTTATCGTCGTGTTGGAAATTGTGTCAGCTTGTTTTGAAGGTGGCCGTCGATGATTTTATTTTGTAGAGGGTTGAATTAGCGCTACCATTGATCTATTTCCTATAGATCAACAGTGCCCGCCATCCTGCATTCAGGAATTATAGGATCATGATATCACGGGCGCTTGCCACGTATCTCATCCGATGAGGTCTAAAGAGTGAAGGAAGCATTAGTTGGTTCTAAATGTGTTAAGGGGTGGATTACTAAAGTGCTTGTGAGATGTACATGCTTTATTTCAACGCGGATGTTATAATTTTGAGGGAAAAGCTGATCGATAGTTAACGAAAAGGACGGTGACCATTTTTGAAGGAGCTGGATCTCTGATGAGAAGGATCAACGATTTCCTGCCATCCTGCGATGGTAAATCAAGGGATTGTGGTATTGCGAGCAACCGCCAAGTGGTTTTCATTTACGACTTATGGTATGGTGGGCCCCTTATCGCCATGTTGGTGATTATGTCAACCTGTTTCGAAGGTGGCCGTCGATGATTTGATCAAACTGGAGGATCAATGGTTCAAATTTAAATCTATATCAAATGTGGTTGGAGCCATTCATGCAGCCCACGAGTGAGCTTTAATGGCAGATGAGACATCTACTGGCAAGATTTGATTGACATAAAATCAATTTACTTACTTCATTTATATCACAAGGCATCCAAGTATTTTGTAAAAAATAGTTTCAGAGCCAAAGGTGAAATTGCGAGCAGCTGTAGCCAAAAATTGGAGTTTGTGCAAAAAAAGTTGAGTTTATTTTCTCTGTTTCCCAGTCATTTTGCACCTAAATTTGGGAAGGGGGGTCTACTATGCGTGTCACTGAGCTCATTAAAATCTTTTGTTGGGGCTATAGTTTAATCATAAATTGTGAGGAATTGTGGTATTTTTACTCTGTAATTTCCTATCTCTGCTTAGTCATAGCCACTTCAAGTGTAACATTGTAGTGAAGCCCTAGTTTGTCTAAAATGGTGCCACCCAAGAAACACTCTGGCCACATTGAGTATTTGAAAAGAAACTTCTACGATGATTTCCTAGATCAATTTTCGTTGTCAACAAATGATAGAAGGAAGGGTGTAGTGTTATTGTGAGGGAAAATCCTAGGGGAGGGGTTGGTGTATAATAGTTCCAATATTGTTGATGCTAGGGTTCCACTCACTGGCTGAGAGATGTTCAGATTATGGTATGGATAGAGGAATTTTCCTCACCCTTTATCAAATGGATGGATGTATGACATGGGTAAGTTGGTTGTACCAAATGTGTTCCCTGATGTGGACTTACTTAGGGAAGTGGCCATGAGATATGACCCCATCACACAGGTAATTAGAGATAATGATGGAGGGGTTTTATTAGAACTTAACAGAGATGTTATCCAACAGAATTTTAATTTGAGTGAGCCGAGTGATGACTTGGTTCCTATTAATTTTGACGAAATGAAGCAGGAGTATACAAAACTAAAATCTCTTTTTAGGGTTAAGCTGCTTCCACCTCATCTGGTTAAGGCAGGAGGTTCACAATTTCACATCAGCCCTAGTGACCAAGAACCCTTCAGATTGAATTGTTTTGCAAAGCCTTTCCTGACTACTTTCTATTCACTATGTCAGATTTTGGGTTTCAGTCCTGGTGCAGTAATGCCAATTGCATACATATTCATGGGGGTGCAAATACAACACCCTAACTTCTCTGTAACATATGACTTTGCTTCTTTTTTGGCGGAGAGGATAGATGAAGGGCTGTCGAAGCTGCAGAAATGTGATACTGGTACTCAATTCTTTTGGTATTCCATGTTGATGCATATGTTCCTATTTAGGAATGTTGATTTTCTTTGTTGAGAAGATGAACTTAAGGCAATCAGTTGATGGAGAAAGATTTTCAGTACAAATATGGGCTACAGATCTATTCTGTAATAAGGAAAACACCAGTTATATGCAATTTGATAATTGTTTTGCTTCAAGATAAAGGGCTAGATTGATGGTAAATGTACCTAAGATCCCTGAGGAAGTGAATGATTTCCTTAGGCCAAAGAAGAGGAAACCAGAATTGAGTGTTTTACATAACTGGGGTGACATTATCCCATATCTAGTCAGCATTATCCTGAGAATATATGGATTTCAAGGAACCCCTCACATACTACCATACAATGTGCCACCAAGACTAGGGTTTGCAGAAGTTATGTGGCAGATGGGTTGTATTCATGAAGACAACCTTACTGGAAAGGGGAAGGGAACATTATTCCCTGATTATACAGTAGTGTCTGACTTTACATTTTCAAAAGGAGTTTGGACACATTTTGATAAATTCTTTGTTGATTACCATTTGAGATTTGGTCCAAGGTGACAACATGATCCTGAAGGTTTCTTTGCTCTTTTCAGACAAAGAATAAAAGGTGGAAAGTTTGCACATGAGTTCAATTTCCCTGAGGACCTGATCAAAAATGAATTTGATTTAAATAAGCAGGAATTGAACAAGGAGAAATGGATAGTTTATAGTAAGCTACTAGATATTGTGCATGAAATGGATCCAAATTATGATCCACTAATGGAATTGACTCCATACCATAAGAAAATTTATTTTCTGATGAAAAACTTCAAGGAGATTATGGACACCTTGACAACCAAAAGGATAAATTTAAGGCTAAGTCTGGATATGCAAGGACAAAGTGATAGGCCAATTGAAACAAGGTCAGTATATCAGCCTATAGAAAGGCAGCCCATCTATAGAAGGAAAAGGGATACTAGCAGTGATGAGGAAGAAGTAGACAGAAAGGGGAAGCAAATAATGAAGGCGCCTCCACAACCAAGTCCAAAATTCAAAGTACCCGGGGCAGTCAAGATCATTGAATTATAGTCTTCACCAGAGCGCAGTCCCCCATCACCACCATCTGAGCCACATCCTAAGAGGAAAATAACTGATCACCCACTTGAGGATTCGACAGATGAAATTATTATTACTAATCAGGACATGCAAGTTGGTATGCCTTCCCCTCCTAGGTCAGCTGAATTGGTTCTATCCGATTTCGATATGAAGGGTAAGAGTGTGCAGGATGCAAGAAAGAAGGCTTGCAAGGAGTTCTTAGATGAAAATGCATTTGTAAAGACTCCTATATTCTTGTAATTGGCATGGAGGATGAAATTTGAGGAATATCAAAATAAATGCAAGGAGAGAAGAGAACTAAGGCCTCACAGGTCAGATCAGAAGAATGATGAAGAAGTAAAAGCTAAACTAATGGAAGCGTTCAAAAACATCACTCCTAAAGAAGGGAGACAACTTGTGAGTCAGGCTGGTGTTTTTATTTTTCCTGAATGGGACATCATAGATGCAGTGGCTTTCAATGCCATTATGAAGTCCAAGAATCCTTTTTAGGATTCTGAAGAATAAGTTAAGGCAGCATTGCAAAACTCTGCCTTCAATGAAGACTATGAGACCTTAGCAATTTGGGCATTGGCTCCACAAGGAAGAAAGCTAGAAATTGTTGATATTAATCCAAATTTTAAAGGAGGATTAATAATAAAGAGGGCTTCAAAGACTTCAACCACCGAAGCCACTAATTTAACTGTGAATGTGGCCAAGTTGGCCCAAAAGACTGTTGAAAGGGAGGAGGCTGAAAGAAAGAGCCTAATAGAGAAGTATAACATTTTAATTGAAGAATATAGTAAAATGCAACAGAGGAATGTTGAGCTACAAACTGAAGTGAAAAGGTTCAAGTATAGACATATTGGGGAAACATCTAGTGCTCTAGGAACCAGAACATTACCTCCCACAGTAGGGTCAATGCCTCCTGCTTCTCCAAATTTTTCTACACCATGGTCTCTTATTCAAAATCCTACTCTCACCCCTCCTCTAGAACAAATTGATGAAGAAACAGAGTGCTCTGTTGATCCAACAAAGAGGCAGCTCATACAAAAAATTGATGAATTACAGACATCATTAAGGGTAAAAGAGGAGGGTTTTCTTTCAAAAGAAAAAGAAATTGTTACTACTATTTTGGAGCACTTAAATGAAAGGGTAGATAATAAATTGCCCTCTATACATTCTTTGTATTCTTTGCTATTTGAAGCAATAAAGAATATTGATAGGGATCAGGGGATAGTAATTCCAATAATTGAAAATTGGATCCCTAGGGAAAATAATCTAGATATTATGAATAAAGCCTCAAGGTTTGATGTAAATAACATGCCCCAATCATTGAAGCCTACTTATATATTAGGGAAATCATTGCAAGGTTTTCAAACCTTACCAGATGATTTAAGTAGGAAGATTAGGGAGTTGGTAAAGAATTTCAAAGATTGGGGTAACACAATGTTATAGGTGATATAATTGATGAGAAGGGGGAAATCAGAACACTCCAACAATGGCAAGATCAAGTGAGTAATGTCATAAATAATCAAATTAAAGTAATTTGTGATGACTCGGATTATGATTTGTTGGTGAATTGTATGTATAAGATTATTGGTATAGGCTCATTTTTGGAATCTTTAGAAAGAGATGCTAATCAGGTAGCGGTAAAGTATATGCCTTATAGTACAAAGTGTTAGAAAACCAAGATCACCTGCATGCAAGATGGATACCTGTCACATGCAAAAGATATGAAGAACCAAAAAGATGTTCTCTAAACCTCAAAGTGTAAAATGCATTAAGAGAATCGATTATTACAAAGTGATCAATCCTTATGAAGGAGATCAAGAAACCCTAAAAGGGAAACCCTAAATGAAACCCTAGTGTGCACACTTAATAATTAATCAATTAATTAATTATTAATGTGCCTAAGTTTAGCTTAAGTAACAAAGAGGAATAAGTGACTTAATTAATTAATCAATATGATATAATTAATTAAGCATAACTTATTACTCTAACACCCCCCCTTAAGATGAACTTAGGAAGAAGCTAAAACACTAGAATAAGATGCATGAAAGAAAAGATGGGTCTCGGCAACTAAGCCTGATTAGGTACCCATTTACAAATGCAAGAATGAGTAAGAGAAGGAAAAACCCAGTGGGACAAAACCCCCCTTACAATGAGATGTCATGCT
This sequence comes from Sequoia sempervirens, assembly GCA_007258455.2. Lineage (NCBI taxonomy): Eukaryota > Viridiplantae > Streptophyta > Pinopsida > Cupressales > Cupressaceae > Sequoia > Sequoia sempervirens. The sequence goes on along the minus strand of VDFB02047230.1, from coordinate 340,873,633 downwards.
GCAAAGAAGCACTGGAAGAACTCTGTAGAGTAACACTGGAACTGAAATCTGGCAAGCAAGGAAAGATATTTCTGTCTACTACTGAAACCAGATGAGAGTCACTAATTGACTCAAGGAATCATGAAAAAAGCAACAATAGACCCGATGCCTCGGAACACTCGAAAACTCCAAATGGGAACAACCCTGGAATCTATGAAGTAGCAAGCAATTATTGAATGATATATTACTGAAAATGAAGTGCAAAGATGCAAGATGCACTCTCCCAACTACGAAAACATCCAAGTAATCGCCAAACAACCCATCAGGCCAAATATGGACTAAGTGATAAACCTGGGATAGATACAGAAAAAGTGCATGGACAGAAACTTAGAGCTCCTCAATACCTTTCAGATGCTTCAAACAAGGCGAAAAACAGAGATCGTGGCAAAAAGTTATGAGCTCAGAAGCATAAAAAGTACATCTAACTTCAAATAGCAATAAATGTAGTAAAATAGAAAAATACTGTAAAATAAACTACACCAAATGAAATTGCTCGAAACTAGCTTTCCGACGATATCTCGTTTGCCCAATTTTGATACCGTATGCCCAAGTTATGACCAAAAGAAAAAAACTGCTTCTTTAGGGCAAACTAGGGTTAGGAGGGGCATATGAGGGCCGGCCGTACGCTGACGTCAGCAATTCGTGAGCTTAAAATTGATGGCCATCTGGCCGTCAGGGAAAAAAATCGCCCCCCCTGTCGAAATTTTTTTGCATGGCCGGAATCTGATCAGAATGCCTAGAATATTCCATTTACGGCTGACCGTCGGTGTCCTACTTTGCTGGAAGGAATATTTGAGCAGAATATTCTACAACGGCAGGGGTTGACAGGAGAGCCCCCAGTCGTCAATGTGACTGGGGCTGATGGGGGAGGAGCCCGCGGGGGCTATGCACAGGATAGGCCCAACGGCCGACCGGCGGTGAAGGCCGGCGGCGGCGGTGGATGGGTGGCCGCCCGGTGGCCACCTCGTGGCCGTCGGGTGGCAGATCTTCATTAAAACTGGAGACGCCGACGGCGGGCACAAATATCCTTTTTTTTTTTTGTGGAAAATCGTGCCTCAGGAAGCAAGTTGGGGAGGCCGTACGACCTCCCTGGTAAAAAAATTTCCTCTGAAACAACTTTCACCAAAATCGATGAAATGACAGGCGTTTCTAGGGTTTTGGGATGCTGCAAACGTGATGGCGATGTCCGTTTGAGCCCATAGTGTCTTGAAAAAATGGCTACCTCCAGATCTCATAGAAAAGATGCCTGTGGAAACCCTTGTACTTGAAACTCAGATCATGAACAAGCAACTGCAGGTCTAGAGCTCTGATACCATGTTAGAAAACCAAGATCACCTGCATGCAAGATGGATACCTGCCACATGAAAAAGATATGAAGAACCAAAAAGATGTTCTCTGAACCTCAAAGTGTAAAATGCACTAAGAGAATCGATTATTACAAAGTGATCAATCCTTATGAAGGAGATCAAGAAACCCTAAAAGGGAAACCCTAAATGAAACCCTAGTGTGCACACTTAATAATTAATCAATTAATTAATTATTAATGTGCCTAAGTTTAGCTTAAGTAACAAAGAGGAATAAGTGTCTTAATTAATTAATCAATATGATATAATTAATTAAGCATAATAACTTATTACTCTAACACAAAGGTAAGTGAGGTGATTAATTTTGACTGGCCAACTGATGAAGAATACCAAAGGTGGGTGGCTAAGTATTTGAATGATGATGAGTAAAAAGAGTGGGTTACCGACAGGTGGCAAATCAGATGCTACAATTACAATGATTCCAGTTTTGTGTTGATGGCTTTCTTGGCGTGGGTTTCGCATGGTTTTTTGTTATTGCATCAACCTTCCTCCGCCGACATGATGAACGAGAATATGCTCCAAGATGATTGCAGTTGTAACAATTTTTGGAATATTATCAGGTGCTCTAATCAGCTAGTGACATGTGTACTTTCTGGCCTAAAGCTTGTTTTTTCCTCTTCATTTTTCTATAAGAAGGATTTCAAGGCCAGAAGTACAGGTTAGAAAGTTGGATAATTTTGATCGAGTCTAGGTGAAGTTGCAGAGCTGATTGTAAAGATCAATGGTTTTAGAGAGAAATGCAATTTAGGTTCTGAGTCACTCTATGATAGGTTTTAAGTTCATGAGGATTTAATGTTGCATAACAGTATTAGCATTTGAATAGAAATGATAATTTCAAGCTCGTCTCTCTCCATTATATGTGCATATCTGAACTTTGAATAAAATAACAAAGGGTTGTTTCATTCAGCTCACTATTGTAGTGTGTATGATTCTATTTTAGCTTTAATTCAAGGAATTAATTAAAATGCTTGAATGGGATTATAAGCAGATATGTTCTGCATATCCGATGGTTTTAGAGAAATGCAATTTAGGTTTTGAATCATTATGTAATAGGTTTTGAGTTCATAGAGATTTAATGTTGTATAACAATACTAGCATTTGAGTTGAAATGAAAATTCGAGCTCATGTCTCTCCATTGTACAAGCATATTTGAACTTTGAATGAAATAACTAAGGGTTGTTTTATCCATCTCACTATTGTAGTGTGTATGATTCTATTTTAGCTTTAATTCAAAGAATTAATCAAAATGCTTGAATGGGATTATAGGCGGATATGTGTTGTATAAGGATTTGATAAGTAGTCGTGGGTTAGAATGCATACTAATAAAATTGTAATGCAATATTGTCAGGGATCTTATATGTGATGTATTAAATCTGTTATAAACCTCTAGATGCTTATGAATTTGACTCCTGCAATGGATATATGGCACTAATCTAAGTTGTAATTATTAGTGTAGTTTAGTATTTGTTTGTCTTTTCCTAGAGCTTGCTACAAATTGCAAATCATTAACTACCTTATACAATGGATTGTGTTTAGTTATCTCACGCTCCAAACTAGTTGATATTATCTTATCGTGTTGAGCTATTAAGTGAGATAATCTGCTATTGTTAATGTTGTTTATAATAATGGTGCAGAGGTTGTAAACATATTAAGGGATCACCCTCCTGGGTCTTGCAGAGCCCGAAGTGTAGGAGGCTTTTAAAGTCCTCGTCAGTTGGTCCAGGTCCTTCGAGCTGCCTTCAATTGGAATTGGCAATTCCATAGGTATATTAGAAGATAAACCTGGTTACATAGTAAAAAGAACCTACACGTCAACCACTGAACAACCACCTCTACAACTGACTTTTTGATCTTTTATGATCACATGAAACATAAAACACACTAATTTCAAGCTTGTTAACATCACTATTGAAATGTTTTAATTTTTTGACCTTTCAAACATTAAAAATTACATCATTAAATTAATTATGTAATGGCATAAAAATTAAAAACATCATGAATTAATTATGTAACCACATAAGTCAAATATAATTCTATCAAAAATTAATATCAAATAGATAATATAATGCATAACTTATACATTTCAATGTCATTGATCTTCTTCTTCATCCAACTCTTTGTCTGTATCATCCGATCCAGATTCGACATTGTAAGGATTGGTCATATCATCATCATCGTCATGATATCAGTTTTGATAATGTCATCATCCACATGATGTAATCTTCATGAACATTAACTCCTACATCATCATGATCTAGTTCCTCCTCTTCACATCTTCGTCAGGCACATCATCAACTAACCGTTGATCCTATCATCATCTACATCATCTTCTAGTTCTTGGTATCTTCTTCTTCCACCACATTTATCGCTTCTTGGCCTTCCTCTTGGATCATGTCTAACAACAAATGACCAACCCGGTTTACTTGGAACCTCGAGTAAAATACCTGCTCACATTGGCTTGAAGAACATAGGGCTCATTTCCAGCTCTCGATCAACCTTGTATTAACCATGGTAAATCCATTATCATGTTCAATAATAGTTCTCTCAGGATCATTTTCATTCAATTATAGCCTGTACCATAGGACGACGAAAAAAATTAATTTGAAGGACTTAAATTCACACTCAAGTATATCATCCAAAATCCCATAGTATCGATTTTCTGAGACTTCTGGATGTATGTCGCTTCTAGATGAAACATTAGTCACCTGAAAGACTGCAGTTATACCAGAATCACAAGTTTTCTTCATGTCATCCAACATTTTGATTTGAAATTTACAACCATTGCACCACATAGCCTTGTGGTGTTTCACCTGCAATATGTCAAACATGTAAAAATTATTGCAATATCATCAGTTGATAAACATATTTATTCTTGGTCGAATGTATGCAAAGAAAACAATCTCAAGATATATATACATCAATATATTTGAAAATAATTAAATAATATGGGTGATTAATATATTTATACGTACCTATTTATCTCTTAAACCATATGCTAAATTAATTTGCCTTTGTGTAACATTGGAATCTCCATTACGATGAGCTTTTTTAACCAATGAAGCCACACCTTCCCATGTTAATGCGCGACCAGATTGTTGACATTGTTCAATCCATACCATCATCTAATCAAGATTGTTGGCGACATACAAATGTAGTGAATCCCACTCTTGACCAACTGTACCAAAAAAAATTGAAATTCACAAACGACGTATAATTAGTTAAATACCATAGTATACGACCTTAATTTATAATTGATGTATATTGAAGATTAAAAATTAAATAAGTACAATATACATAAAAACTATATGTAAAATGCATTCCAATTAATCTCCATCACCATCTTATAATTACTGAGCTCACTTTCCTCAATCTACCTTTCCTCAACAGGTACTCCCCTTCGAATTTGTTAATGGAGTTGGAATCTCAAATGTGATCTACATGGATCTTTGCTGCAAACTTAGGAAGATATTCACTAATGTACACCATGGTCTAGTATACCATATATCCCTCCACCATAGAAACCTCAGGATGTGCTCTTTGTCTAATCAAAGCCTTCAAAAATTTCAAGTGCCTCTCAACCATCCACATTGACCTTGTGTGTACAGGTCCACACAATTCAATCTCCTCAACTTGGTGTATGAGGTAGTGTTTTTGTGCATTGAAAAATGTTGAAGGTAGACACTTTTGCATTTCACACATTAGACAAGGAATTTTTCTCTTCCAATAATTTATATCTTCTTTATGGATTTCTTTAGATGATAGCCATCTACAAGTGATTCAAAGCACAAATATATTAATGATATTTAACAAAAATATACAATATATTACATAACAAGTAAAACAAATGGCAATTATAAGATGTATATAGTGAATTGAACAAATCTCGCTACTTACCTCATGTATTTTCCAAGATCATATATAACTTGCTTCACATTGTTGTCAAAGTTGTCTGGGAGAGATAGAGGTAGAATGTACTGCAACAATTATAAAATGATCTTTTCATTATTTTTCCAAAAGTAGTAAACACAATACACTGAAAAGTACATCCATTATACAAGTGTATATAATATACCAGAATAATTACCTTAATGAAGGTATATCAATCATGCATTTTCATCCCTGACCCAAATTCACCTTTCTTTATTATTATATTGTTTATGTGTGTAAATCCTATGAAATCAAATTTTTGTATGACTTCTTTTATAGCATTGCTTTGCTACTTTCTGTTAATAACCAAGGAAGGGCACTTATAATTTGGTCTCCATTGCTATTCAATTGAATGACATTTTTCATTGCATGATTGGCTTACTGAATGTCACTACAAATTTTGACAATTTTTTCTTTGTCATGCCTTCCATCCAATATTTTCCATACGTTTCTATTATATTCTTTTCGATATGCATTTTATCAAACAAATGCACAATTTGTAGCTGCTCATAGTAGGGCAACCTACTAAATTGTCTAGGATAACTTTTCAGTCCCTGTGGAAGTCGACCATTAATGCCTTGACGACCTTCATGAGCATATAAGTTAAACAAATTAACAATGAAAATCATTGTCAATTACAACATGAGTAAACACAACACAATATAAAAATATAAATTCAAAACATATCATATATGATAGATAAACAATTTGATCTGATATATAACCTTGACGATTAATTCTATTATATTCCAACTTCCATAGGCGAGGTGTCATTCTTCGTGGTTTTGATGTAGTCTCTTCTTTCCCATTGAAAAGATGTTTTTCAGTAGTTTGATACTTATGATTTCTATGAAGTGCCTATACTCATCAAACACCTACTTTCCTAAACTTGTTGAATGACAAGATTTCATCTTTGGACTACAAATTGGACATGCAAATTTTCCCTTTGTTTGAAGACCTGCAAGATGATATATAATTGGATTAAATATGTCAATTTTTATAATTATATATAATGAATAGATTATTTAAAAAATATTCATGATATCTACTTCATCAAATTAAATATTGTTAAAGTGCAGTCGAACGTTATAACATACCACAAAAATGTGTTAGCCCTGGGGCATCACGAATTGTCCATACAAGCATTACATAGAATTGAAATTGTCTTTGTCCTATTGGTCTGGAGACGTCATACATAGTGACGCCATTCCATAACTTTAGTAACTCGTCGATAAGAGGCTCGATATATGCATTCATATATTTAACTTGGTACTTACCTAGTTGAATTGAACATAAACTTATTACATAATTATTATAACGTTTCTTTGCAATATATATAAATTAATGTACATGACTATTAAATGAAAAAAATATAAGTCATTATGCAACAAATAAGACAAATGAGATGCTATTACGTTAAAGAAAATTGATGTAAACAAATACCTGGAACAATCATTGACAACATTATGTGCTCCCTCTTTATTGACATCCATGGAGGAATCTTATTGTTGATAACAAAAACATGCCACACTGAGTAAATAGATCTTAGCTCTCCAAATGGATTGACACCATCCGCTCTAATGGCTTGGAATTACAGTTCTTCCTTTAAAAATTAAGCGTGTTTCTCCATGTCCCTAAATGCAGAACCATCCACGAGGCATTGAAGAATTTCATCTCCCACTTCTGTTAGTGCATGGTAATCCATCAATTGTACTAGCTAGCACCTAAAATAATCATTGCACATCGTGGAGATAATGGGAATATAACGAAGAACTGCTTACAAGAAGCCTTTTTGTTGGGTGATCATTGGATATCACATTATGACATTTTGGGCATTTTGTTGCAAATTCACATTGTTTATGATATATAATATGATCATTGGGACGCATCCCTATTGTGATATCATTCGATATCTTTCATAATGGCACATAAATCTCGGTATGTTGAGGAATTAAAATATTTGATGGTGGTAACAAAATTCACCAAATCAATCTACAACAAAAAATAATTTGTTGTATAAAAATATTATTGTTTTATATTTCATCCTTTATTTACTGATGATGAACTACTTGATTCAATTAAAATAGATGAAAAAAGATGGCCTTATATGGTATACCTTCCTTTGTCCAAATAAGATTACTTCATTTGATAAACTATTCACTTAACCTTGAGGTTCAACGGCAACAAATACAACAAAGAAAGTTGTTCAAAGCGCTAGCAAAAAGGGGCTCGTATACCTTCTCAAGTATAGGTAAATCATGAACATCATCAAAGTCATCTTGATCATTATGATTAGCTCTGCCACTAAATGTGTCATGGATCAATGTATTCATGCCATCATCTTCAACTATATTTTCTGGCACATGATCACCTTCTTCCATAGGATCTGTTAACTTCATCTTAATTTACGACTCCATGTTGGTGACTTGCAAAGAACCACATTCTCTAGGCGATGATAATCCATATCATCTGCCCTAGAATTTGCCCCACCTTTATAATAATGATAGACACAAATAAACCATGATCATGATCAAGTGATTATATATATATATATATAATGTTAAAACAATATAAACATTTACAAATTCAATCAATATAAACACATATAAACCATGATCATGATCAAGTGATTATATATATATATAAAATGTTAAAACAATATAAACATTTACAAATTCAATCAATATAAACATATATAATGAACAACTTACTAATGGACGATAATCATGCCCCCCTTCAACGTGACCATGCTGCCTACAATGTTTCTCAGCTGTTGTGATTAAAAGTCATCTCGTCTTTAAGCCCTTGCAATTATTGCAAGTACAATAACATTTTCCATCACCCTTTCTTTTCAATATAGCCCATAATCTATCAAGTGTCTCTTCATTTTGTTCTGGACTAATATTATCTGACATGATTTTTCTTTACCAAGCTTGACTATTTAGATCTTCAAAAAATATCAAACTCACACTCCAATAATTTTTATTCATAGACAGGTAACATAATCTAATAATTCTGATATTTTACACCAAAAACTTTGGCATGCAACCACCTACAAAGAAAATAGTGCGAAGTTAATGACCCCAAAAACACTTTAAAATGCTAATTCCAAAACTTATTAAATTGATTTTACTATGATTTCCAACCGTTAAGACTCCTAAAATTAGAATATTGAACTTGATCACAAAATTCCTACAACAATGGAGGTAGCAAGCTAGTAAGAGCAAGTGACCCATTCCTAAGGAGCAACAAGTCAGAATCATCATTGCTAATGTCAATACGGATTTATCCTTTTAGTTAAAGATGCAATGTGTCACTTCTTATGATGAGCTTATCCCTAAGGCCCTCAACATTGAAAGATCCCTAATAAAAAACAACAGAAGCATTGGTAAGATCATGATTAGGGTACAAACCCTAGGCCTCCGTAGAAACATAAACAATAACTATAGCAGATTAGTGAGGTTGCAATACCAGAAAGATTGAGACATTGTAGGTAATAACAAAATCTTGCAATCTAAAGATTGTAGCCAATAACAAGAACACTATGTAGCTTATTGATATTTGTAAATGCAATCTATGGTAAGAAGAATGACAGTCACTTGAGATGTGACAGTTAAAAACAAGCTGAATAGTGACAAGATAATAAAGCTCAAACCTTGCATAGTAAAGTGGAGATTTTAACAGTGAGTTTCCTTACGCCCTTGCTGACCTTAAGGGTTTTTCAAATGCTTTTGGTAGTGTTAGACAAGGCAAATGCAATCAGGGAATTACTGTCCAAATGAACTAACAGTGGTGATCATAGGTTCAATGTTTCTTCTTAGCTATTAATGTATAATGGAGGCAGTGGATTGCATGTTTGAGCAATGTTTTGAGACTCATAAAAGATGGGAGAATAGTGAATAATACCTTATGGACTGTGGAGCAGTTTCAATAAGGTTGAAGGATCTTAAGAACTACAATACCATGAAACAATGAGTCCCCTGTAGTAAGTAGGCAGACTATAGGGCATAGTTTGATTTTATAGAAGGATGCTCATGAAAGGAATCTTCAAATGATAGTGAGTGAGCTGTTTGAGATTGCAGCTGAGGGTGCAATACCCAGTCTTAAAGGAAGTTAGCAAAGCAGTAAATGTGCAAGAAAATTGAATCATACATAACAAACAATTCACAATGTTATCTTCCATAATGCCTTGATTTTTAAGACAAAAATCTCATTGTATCTTCATGATGAAAGTGGTGACCTTAATGGTCAATCACTGGCAACCATGATTTTAAAACATGCTATTATGCTTATGGAGGCAACATTTTAAGCAAGGCAATGAGTGGTGGTTTGGAACAATGGCAGGTATGAAGGAATTTCTTTATATGCATACTATGCAGTCTAGCTTAAGACAACGTTCTTAGAAGAGATTGAAGGTGGATTATGGAACTCAAGGGTTACCATGACAAGGATTAAAGTGAAGACTGAGATCTATTTAAAAGCCACGGTCATGAAGATATTAAAGATGTCACATGCAAAACCCTAGTAGTTGGAGTAATGAATACAGTGCCAAAGAGGATAGTGTGATGGGGCAGATTTAGATCTCCACATTATCTAATTACAGGGAAATACATCATTTATTTATTTTTTTAATTAAAATAAATCATTCTAAACCCTATATAGGATACATTGATACTTCAAAAGCCTCTGAAGGAATTTGAGATTATGCAAATATATGTCAAGTAACATTCATAAGGTTTAGAAAATCTTGATCACTCTCTAGAATAGCCCATTAAACATGGGTTGTGCTTGAATGCACTACATAATTGATATAACACAACCACTCACATATCAACGAGTTATAGGCTCTTTATTGCAGCAAGAGGTAATCACTCTTCGATCATGCTATAATTACATCCTAACCTGTTAAACTTGAGACAACCTGAATGCACCCAATGATGATTGACACCTACATTATACAACCTGAATTAACTACATTATATGAGTGCCTCTATTTCTATCACAGCATAGCCACATTAAACTCAGGTCACACACATGAATGCATCCAGTATTTGTTATAGCACAACTATGCCACATGACCAATAGAGTTATGGATCACATAATTATAGTCACAAGAATTTGTTCCTTGGTTGTGATCTTATGGTGATTCCACACAACAAAATCTAGACGTGAAATTCTCAAAACCCTTAACCTCTAAAAATGAAATCTGATGAGATGTTGCTTTAAAATATGATTTTCAAACATGGAACTACAAATTTGACTTCACAACTGAATTTTGCAAAAAGACAATGACTACCCTCAATCTAGTGATATCTTCTTGAATTTTTTCTGATTTTTCCCAAGAAAATCGTCCTTAGTTCTCCACAAACTGTCTCAAGTAGAGCAAAATACTGTTGCAATAAATCAGGCGTGAACTCACTTTTCAAAATGTCGGCCACAATTTGATTTTTTTAATTTTTCATGTTTGTTGAAAATTCGACGAAAATGATAGCCGACATTTCAACGAACCCCAGGTTCGTCAAAATTTTGACAAACGTCAGGGATAAACTTTCAAAAAATTGGAAATTACACATCAAATTTTACAAGCACCCGACGAACATCGAATTTTACATATTTTGTCGGACAGTTTCGTTGGATTTTGCAGTCAAATGTATTAGTGTGCAATATATGCCCTATTTTGGGCTTTTTATATTAGGGCCTTCAAATGTTTTTTCTTTTTTAATTTCTGCATGTTTAGTTATGCTAAAAAGCACATGCAATAAAATTACAAAATAGAAGGGGGTGTCAATATTTGGGAAAATTTGTAAGGGTTATTTACCAATTTGGAGAAAAAATTCTATGAGGTTGTCTTTTTCACCAAAATGGAGGTAGGTGTAAACCTTTGTTTCTAGGTGCATCTAGTATAGGTTTCTTTCATTTTGCTTCTGAATAAACAAACTTAGAATATTAAAAGTTGCTAATTAACCATCGAGCTCCGCACTGCTCCTCCAATCGGCAACCAAAAGTGTTCTTTTGTTCTAAATTCTTGTCTACATGAGATTCCAAAGTCGCATCCTTATGTGCTTCCAATGTTTCTTTCTTTCTAGCAGGACAATATTGAGCATTGAATAAACAATGGCATCATCCCTAACAAAGGGCATCTTTGCAATTCTTCAGTAGTTGCAACTTTCTTCTTTAGTTTGGATAAATTTTTGACAACCACATCACCGTTGCTGGCCCACCATCTTCATTGCCTTTGCAGCTTGTTCTGTATCAGTCTTCACAGGATCTTGGATCGAGATCATCGCTTTCTGACATGTGGACACTTGAGCAGTTTTTAGAGGCATCCATCATTGCATTTTTTTCCTTCATCAGTTTTTGCTTCTCCTTAGTTTTCATTCAGGGGTGTGTTTGATTAAATTAATCATCAGTAATTTACTTTAGTGATTAATGCAAACTTAGGAAAAGATCATCTAGTTCTGATTGCGAGTGTTATTACATTAATTATGCATTTCAATCAATTAAGTGACTTAACTGATTCATGCATTCTATTATCTCACTCCTCTCTCAGTCAGAACTCCACCATTTAGGGATCTCATGTTGAGTTCATTTGAGTCTACATAAGGATATTCAATCCTTCATTGTATTCAAGCAATATCAATATAGAATTTGGTTTCTGTAAATTTGTTCACTGTGCTTGATCTTTTATCTTCCTAGATCTTCCTATCAGGGGCCTGACATCTATTGTACTTGCATGACAGAAGCAATCCTTGGGTGGTCACATTGAGTCCCCCTTCTATCCTTCTTTCTCTAGTACAATCATTTCTTTTTCTCTCTTTTGGAGAGGATTTTTTCCCATGTGGTTTTCTCCTTTTCTCTAGTTATGAGAGTTTCATTTATGTACATGGATACCTCATTAGGCCTTGTAGCTAGGACCCATTCTGCATTCATTTAGCTTCCTCTATCAATAGTTTAGTTTCTCCCTAAGTTAATCTTAAGGGGGGGTGTTGGAGTAAATAAGTCATTATTAGATAATTAATTAATCATCAATTAATTATTAGAGGCATCTTTACTTTATATCACTTAAGCTAAACTTAGGAGTTGCTTTTTATCTTTAGTTTAATTCTTATTATTATATTAGACTAAACATAGGACAAGTTGTCTCATTGCATTAGATTAATACACTTGACACTATCTTGTTAATCTGCAAGTAGGGTTTTCTTATGTTTTTCTTATAAGCATGCACATTCTTTCGTAAATTCATTTAGGTTATTTGCATCAATAATAATTAATTGGTTATTGAGCACAATCTCACTTTTGATCTTCTCTACTGTGATAGGTAATTTCTTGCAAGTGTTTCATGTGAGTTGTGGATTGAATGAGTCAATTCCAACACATTAACCATAATTATGTAGTATTGGATGTTGTCAAAATTCTTAGGATAAAGGCTCATTAGCTCATTATCAAGTTAATAGCCTCTAACTTCATTTGTAGAACCATATAGTGTTTTCAACTTGTCCCAAGCCTCATGATAATTCCTGCATGATTCAATTTGGAACAACAAATCTTGAGAAACTAATTTATGCATACATCCAAGAGCTTTGGTATGCTCAATCATCTATTTAATATTTTTGTCACCATCAGTTGGTTCAGGTACCTTATTCTCAACATATGGAGAGTGACCCCCATTCATTAGTATACTCCATGCATGTTGATGCCATGTTGAATAGTTTTATGATGTCAACAAAGGAACCTTAGAATGATCCATGAAAAATGAAGAGAGCACTAGCAAACATATCAAGATAATGTACCAATAGATCCCCCCAACCAATCAATCAATAATCCCCTAATAACAAGATATGAGGCTGACCCTTTATGCTTAGTGCAATTAAAAATTCCACTTGCCAACAATGGCAAAGTGAACTTGACCTACTGCATGTAGAATGCCAAATTTGGCCAAAAATTTAATGTAAGATGAGATAAGTATGATCGCACCACTACAAAGTAAATGAAAATTATGCACTTTTGAAAAAAAATCACTCAAAAATGTTACCATATGAGCAAGAATGAAGCCCTAAAAGTTCTAATAATTATAATTGCTCAACAAAAGCTTTGAAAGTCTACAATTCTAGAAAAAACTAGGGATAAAAATAAAAACCAATTGCACCACTACGTAGAGCGTGAAATTATACCCCAAATCAAAAAACATTACACTGAAAAAGGAATTTGTATAACCAAGTTATGAGCCTCTAAAGTTTGTCTCCAAAATAAAAATTTCCAATGGAGAGGGTGTCCAAATGGAGTGACTTGCTAACAGTTATTTGGCCTTCAAATTTAAGACAGTGAATTATGACGGTCATCTAGATGTCAAATTTAACACATTATTTTCTATGGTCATTTGGTCGCCAATTTTTAGATAGTTGCACAAAAAAAAAAAAAAAATCTACACAAAAATATGAAGTATTATATATGAAAATGGGGGGATTTTGGGACTTCTAGACTCAACTGTGAAGTTCGTTTTGCCCAAATGTGCACCTTGCAAAAGCTCAAGCTTGAATCACCCTCAAATCTAAGAAGGAATTTTGTAACTCTGAAGATCTAATACCATGTAGGAGCTGAGATATAGCTCATATAACATGTTAGAGTCACTCAAGGACTCAAGCCTCCAAGCCTCCAAGATCATTTGCAAAATACAACCTTTCACAAGAGGAAAAAGAAAGAACATGAAATTGCAACAATGGATGCAAGATGTGGTCAATATGCAATTTTCAAGATTGCAATAATGTATTGGACTTACACAACTGAATTGAGCTTTTTGATAATGTACATATGAAGCCTTGCTTATACAGGCAAGGGTGATGATGTACCTACATTAAATGACTGTGTCATAATTAAATGACATGAGTCAATATTAAATAACCTAGGACACAAGCATTAAATAAAATCCAACTAGATAAGATAGGTGACAACTAATGCTCAACTAGAAAGATACCCTCCCAGGGCCTAAGTGGACTTAACAATGTAAATAGGACCTAGATAAAACTAGCTAGGAAAAATACCTATTTACACCAACAACTTTGCTATGCATAATCTTGTCAAGCAACTTTGAGGTAATATTGGTGTGTTTTGGAGGTGTCTAAATCCAAAGATTCGAGGTTGTTTGTCTTTTGTAGTTGAAGATAATGTTAATAGAGTATCGGCTCTGCAATGGTAGTGTTATTGGTACAAAGTGTATGCTAGAATGCTCTACATTCCACTACAGATGAATATTATGTTATGCGGTTTCGAGGAAGTGTTTATAGTTGTTAGAGGTATGTGTGCTACAAATGACAAGTGCTTTGGTGGTTTGTGTGTCGAGTTGTGAATGAACACTTGGTTCATTCAATTATGACTTCACCAGTTTTGTTATATGGTGTCGACCTAATGGTTTTGGGGTCGTGTAGAGTTGAAGTATGTAAGGAGTGGATTTATGGGAGTGATTATGGGTCATGCTAACCTATTTTTATGGTGCATGTAGACACTGAAAAATGTCCTAAGCCTGCGAACACTTTTTTTCCTCGTTAATTCACTTTCTTCCCTAAATAATTAAATAATTTTAATTATTTGATTATTGTCTAAAGTCACATTCTTCTATTAATTAAATAATTCTAATTATGTAATTAATTCATCTCTTTCTTTTTATTTCTACCTTTTGATGAATTAAATAAATTACTCCTTTCCTCTATAAATTATGTAATTAATTCATATCTCTTTCCTTTTATTTCTTCCTTTTGTTTAATTAAATAAATTTAATTATTATCATTTTTTGCTATAATTAAATAATTATTTTAATTATTTAATTATTCATTGACCTCTTCTTCTATAATTAAATAATGGTTTTAATTATTTAATTATTCACTTTCCCTCCTAAATTAAATAATTTTATAATTATTTAATTTACTCCAACAACCTTTTTTTCTATACCATTCTCTTTATCCATGTCATTCTTATCTTTTCACATCTCAATTAATTTCCACCCTTAATTGAATTATTTTATAATTTAATCTCCACCATCCATCCTTAACCAAGCCCTATCTTTGCCCTAATTTTTCCCTACCCTATTTCATTGCTTCTCAAGCAATCTTGACCATTGATTCTCATGTCATATTGGCTTCTAGTCCTAGCCCTTCATTCAAATTTTATTTTCTATAAAAGAGACCTATCATTGTCATTTTATCCCTAATAATAGATTGAATTCAAGCACATGCTATTCAAGGAGACATGTGCAATCTTCAATATTTTGCTATCATTATCACTAGGCTTATTGTTGCATAGTCAAAATTTGAGGGCAATCAAGCATATAAAGCAAGATGGAGAAGGATAATGGAGGTGAATCAACCATGTGGCATATAGAGATATTGGTAATATTGCTTTATGTTTTATGTTTCTCTATTCATTAGTGCTTCATTGTTGGTTTAGGGACTCTAGGGTTTGATTTTTATTGATTCATTCCTTTCACCTTAATTTTATCCTATTCTATAGTGTACATGTTTTGGTTCTTTCCACAAGGCATGTGTATTGGTTTTTTTAGCCGATAGGGTATGTTGTGCACGGTACATCTAATTAGGCTATCCCAGTTGATGTTTTGGTTGGTTGTGGTATATATATACAAGTTTTATTCATTATATGAATTTGGATTTTGGATAAGTGTAGAGTGTTTGTGTGAGATATGATATAGAGTGAAGTTTGAAGTGTAATTATGGTGAAGTATGAAGTGTGTTAAGTCAATTTTCAAAGCTTAATTGGAACTGTATCTTCAGCATAGGTCAAATGCATTGTTAGCAGTTCATCTTCGGTAGTGAGTCACCCTTTCTTCTATCTTTTCTATTATGAGTAGTGATCCCTTTGGTAGTGAGCCACCAATAATGAGTCTTTCTCTCTTTTCTAGATAATGAGTCCACCTTTTGTATCACATAGTATAACCAGCTATAATATATTATGAGCTAATCCTCACCATGGTTTTTCCCTTTCTAGGTTTTTCCACGTAAATATTGTGCTCTTGTGTTCCTTGATGTGATGCATGCTTTATATGATCCTTTCATTTGCTACAAGTTCAATATGATGCTTTAAAATGTTTAAGTTGATTATAAAGTGAATAGGTTTCAGTGAATACTTATTCACACCCCCCTCTCAGTATTTTAGGTGTTCAACAGTTAGTGATTCTTGAAAAAGGCTTTAAAAAAATTTCTTGCAAAAGGAGAGGAGAGTGTATCCTAATGCACAAATATGATTTTGATTATTCCATGATGGTGATGTTTAACTGGCCTAGGAAGATGTCTTATGCTTTGAAGCTTAAGGGTTATGGTATTATGAAGGGGCTAATAGGGATTCTATATTTGAATTAACTTTAAAAATATATAAATAATAGGAAGGAAAACTATAAAGGTTTGGGTGTGTACACAAAAATAGGGACGAAAAATTAGCCAAAACCACTTTTTGATCAACCATTTTGGATATAACATGAGCATTCTATAATGCCCTCACATTTTTCTTCCATAAAAGAAAGAAAAAATAACATAAGCAAAAAATAATATTGTTGTGATCCCATCATCTACAAATATTGAGTTTCTAAGATAGAATCATGACAGCAATCATGTTTTTCCAATAGTGTGATCCTATCCTTTTGTTGTGATCCCATCATTTGCAAAAAATAATCTTTGGTACCTATAAAAAGTGCTCACCTTGTGGTACACGAATTAAGAAAAATAATGGTGGTGCTAAAGAACATTGTGGTGCTTCTTATGCAAGGGTTGAAGTTTAAGAGTTCTTCGTTCCTTATTCAAAACATGAGATTAAATTACAATAAAAATTAAAGAGATAATGGGGTGATAATGAATTTCATTTATGGTTGACAATAAATGTTCCCAAGATGATCAATGGTTGTTAATTGTAGATCATTTCAATGTGAGCTAACAAATTATTTATATTAGAGAGTGTAGTTTGAATGTGCATTGACTAGGAATGTTGATTATTTGTTGTTGAAATATTGAGTGTACTTGGTGATGCTTGAGAAGGGCTTTAAAAAATTTACTTGCAAAAGGAGAGGAGAGTGTATTCTCATGCAAAAATATGATTTTGATTATTCCATGATTTCATGGTTTTTAAATGACATGGGATGATGTCTTTAACTATATAACCCTATACACATAAATTCAAAATTTTGGTGCCTATGTTGATAATTAACAATTAGACCCCAAGAATCTTGGCTTTAGATTGTAAGAAATTGAATTTTAAAAGTGAGGGACAAGATTTTGTGAATGATCATATCCATGATTCAAGATCACATTAGTGATCTCATCCAACTATTAAGAATTGAATTAAAAAAGTTTTGAACAAACAATATAACATATTTAAATGATGGATTACATCATACATAAGTAAATACAATAAAATAATTAAACTATATATACTAAAATTATATCCAAAACATCAACTCAAATAACAAAATAAAACTAAAATAAATAGACAAAAATTAAGACATACATTTTTGTATAATTGATTACTTAAAAGAAGAGGCTACTATTGAGAAGCTACCCTATAACTTGAACCTAATCCAATAACCAAAACTTTACTATTAAACCCAATTCAATAACCAAAACTTTACTATTAAACCCAATTCATAGCTCAAAATATGCATATTTTTATGCTACAATATTTAATTTTCCATAGCTATTCCGTGTATTTGGACCAAGCCTACGTTAAGTTGATTTAGTCTAACCTACATATTATACAATATGGTTTTATATTTAATCCACAACAATTTAATATAAAGTAGATAGGCAGTGTTTTTATTTAAATATTTTCAATGCATGTGGCCATTGCCAAGGTGATACTCATATATTCAACAGAACTCATTTTATTAATTTTCTCCAAAATAACTTGACACTCAAATACAGAGTAAATATGATATTTGGAGCATTCCCACACTTAAACAAACACAGTTCTACTTCTGTGATAAATTTATTTTTAGAGCTGGAAATCAGAAGAGATGGTGATGCTTCTTCCCACTGGCTTCCTCAGCTTCTTTCTTGTCTCCCTTCTTCTCATGGTGTTCATGGAATGCAAAACCACCACTGCCCACAGCAGCAGCAGCAGCAATCTCCTCTTCTATCTTGTGCCTGTGAGCATGCTCTGGATCTTTCTTTGCTTCATGCTTCTCATACTATCACATCACATCACACAACCAATATATTACTCACAAAATATATAATTTCAAACCCTAAAAGCATTAGTTTTACATATATTCAGTGTATATATAAAAAACAAAGTATACCAGTGCAAATCCTCCGGCAGCCACAGCGCCGAGTTCACCAACATGCTCCAAATGCTTGTGGTGCTTTTCCTCCTTTCTGGCCTTCTCATACTTGTCTTCACTCCCATACTCAACAGTTGTTTGCTCTACATAAACGCTGGTGTCTGCATCAGCGCTCACCTCCTCTTTCTTGTGGTGAAACAGATGATGACGATGCTCCTCAGACATCCTTCAAATGAAAAATATGGATATATACACAGAAGCTACAAGTCAGAGCACTGCAGAAACAATTGTAGGAAAATGTTGAAAACGAGTGATATGGATATGGGGAGATATGCAATGTATATATAGCCCTGAGGGTAGTGCTTGTGATGAAGGTAAGCGCGTTTTGCACGGTGGCTTCGTATCCAGGGCATGATAGTGTGAAAGACGTGCATTGATAATTTATATGTTTATTGATGTTGAATGTGATGAGGGCAATACGCGGGGAAGGTTAGTTCCAACTGTGGTTGAGACTTTACCTCGCCCTATTGCGTATAGGAGCTTAGCTTTTATGTATATAAAAACACTGCTAAAAGTCATGGATACCTGAATCATTATCAGGTGAAGTTCTCAGATGTTTCCTGTGTGTTTAATAATATAGAAAGGTAGTGAGGTAATATATGAGTATACTTCAGGTGTGAATATGAGACCCCCTCTAGTGAGCAAAATAAATTATTCTGACCGAGTTTTATTTATTGTCTTATAAAATACATTTATTTTGAATTAGATGTCACATTTTTAGAGTCAAGTTATTTATTGTCTTATAAAATACATTTATTTTGAATTAGATGTTACATTTTTAGAGTCAATTTAGGTAATTGTGGATTTTGATGATAGTATTTTTTAATTAATTTATTGCGAGTTTTGTCAAGTTATAGTTTGATAAGAATAATATTTTGTTGTATTTAGGAAGTTAATCAATAATTAAGATAGACAATATAGTCAAGTTTATTTTTAAATGATATATAGTTAGAGGTCCATGGAAGGCCGCCTTTCATCTGTTTTCACAACAAGATCTGTAATTTCACATGTTTAAATTTGAAGCATCTTCCTTGAAACTGATTTAGAGCAACCAATGCCTCACTTGTAAAGGAGACTTCCTTCAACATGGACATAAATTTACTCATCATACATTTGAAGGAATTTGTTTGCCACTAAAGATGGCACCTTCTTAGCTTTCATGTCTTCCCTCAAAAGTGAAATTCCAATCGAATACTATTACACTCTTAATTTTGGGAATATGTTAGTCATCAATTTCATTTACCTCTTACCTATAGATTAAATCTTTTAAAACTTTTCATAAAGCATTTGATCCTTAAACTCTCTACATGTGTGGCAAACACTCCTTAAATAATTTTTTATTTTTCTTGTCACTTACAAGTGTATCAATGTTAAATGATAAGCTAATTAAAAATACCTAATATAATATTAAGTTTGATAGATAGATTTAAAATCATTTTTTTAATTGATAGCTTAAAGAGTATTGCACTTCAAACTTTCAATTATAGAAACTATTTTAAAGCTTAATATTATCTCTAACCACTGACCCATAATAAACTTTATAATACTAATAAGCATGTCTTCTTGAGAATATAACATTGTAAAACAAATCTAATCTTCTATATAAATCTACCTCATTTTCCTCTTTCTTATTCATAATTAACATATTGCATTATTAAATTTCATGACTAATCACTTTTTAATAATAAATTTGAGACACTTTAGAAACTCATTTTAAAAGAAGCAAATTTGAACAAGTATTGTATAACTTTGAGCTAATGATAAGGAATGTTCCATTATCACTTTGAGGGATCAATAACTATCTTCAAACGCCACTTTTATAGAATTTTGACTAGCAATATTTATATTTAAAGTAACTTCTAAAGTGCTTGATCTAGTATTAAGTGATTACTATCTTATAAATCTATCTATATCACCTTCTTAAAAATTGAGCATCTTATTATAGCAATGGTTATGAGAGAATACACAAATAAAAACAATTGAAGAATAAGAAGATTGGATGAATTGACAAGGTTTGTTGCTATAGTTTGTAATCAATTTCACTATGTAGATAGGATAGGGGCTCTCAATTTTGTTGGTCAATATCCCTAATCATGAAACACTTCCTTATTATCAACACTTAGATTGATGGACTAATCATTAAAAACTTTATGAAATAAAGCATTTATAATGATAAAGTGTATTCCACGAAACTACCCTAGTGCCCCACCCCACTACAATAATTATAGTAAGGAACATTAGTTGAAATAAAATCAGCCAAAATTTTATTAAATTTGCACAACCATACACACTAGGATTGGTTATATCTTTAGTTTAAATTGTTAGATCACGAGGAAAAATCATTTTAATGAGCTAGTACAAAAAACATATCCTATTTACATAAAGTGGTACAAAACCCCGACTATCGAAAGGAGCTAGCCCTACCTACCCCTACACAGACATATGGCTTGGTAGGCCCTATCATCTATAATGGAGGGGTCACTGCCACTGTGTAAGGTAGGGGTGGGGTTATACCTTATCTTTCGTCTATGTGCATGTAGTCAATTTAAACAAGGAGGGGTGCGTATTTTATTTCATTAAAGACATAATATTTTTATAATTCATTATATAATTGACATCAATTTTACTCAAGCCTAATGGAGGTAGTTTCTTACTTTCCCATTCTCATGAGTAATACATCCATATCTAAAGAACAAGTATATCATTACATTAACCTTATTATTCTTATGTAAAATACACCTTTCTCTAATAAATAAATAGATTATTGTATAAACCTCCCTTAAATAACATACAATAACAAATTTCAACTAAGAAAAAAATTAATTGTGAGCCAAATCCAGAACCTACTTTCCATACTAAAACTTACTAATCATCCACATTATTTTTGTGAGAAAGACACCTTTCTCAAAAAAAGATAAAGATAAAGATAAATCATTACATAAGCCTCCCTTGAATAACACACTAATAATAAATTTCAACTTGAACCTACTTTCCACATAAGAAATTACCAATCATCTATCACTCATACATTTTCAAAGATGTCATACCTTCATCCTATTTTAAAAATCCAAAAAAATACTTACTATGTGCTCATTAAGAGTGGCCATTACATTCAGTGGCCGGCCAGGGAAAAAGATCTGTCCGTAACAATCGGCTGAGATGGGTGCCGCTGTTTGCACTAAATGGATAGATCTATCCAATCCCACAACCTGTCCCTTGTTTTCAATTAACCGCACTTTCAAACGATCAGATAAGGAATGTGGGCCTTCGTTTTTAAAAAACAAACACAATTTAAGAAAAGAAATTTCATGAATATAAAAAGTTGGTGTTTATTTGTGTTGGGTGGAGCATGTGCTGCCATGTTTCCACATGAGGTAGGCGTACGCTATGGACCTGTAATATAATTGTTTGAATAGTTAATGCAAAATTCCTCAATTATCAAAGCAAGTTAAGGTTGAGTAAGTTTGATAACTTTGGGAATTCCTTCCCCTTTTGATTTGTTGCATAGTTATGATGGTTACTGTATTTTAATGGAGGCCTCTCTCATCATATCATTCTGTTGGGTAAGCCATTTTCTGTTTAGCTTTTGTTTTCTGCTACACTCACAAATGCAAAACCAATGTATTGATTAATCCTTTCTGGTGGAGTTTCATGCTACTGAAATGACTACTTCATTAGGGTGTGGTATATCTAAGAGCATATTCTTTGTTTTTGGAGCACATCCAATAGCGATTAATGGACCCTCCTCGGCTCTATTATTGATGTTATATGTTTATTAATGTCATGTGAGCATTTTCTTTTTACTTCCATATTTATGTATTAGTGTGTAATGGAGAAGTTTTGTCAATTTTCATTTAGTTTTGGAGTTTTTTAACGGAATGGATTAATACTGTTATGTATGGATTAATGGTTATATTTTCATTAATTTGGTCTTCATATTTTAATTTCATTTATACATGTTTAATTATTTTTTATTTGTATTGAATAAAACAAATCATATTACTTATATGGATCAGAAAACATAATTGTTATAGTAGAAACAGTCAAAGTTGTTAACACAATAAAAACATCTATGAATTTATTACAAATATAAGATATTTTGAAGCACACAACAAAAAGAAGATAACAACACCCATAAATAGTTGTTATGGACACCTCCAAAGGCATATAAACCTTGCAACAAAGGCAACATGGACAACGAAACAAGCCTCATGCCAATCCAATATAGACTCAAGCATAAACTATTGAGCATGAATCCACAATGAGAGCAGCAAGAGCAACACCCTAGAACAATGTTTGATATTCACTGCCCATTTTGACTAAGCATAATCAGGTTATGCTATATATATCAATGGAGTAATTGGAGTGTGAAGTAGTAGGCAAGAACTCATGTTGAATTTGTGTAATAAGACATTTTACCTAAAACTTAATTTCTTCACTAGTAATGCAATGCTCTTTTAGAAACGAAGCTATGCTGACCATTTGGATATGAAAGTTGGAGCAAATAGTCAAAAATTCAATCTCTAAGGGAGAGAATGAGTCAAACAACATAGCTTGGCAAAAAAATTCTTGAGATTTTTTATTATAATAAGTCAACAAGCATTGGTTATCGTGTTGTGAGCAATTGAAGACCTGGAAGAAGAGCAGATTTCCACAACCAAGGAAATTGGAAAAGGGTGGGAATGACCATTGTAAGGGCAGCCTATAATGAGTTAGCATGAGGGAAAAACCAAAAACAATGTTTGAAAGTTTTGTTGTTACCACAAAAGGGATAGGAAATAGGAATTTAAGGTGGGATCCCATATGGATTTGGCATGTAGAAGTTTCCATGTAGTGAACTGAGATTGAGAATCGACTTTGAATTTCCAAATTTGAAAGCTAAACTTGTTCCAATTGGATCTGTTGAGCTTATATTTATACTCATACATTCATTACATATCTTAATATTAGCACTTTATAATCTAGGCCAATCCTTTGAAATGTAGGAGCAATCCCGACCATTGAGGTTTGAATTTAAAAAATTTAAATTTTGTTGACTCTAGCATATTTTATACCCATTATGCATTGACTTGGTACACACTTCACATAATTAATTGTTGTGCCTTAATATTTAAAATCATTCAACATGCATAGATTTACATCAAAGAATATCTAATCATCACCAATTTTTTTTGCATATCCCAAGCATTAAAGAGGGGAACAATCTTTTTATGCCTTGCATACACACCACATCATTTTACTAAGGAAAATTTGGAGAGGGTATTTTTGTTTATGATCTTTCGTATCTTTTTCACTAATTTTTTTCCATTATTTGTTATAGTGGATGTCTTTTATTTCCCCCTTTTAGTGAGTTTTTGTGTTTTTAGTGAGAGATACAAAAGTTTCTTAGAACTCCAAAACTTGTTTTGGTCTCAAGGATCCTTTGAACCCCAAAGATTGTCAATGTCCTAAAACCTTCATAGGCTCTAAAACATTGTATTCCCCATAGATTACTTTCTTTAGGGATATCCCTTTTGCTTGTAGACCTCAAAAGGGACTCATAAACTAAGGTTTCAACTTCCAACTTCCTTTCGAGCTTTGAATCTTACCGGGCTTTTGTGCATTTATGTCTACACATTTACAAGTCTTTTGTGAGTTATATAACATTTTCCCTCCATTCCTTCTTCATATTTTCCTCAATAAATATTCTTCTTTTCCTCCCCAACATTCTTGAATCTTGTAATCAATCAAGGTTGGATACAAGGATTCATGGATTTGATTGCACTTGGAGTGTTTTCAATTGGATTCCTCAATTTTCCAACTCTTTCCCTTGACTTCCTTGATGAAAAAATAGTTTGGTCTTTCTTTCTTTTCAATGTAATGTTATAGTTGGATTTTTTGTTTCTACTCTTCCAATCATTTATGTTTTTATTTTTTAGAGTAATTTTTTTAAGAATGGGGTTCTATGCATTTTGTTTTAGGGTTTGTTTTCCTTTATCTAGATAGGGTTTTTATAATTTGTTATGTGTGATGAATGCTACATTCTAGGATCACCATGTGTCTTATGGTATGTTATAGTCTTTTGGTCTAGTGTGCTAGTGCGTAAGGCTAGGAGATTCTTGTTTTTCTAATTTTAGGTTGCTGAATTTCAAACTTGTTATTTCTAAGTTTACCTTATTTTCTCTACCCCCACACAATACTTATGGATCCTATTTTGAACCTCGGGTCCCAATGGGAAGTCTAAACATGAGCACTAGGTTCCTATTTCCCATTTCATTCTTACCTTCAATCCTTTGATGGTCTTTCCTTTTGGCCTATGTTAGTAGGCCAAGGGCAGAAATAGAACATGTCGTATGTAGAATATTGGAAGAAGACCGTGGTACCAAGTGAAGACATTGGTCACTAGTAGGAGTCATCTCCCTTCAAGGGAACATACATATATATGTTACATGTAATAGATAAAGAGATAGACATGTAATGTAATGTGATGGAATGTAATGATAAGATAAGATAACTGACTACTGGAGTAGAGACTAGATGTGCCCTTTTGTATCTGCTATAATATAATATATACAAAGGAGTTATAAGGAAACTATGTGTGTTGTTGATATATGAGAAATTTATTTTGTTAGTATGATATTGTATGTCATGTATTGCTTTATAGATTCCTATATGCTTACTTCTCTTACTGTATCCTTCGGGGTATAGACA
Source organism: Sequoia sempervirens (assembly GCA_007258455.2). Classification (NCBI taxonomy): domain Eukaryota; kingdom Viridiplantae; phylum Streptophyta; class Pinopsida; order Cupressales; family Cupressaceae; genus Sequoia; species Sequoia sempervirens. The sequence continues at coordinate 340,848,280 of VDFB02047230.1, read as the reverse complement.
TACTACACAAGGAGCACTGGGCTACAAATCTCTGGACTATATTGTCCCCATTTCTCTTGCCAACATTGGTTTTGTTGTCAAGACACTGGAGAGAACAATAACAAAAGTAGAGGCATAAAAGTAGGAAAGTTGGTAGAAAATTTATTTTTTGTTAGACCCTAATGGTAGAAAAATATTTTTTGTTAGACCCTAACGGTCGTCTCTGTGAGAGGAGGGTAAGCCATTAGGGGATGATGAATGGAAATCCTAGGGGAGGATCCCAAAGATCCTTGAAAAGACATGACTATTTAAAATATTCTTTTAGAGCCTTGATATAGGAGGAAAAGATAGAATTCCAGACCAAGGATACATATGGAAATAGGGAAAACCAAAAAGAAGAGAGAGATATCTAATATCATCAAATTATGAATTGAGATGAACGCAAAAGAAAGAAAACTAAAACAAACCTAGGAAAGAGAAGAAAGGTACCACAAAAGGGAAATAGAAAGAAGGGAGAAAGAACAAGTGGGAAAAATGGCAAAGGAAATCCTAAAGAAATGAATGGAGCATGCCAAGAAGGGTGTTCTTGAGCATGCCAATGTGAGTGCAATCGAGAATAGGAAAGGAAGAGGAAAAGAACCAAAAGCTAAAGATACCTCAAAAGAACAAAAGGAAAAAGTGATGGAACCTAATCTTGAGGATTTTCTAACTAAGCATAAGATAAGTTCAATCACTAATGAAAAGATGGAATTACAAATGAAAAGTTACGAAGAACAGATGTCACCCCTAGACCAGGAGTCACCCCTTAAGCCAGATATAACACATATAGAAATAGACAAAGAAAGAGAAGAAGGTAAGAAGCCTCAAGTGTGAACAACATATGCAGTGAATTGGGACATCATAAAAGGTAACAACTAATCTATTGGGTGGAGAACCATAGAGGAATAGAGTAACTATGAAAGAACAAAAAGTGACACCAAATCTAATTCCATATTCAACAATCAGAGAAGTAGTACCACAAGCCTAGAAGAAGGTTCATCAAAAGAGAACATGGCCATGATGAGGAAGATTTTAAGTCTTTGAAAGGGACACTAATAATGTTGTAGAACATATCTTCTTGTTAAAAACTATATGAAAGAGCTGGAACAAACAAAGAGATAGTACAAAGCTATTTGATTTCATCATCTCCTTAAGAGAAGAACCACAAAATGATATTGGAAAGAATACCCTCAGAACAATAAATCCTAGAACAAATTAAAGAAAGTCTTTGTAGAAAATTTTGACATTCCAGAACTCTCAAAGGAAGGAGTGATCCAGCTAATATAATTATCTCAAAGGGACAATGAATCCATCTTAGAATTTGATAAAAGGTTCAAGGAAGTAGTTAGGTGCCTTGATGAACCACTAACTGATAAACAAAAAAGAGAATGGTTCCTTTCAACCATAACTTTAGAACTTGGAATGGCCTTGGGAAGAAAAAATTATGGCTCATACTCATAATTGGTCACATTTACATGCCAAGTAGAAGGTCAATATTGGAGAAGGATGAATAAGGAAAAAGAAAATAGGAAGATGGAAAGATTATAGTTGGAAATGAATCAGTTGTGATTAAGATAGGATCTCATGAAATGAGAAATCATCCATATAGGCCTAACATATGGTGTTCCTATTGTGATAGAGAGGGCCACATCCAAAACGAATGTATGATGGACATAGGGGAAAAGAAGGAGAATGAGCTAAGGGTATACCTCCACACCATTAGAAAACCAAACTCAGTTTATTGTGGGGTGTGCAAATAATGGCACAACCACGAAACAATTGAATGTCCATCACAAAAGTTCTAGATAAAAGAGGAAATTGACTATGACTAGGAGATGACATACATAAAAGCGATGGCAGAAGGACCATTGTATGCAAAAGATCACAAATACAAGATCCTTCCATGGAAAAACCAAATGAATTATTATGCCATCCAAGGATCAAGAGCTTACAATGATGATAGTCCATACCAAAGAGGAAGAGGTTGGAGACATGGAAGAGGAAGAAGAGTGGATGTTACCTACTTTAACTATGATAAGAGAGGAAACCTCGCTATGGAATGCTGGGGAGAAAAGAGGAAACAATTTGGATTTTATGGTGAAGAAGATCACAATGTGTTTAACTATGAGAAAGTATGCCAGTATTACAAAAATATGCAACCTCAAAAAGACAAGAAACAAGACTCAATCACCATAAGAGAGGCCAAACTCCTTTACAAACATAAACATGAACTCACATACACTTTGACATGATGCTTGGATCTTGAATTACTACAATAAATCTCTAAAATGTTGCTCTTGACTTGCTTGATAATGTTCTTGACAATGCTTGATCATAAATTTTGCCAATAATTTCTAGATTGTTTTCAAATGATACAATAACTAGGTATTTATATACAATTATTCTAATTTCGTAAAAAATAAATTCTGATAGCCAACTTTGGACATTTGAATTTCAACTAATAAAATGTTGATACCGACATATTTGAATTTGGAGCCAAAATAGGGGGAAAAGTATTAAATTAATGCATTTGTTTTTTGTTTGCAATTTGTTAGTAATTATTTTAAATGGGCCATGGAATGCATAATTTAGGAAAGTACATGCTCAATTATGTGGACAATAACTTAAGGGGGAGCAAAACATAGTGTGAAATTGCTAAGGGTGACAATTTACAATGCAACAGACATCTCTATGGAAAATCCTACAACTAAAATAACCTACAATAATTCAATAATTTTTTAAATCATAATCCAAGAACATCTAGGACATAAACCACAAGATATAACCCTTTATTTCTAGAGAGATTGACTGCACAAAAGCCAAAGCCAAAATCTAAGTTCAATTTCATGGGGCAACAAAAATATGTCTCAAGAATATATTATTTCAAGAAATCAAGGATGTCCCCATCTATACTAAGACTATTAAAGAGTTGTGTGTCAAGTAACCAAGATGGAAGAAAAAGGACCCACTAATTATCCAAGTTATTTGACATCTTGTTGGTATCATGATTGAGAATGTTGTACCTCCCAAGTACACTAACCTAGGAAGTCTAATAGTAGACATCCATATCAATAAAACTTTCATATAAAACACTTTGATTAACTTATGTGTGGTCATAAATGTTATTACTATTATAAACTGAATATACACCCTTTCTAAGCTATCAACTCAACAATCCACCAAAACATGGGAAGATCTCACAAAGTGTGGCTCTGATAGCTTGTGATCAACCTCTAGAGAGGGTTGGTTCCCTTGATAATTCACATATACTAAACTAAAATAATGTTGTTTCTACTAAGGAAAGAGAGATAAAATTCATAAATTGATCATAATTCATAATGTGGAAGGTGGGGGCAAGCTACATGATTCACAAAAGTTGATAAGTTATATTCCCTATATATAGTGATATCATGAACTACACAAACTTAAACCAAATTAAAAAGGGGTTGTTTAATGATTTTTTCATTTAATGAGTGACTGAGTCAAATTTTTTCTAGAGGTCTATGCCTATTGATGGAATATAAAGTCAAGTTAATAGGAAGAAAATGCAATGAAAGATAAAATAATGGATAATTGATCAAAGTATAAATGTGCATCAAATTTTGAGCATTAAAAACCAAACATACTTATTTTTCCATAACCAAATTATACAAACTCGTATGTAAATATTGAATGATCATTACAATACTTGTAACTATTTTGAAATATTGCCACATTTTCAAACAAGGATTACATTCACATCAGCTAATGTGTTGGAAAGAGACTCTAAAGTATTCAAAAATATCCTTCAATAAGTACTCATGATGTTGGAGACATAACATTTGTAACATGCTTTGCCATGGTATCTTCAAGTACTTTAGCAACCTTCAGTACCCTACTATGATCGATATTTAATAATTGGAAACTTGGACCATATTGTCACTTCTTCTACATAGATAATAATCACTTACAAACCCTTATAAATAGTCAAAAACATCAAAATATACACTTTCAACGGTGAATCACTAACCCATGGTACTATAGTAGTGCTAGGTTTATAGCTAAGAACAAATTCCATCCAAAATGGGTCGTTCAATTTGAAATATGGGATAGGCATTAATTTTTGGTCTTTGAGCATTTAAGCAACCATCTACATTGATGGAAGGTAGCTAGGAGCAACCCTTGATCATTTATTTCTTGGCACCCACACTCATTTTGAAAAAAATGTGTTTATTCATGTCATTGGCAAATGATAGGAATCAAGTGGAACTTGAAAACATAAATTAAGGAGGTGCCTTGTAGGTCTTGAGCTCTAAATGTAACATGGGAGTGAAATCACTTAGAAGTTAGCACAAATCAACGAGTGTCAAGCCCGAAAGAGAAACTAGAACCAATCTGGCCTTCCAAACAACCAATAGGTATTGGGCTTGGAGAGGAACTAAGGATTAGGATCAAAAGAAGGAACAAGAGTGGGGACTCAAAGGGGACAATGAAGTTGGAACCATAGCTAATGTCGAGGTCCAGAGTTCAACTACAAATAAGAAAATATTGGGTGGAAAGCGGAGGTTAGGACAGGATTAGAAATTTGAACCAAAATCAAAAGGTTCTATATTCCAAGGAAAAATATGTGTTGAGGGTTAGGGGCATGAGAAAACTTAGAACTAGATGTTATAGGTTTTAGGTTCCAAGTTTGTTTTGGGATCTAAGGCTTGAAATATTCAGAGAGGAAAAATTGGCAAGGGTCGGACCTCAACAAGAACCTAGTACCAAAGATTGAAAGGTTCTAGGTTCCAAGATTATTTTGAGACCCGAAGTCTAAAAAGAAAATTGGATGAGAAGATTATAGTGAGTGAGGATTAGGAGGGAACAAGGAACAAGGAACTAGGACAAGTAAAGATTCCAAGTTCCTCTAGAGGTTTGGAGTCTAGCAGATAATGGTAGGTTTTGAGTCCAAGTGGGATGTATGGAAAGGAAGGGAAAGAGGACTTGGAACATGAGGCTCCAAGTTCAAAAGGAGGGCCAAGGTCCAATGACAAGGTTGGATGACAAAAACAAAGGGGAACATGAATCAAAACCAAAAATTTCTAGACTTGCATCAAGGCCCAAGGTTGAACAAGTACCAAAGGAAAAGGAACATCCCAAGAACATGAAGAAAAACACAAACTTCTCCAAAACTTTAACAAGTCCTAACAATCCTATACATTGATCAAGTTCACATTGTTGAAACATATCTGAATGATGGATTAGGTCTTAAATGAGTGAATGCAATAAAATAATTAAATTATATATATTAAAATTATACAACCAAAACATCGACTCAAATAACAAAATAAATTTAAATAAATAAACAAAAATTAATTAACTCTTTTTTTATATAGTTAATTAGGAGGAGAGACTACTACTAAGGAACTATCGACTATAACTTGACTTAAACCTAAACCCACAACCAGGGCTTTTCATTAGACCGAACCCATAAATCAAAATTTACATATTTTTGTTGTAAATATAATTTTTCATAATTATTTTATCTATTTTGGACAAAGCCTACAATTTACTTATTAGGCAATATGGTTTTATACATATAATCCACAAAAATTTAATATAAAATAGGTAGATAATGTTTTTTCTAAAAATATTTTCGATGCATGAGGCCATTGCCAAAGTGATAGTCATATATTCAAGAAAACTCATTTTATTAATTTTCTCCAAAATAGCATAACACTTAAATGCAGAGTAAATATAATTTTGGGAGAAGTAGCACACTTTAAAAACACATTTCTACTTCTGGAATAGATTTATTGTTAGAACTGGACATCAGAAGAGATGGTGATGCTTCTTGCCATGGGCTTCCTCAGCTTCTTTCTTCTCTTCCCCCTCCTCATGGTGTTCATGGAAAACAAAACCACCACCGCCCACAGCAGCGGCTGCAGCGACCTCCTCCTCTATCTTGTGCCTGTGTGCATGCTCTGGATCTTTCTTTAATTCATGCTTCTCATACTATCACATCAAATCACACAACCGATATATTACTCACAAAATATATAATTTCAAACCCTAAAAACAATAGTTTTACATATATTCAGTGTATATGTATAAAACAAAGTATACCAATGCAAATCCTCCAGCAGCCACGGCGTCGAATTCACCATCATGCTCCAGATGCTTTTGGTGTTTTTCCTCCTTTCTGACCTTTTCATACTCATCTTCACCACCATAATCAACCGTGGTTTGCTCTACATAAACGCTGGTGTCTGCATCAGCGCTCACCTCCTCTTTCTTGTGGTGAAACAGATGATGACGACGCTCCTCAGACATCCTTCAAATGAAAAATATGGATATATACACAGAAGCTGCAGTTTAGAGGTAAGAGTTTTAGTAAACTATTCAAAACGAGGGTTATGGATATGGGGACACATGCAACGTATATATATATATATATAGCGCTGGGGGCAGTGGGTGTGATGATGGTCACCACATTTATATGAATTAGATGAAAGCAATACGCGGGGAAGGTTAATTCCACAATACTTTACCTTACCAGTTACCATAGTGCGTATAGGAGTCTTGATGGAATATAACACTCCAATAATTTAACAGAACTGAATGTATCATCAACATGTCAATAAAGAACAGCAGATGTGTCTAGTCTTCTGTAGTTTGTTGTCATTAGATTTCCAGTTAACTGTCAATAAAATTAACATAATTATAGGAAGTTATTAAAGTTCTTAGTAATACCTATTTATGAATAAAATATCAGTGAATGAGTTTATTTGCAGTTGCATTTTCTGTGACACCATCAGCAGATGAAGCTCTCAAATGTTTCTTGTGTGTTTAATAATATAGAAAGGTAGGGAGGTAACATATGAGCATATTTCAGGTGTGCATATGAGACCCCCTTGGTGACCAAAATACATATTTATTTTGAATTAGATTTAACATTTAAGAGTTAGAATCAAGTTAAGTAATTGAGGATTTTGATAAAAATATTTTTTTAATTAATTTATTATGAGTTTTGTTAAGTTATAGTTTGACAAAGATAACATTTTGTTATGTTTGGGAAGCCACTCAATAGTTTAGATAGGCAATATAGTCAAGTTTCTTTCTAAATGATAAATAGTTAGAGGTCCATGCAAGGTTGGCTTTCATCCCTTTTTACACCAAGATCATAATGTCATATGTTTAAACTTGAAGCTTCTACCTTCAAATTGATTTAGAGCAACCAAAACCTCACTTATAAAGGAGACTTCCTTCAGCTTGAGCATACATTTACTCATCATACATTTGGTGGAATTCACTTGTCACTATAGATCACACCTTTCTAGCTCTCATACCTTCCCTCAAAATTAAAAATTTCAAGCCAAAACTATTACACTCTTAATGTTGGTGTAGGTTTTTATTTTCCTAATGGGTTAATTTATTTTTCCTTAGTTATAGGTTTTCCTAACAATCCTTGAGCACTTATTTCTTGGCACCCAAACTCATTTTGAAAAAAGTGTTTTTTCATGTCATTGGTGAGTGGTATGAGTCAGGTGGAACTTGGAAACATGAATCATGGAGCTGCCTCACAAGTATTGGGCTCTAGATGAAACTTGGGAGTGAGCTCACCTAGAAGTTAGCACAAATCAGCAGATGTCAAGCCTGAAAGAGAAACTAGAACCAAGATCTACCAAGCAACAATGGGTGTTGATATTGGAGAGGAAATGAGGATTAGGATTAAAAGAAGGCACAAGAGTGGGACCTCAAAGGGGACAATGAACTTGGAACCATAGCTAATGTCAGGGTTCCAAGTTCAACTAGAAATAAGAAAAGATTGGGTGGAAGGAAGAGGTCGAGAAAAGGTGGGAAATTGGAACCAAAACCAAAAGGTTGCAAGGAGAAAGATATGTCGAGGGTCAAGGACATGAGAAAAAATAGAACTAGATGATATAGGTTTTGGGTTCCAAGTTTGTTTTGGGGCCTGAGACTTGAAACATTCAGAGAGGAAAAGTTGTCAAGGGTTGAACCTCAGGAGGAACCTAGAACCTGAGACCGAAAGGTTCCAAGTTCCAAGTTCATTTTGAGACTCAAAGTCTAACAAGAAAAGGGGATGAGAAGATTGCAAGAATTGAGAATCAAGAGGGAACAAGGAACTATGACCTAAAGGTTTCAAGTTCCTCTAGAGGTTTGGAGTTTGGTAGGCAATGGTAGGTTTGAGTCAGAGTGGGTATGCATGGATAGGAAGGGAAAGAGGACTTGGAACATGAGGTTCCATGTTCAAAAGGAGGGCAAAGGCCCGATGGCAGTATTGGATGATGTCATGCCCCCGAAATAGCAACACTAGAATATAAAACAAATAAATAAAATATATAACAATATAAAAATTAACAAATATTATTATCATAATACTATAAATATTATTGAAATATATATCTAAAACCAATATAAAAATAAACATATTAAAATAAAAAAACATATAATACATGAAATATAAAATATAGAAACATAACAGAATATATATATATATATAAGGATAAGAAGCGTCTAATATTCTTTACATATATACTAGTCGAATCCTCCTTGATATTAAATAAATAACCATTACAATCCTTACCACTCACTCTAGCCAAGACACAAAGAGATATATTATTAATCTTAAATACCTAAGTATAAATAAAAAGTTGCAATCTTCAAGAGGCAGTGATTAATAAATACCAACAACAGAAAGACAGTGATTAGTGTTGATAGAGGGAGGCAGCGCTTAGAAAGGGACGTGCCTTTGTAAACCAATAAAGGTGACTCTTCCCCGCCGTGAGAGGTATAAGGAGAGATGTGAATGAATGGGAAGGAGGAGAAGGATATAACAAAAGAACTAGAGATCATAAAATTTATTCAGGAGTAGGGGGTGAGAAAAATCAGGGAATAACATTCAAAAATAAATAAGGATCTACACTCGAAAAGGCAGCAAAATGGAATATAATCAAATCAAATTTAAACATAGATACATGTAAACAACAAATAAGGACTTAAATAGAGTATTTCCTGAGCATAGTAGCAGGTATATTAATATGATATACTCAAATTTGGAAAGAAGAAATAAGAAGTCTGATATGGAAAGCATATATGAAGAAGAAGATAGTTCAATAGACGATAAATGAAGATAAATGATAAATCAATAGGGGGAGTAAGTTAAATATAATCACATATACACACATATATGATATATAGGATATCTATATATGTGAACTATATACGATTATGCAATAATGATGCTTGCATGCAATTATTGAGCCTTATAATTAATTATGACTCTTTGATATGAGTATGGATAATAGATTCTTATTTATTTGATCTACACTAGTGATATCTTTTGAATCTTAAGGAAAAGAGCAGATCTAAATATTGATAGTAGTTAAGGCATACAACATAAGTAATTGATCAATGACATAGCCTCTTATACAACAGATTCAATCAGAGTAATAACATAATCAATTCATGTGGTATGCATAGATAATTGTTTTATACTTATTTATCAAATAAATGTAGATGTAAAAAAATGCATATATATATGTATGTAATTATACCAAGTCAAATACTGATATAATATGTGCCAATGTAGCCTATATTATTGATATTATGAATAGTGATATGATCCTGGTTTAGCAATAATTGGTCATGAAGGGATGAGGCAAGACTGCAAGGAGGGTAACTACAAATGATTCCTCACTAGGAGTGGCACCTCATGATGATGGTTAAGGAACATCGATTAAGGACCACATGAGGCCAATGAGGATAAGGTCATATCCTTGCGCCTAGAGTTGAGAATCTAGGACACCCTATTGTAGCCTCCCAACTATCCCCATTTGAATCAATTATTAAGGTAAATAAAAAGGGATCTTCAATCATAAGAGGAAGGTTTGGCATGATGGAGGGGAACAGTGTAAAGCCCTCACTAGGTACACCACCTTATGATGATGATTAAGGACCATCAGTTAAGGACCACATGAGGCCACAAATGATAAGGTCTTGTTGTTGGGCCTAGGGTAGAGGATACTTGGGGCACCTCATCACGTATTCCTCCTTATGATTGATCCCACATAGTCCTTGAGACTCATTGTATTGTTATATATAATCTATGTTCAACTTAGAATTAAATTTATTTCATATCATATTCATCGGGTGATCCCACAATAGTGGTTTACCATTTTTGGCCAAACTGGACACTGGTTTTTTTTTTACTAAATCTTCACATTCAGGCACCTATAGCGGTTAAACCGTGATGAATTTGAAGATGATGCAAACTAGAGTCTTATTAAATTTTGTCTGTAGATTCTAAAAATATTTTTTTCAAATTTTTTGGAATTAGATTGCACTTCTTTTTCCATCTCCCACGAAAATTGATTTTTTTCAAAAAACAACATTTTTAAAAAGTGACACACACCGTATAATGCATAACTTTTTTCCTTGAAAGATAAAATTCAATTCTTTCAAATTTAGATTTTAACTCCGATATCTAGTGATTCCACTTGGTTAGATAGTTTTTTATTGATTTTTTTTTTTAATCAAGTTTCAAAGTCAAATCAATTACAATTCAGACATAACACAACCGTATAACGCATAACTTTTACTGTATGTATCAAAATTCCTTCTTCTTCTTTTTTGTTGGATCAAGGACTCCAATATCTAGTGCACTCATATTTTTAATTGTTTTTTTTTTATAATCTTCTATTTTTCCACATGTGCAGAACAAAGAGTATTGTTTTCAGTGAAAAACCTATATTTAATAAAACTTAAAAAACAAATAGATAATATAATCAAAACATATTAAAATTATATTTGTTGGATAGCTCATTTTGAGGGGAACCTGATACTAGTTAGGTTTCTGAGATCTCCATTTTCATTCTTAAATCGAGCTTCGAAGTGCAAAATTCTCAGCAATTTTGGTGCCTTAGGGAATGAGGGTGAAGATAAGTGGGTTTGGTCGAACAGGTGTTCGGTCGAGCAGGTGTTCAGTCGAACAGGTGTTCGATCGAACAGGTGTTCGGTCAAACAAAAAAAAAGTTTGGTCGAATAGGGGTTTGACCGAAACCATTCAACATAGAATTAAAAAATAGATTTAAATAGGGTTCGGTCAAACATTCTAAAGATGTTCGGTCGAACCCCCTCTATTAAAAATTAATTTTTAATATTAATATAAATATAAATTATATTCTTTTTAAATTATGACTTGAGAGAGAGATATGGAGGGAGTGGGAGAGAAAGGGAGAGTGGGGGTAGGAGGCAGGGCTTAAATTTGATGGTCGTATGACCGTATTTAGAGATTTTTTCCATAGAATCCAATAATAATGAGATAAAAGGAGATATTTTGGATAGACTGTCAAAATTTATATATATGTTTGATTTATATATAATTTTACATACACTAAGGTATATCATAATGTTTTAAGGGCACCCTTGAATAGATAACCATCATTAAAAAATTTGTTGACAGGAAAAGTTGACCATCAAATTTAATCCTTCGTAGGATAATGATATATATGTTTGATTGATATATAATTTT
>VDFB02047230.1:340747821-340834141 GCA_007258455.2 Sequoia sempervirens | reverse complement strand
ATCTTCTGGATAACTCATTTGATGCTTTCTTAAAGCTTGTTTGATGCAAGCTCCTGCTCCATCATGCTCACCCTTTCCATGCCCACTCTAAAAAAACTCCAAACATGTGGTATTTTGTAGATTTTATGATATCTACAAAGTGCATAGAATGGCTGTGAAGATTTGAATTGTGCCGCACATCCATTTGACCATACAAAATTATTTTCAAATTTTACACCCCTGCTTCTCAAATTCTCAAAAAATATTGTAAAGCAATGTTGGAAAAAAAGTGTGTCATGCTCTTTACCATCACTAATATAAAAGTAATATTCTTTCTTAATGGCTCATTCTTCATCTGTACTCTCAACACCATCCAATTCTAATTGTGCATGTCGATAACACACATGAACCATAATAGTGATCTGCTTTGAAAAGTAATACTCTGATTGAATCTCCTTTTCATGTAGAAAGGAGTAATTTTTTGCAAAGTCAACTACTGATAGAACTGTTCCATGTGGGAAAGTATCTCTCAATGTTTGGAATTGTTGTGCTTTCCACTTAGCAAAAAAGGAATGATTTATGTATGGTCGTATCAATTTTCAAAAATCTTCCATAAATTTTCCAATGGGAATCTCCTCTTCTACATAGTTCAAGCTTGTGGATTCTTTCCCAAAATTTGTTTGCAACTTTACATACTTGTACTAGTGTCAGTAAAATATGTGAATAACTAATAAACCACACTTGATCAATGAAAAATTACATCAAAGAGAATCCAAATAACTTGATCTATGAGAAATTGAAACAAATAAACTCTCTAAAAATAGTACTTACCTCTTGCATATTACTGTCTTTGTTAGGTCAGTATCCTCAATTCTTGAAGGAAATTTAGCCAAATTTCCACATGTCTCACAAATTCCTTTTATGCAGTTTATTTGAGGTCCATTTTCATGATCACATAATATAGACTTTATGAACAAACTTGCTTGTTTAGGAGGTGCATTTTGAAACCCACATCTTTCTTCTCTCATCTTTCGAAACACCTAATAGTAGAGATCAAATTCGATATCATAACGACAACAACAAGTTTCATAAAACTTGTTTATCATCACATAATATGGCTTTAACCTTTGAAACATTGTTTTCCCAATCTTTATATGAGGATATGCATTACAACAGTTCATATACATCTCAAATTGTGTTATGTCTAGCCAATTTTTGATATGATTTTCATAAATACTAGGTCCAATCCTGTGTCTCATAACATCTCTAGTATTTGATGATGGATGAGTTTGATCATGCCAAAAACCTGAGACCAAGTTCCTAACAACATCTTCAATCTTGTCAAAACGGGGAGCTCTACCCAGAATTTCCCAATTTCCTTCTAAACTCTCATCCAAAAACTTTCTCTTTTTCTCATATTTTATCAATGTGGTTCTACTATAACCAATTTCAATTGAAAGTGCAGACATTTTTCTTTTTCTTGCTATATCTTGATGTACAATAGATGTCAACATCACCAACATCACCCTTCTTGCAGTGGCCTTATCCACTGATCGAGATCCTTTCCCAATGGAATCTAAACCCTTTTTAACATTTTGAACAATATCCTTTTGTAATCCCATGTGTTTCTTCTTATTTGATGTTGAATGAACACCCAACAATTGCAATGACTCTTTGAGCTCATCACAAAGAAGTAAACATGATAGCAATTGGATTTTTCAAGTGTATCAAGATGATTGAAATGATGATTGATCATTCCATTTACAGATTTAGTCATTGACATCTTTCTCTTATTATAAGGACATGGTTGGCATAATATTTCAGTTTCTCCATATCCATTTCAAGTAAATGATCTAAATTTCTATGAGAAATTTGTTTCCCCACCTTCTCAGCTAGTTTTATATGCTCATCCATACCAGTAGGAGGAAGTGATCCTGAACCCTCTCCAACATGCATTGTTTGAACTTGTGCCTCCTCCCTATCTTCAAGGACCATGCATTCTTGAGCGGATTCATTTAATCCAATGTCTAGATTTGGCTTGACTTGAGCATGAAAACTTCCTTCTTATTGAGCCCTTCCTACACATGTGTCACAAAATATTTTTTGGAAACAAAAGTGAGAGATGATGTTAAATATAAGTGAAGTTTATGTATGCAAGCAAACAAACTGATAAAACATGATGAGCTATAAGTGAGAGAATTTTGTGCTAGTTTTATATGCTCATCCATACTAGTAGAAGGAAGTTATTTTGACCCCTCTCCAACAAGCATTGTTTGAACTTGGGTCTCCTCCCTAACTTCAAGATCCATGTGTTCTTCAACGGATTCATTTGATCCAATATCTAGATTTGGCTCGACTCTAGCTTGAGGAATCCCTAGAGCATAAAACATAAAAATAATTTGAGAACATTGAAGTGATGAAAATAAAATACCAAAGACACAAAACACAAATATTGAAACAAAAAGAATTGGCTTAAGGAATTGGAGTCAAGGATCATATAAACAATGCAACTTGCATGACCAAGATGACTCGAGGACATTTAAGAGTATTTATAGTCATTCAAGTGCAATGATGGTTAGAAACCTTCAAAGTAAAAGTCCTAAACACACACTTGAGAGTGAGAGAGAGAAGAAACAAGCATTTACCTTGTTTCTTTCTATGATAATTTTCCAAGTTTTGGTCACGCCTCTTTTGTTCTTCTTCTTTTGACAATTTTCGTTGATACACATTTTTTCTTTTTCTTTGTTGTCCCATTTTCTTCTTCAACTTAAAGATGACTCTAAACAAGTCCTCTACCAACTTAGTTAAATAATCCTCCAAATTTTGCCTTGATTGATAAAAATGAAAATTGGTCGAGCTCCAATATTTTCCTCCTTGATAAATGTGCAAAAACTTCTCCAAAATCTGCGCTCCAAGTGAATCAAAATTATTCAAGTGTACATGGAATAACTAGATCCTAGTTTAAATGAATCAAGTAGTAAACAAACAAGTTATTTCATTGTGGAGTTTGTTGAACATATTTAATTCATAGGTATGCACAACATATCTAGTAATTTTAGAATTTTGTTAAAGTGTCAAAAATGTATATTAGAGGTATAATTTGAATTGAAATTTCTTAATTATATTTGAATTGAATTTCAAGTTAGTTGTCTAAAATGTATAATAGAGGTATAATTTGAATTAAATTTTCTTAATTATATTTGAATTGAATTTCAAGCTACTCTGTCAAAAACGATAATAGCCTCGATGTAATTTGAATTGAATTTTCTTAAAATTATATTTTGAATTGAATTTCAAGTTACTTGTCAAAAAGATTATATCTTGTTCTCAATCTCCAATGGTTCATGTTGCTTAAGTCATTTTAAAAAAATATTTATTGTGATCAACATGAATGAACTTAATTATAAAGTTTTTCCCTAAAATTCTACTAGAGATCAAATGTATATTGAATATAAGGAAATGTAAGTTGTAAGAGATCATAAAATAAGAAAACAAGTATGTATATTGAATATTTAAAGCAAATGCATACATATATTATGTGTAAACATGTTTAAACCATAAACAAACACATGTACACACATGTAAAGGGATTCAATACATATAAACATAACACATATTATAAGCAAAGAGGCAAATGTATGTATATATCATATAAGAAAATATATGTACATATCATAAAAGAAGAATGTAAATTAAAGATCATCAAATGTCGAATACTAAAGATCAACAAATAAGCAAATGTATACATATATCATATAAGCAAATGTAAGTTAGAGATCATCAAATATCAAATACTATTAAAGATCATCATATAATCAAATACATGTGGTAAAGATCATAAATATAGAGTGCATGGCCTAATATGAATGTCTACTCCTAGATGAATGGTCATCTGAATGAGAACGGTCCTGCTCTGATGGATGTGTTGAGCCTTGCAAATAAAATTGTGTACAAGATGTGTTAAATACATATAATTTATATTAAATAAATTTTATGAAAGTTATTTTTAAATGAACTTGTATTTTTAAATATCAATCTAGATCTATGCATACATAAATATATTGCATGTACATATACACGTGTGATTATATAAAAATGTAAAACTCACATGTCCACTAATAGCAGATTCATCCACAGAGTCATATCGATCATGCACACAATCTATACCAAGGCTACAAGTGATATGAGGTATGTCCACCTATAACAATATATATACACATATATATCAACTTACATGAATATCTAGTTAAAAAAAATTAAAAAAGAATGAAAAAAGAATTGAAACATGCACATGCACACATACATGCACATCATCTGATATCAGATGACCTAAGTCCTCTGAAACAATCACCTCCACCATATCCACCAAATGATCAAGCGACGAATCAACATCTGCATCCATCTGATCTATCCCATGTCGTGCCATAAATGATGAATGTAGAGGACTATGAAGGTGAGATGGCATCAGTGATGATGAACCAAAACCAATCAACATATCAGTAAAACCCATAGTCTATGCAACTGCCGTATGAACTGTAGGTGGATCCTAATGCGCACTAGTGCTCGGCTGAGAGTGATGGGATCCTGGAACTGAATGACCTTTGCATCTCAAATGCTCTCTAACATGCTCTATACCAATCCCATTGTCTGATGCAATGTGGGCATACTCCTCCAATAGGTCCTCAGCCAAACAATGCAGAGTCATGTGTGACATATCTCTTGTAAGTGCATCAAGCTATGTAGGAGTAGGGATGTCGACCACTGTAAAAGGATCCGTGGTGGTCCACTATTCTGAAAATGGTGTGGATCGAGAATGTCTGGACATCAAATACTAACCTACACGATCATCAGATATCCTAGTGGTGGCAACCACAATGTCACCTACAGTGCCAATTGCTTCCTTTTGGGAAGCAATGACAACCTCATCTGCTATGGGGGCTAGAGCTAGGGTGAGAGCAGGAGACCTGTCACCAACCAATACCCTAAACACTGGGGGTGGTCTATCTACTCTTTGATAGGTGGCCTATCAACAATCCTACCACACCCCTGACCAGCATATAGTGGAATGCCCAAGTAGTTAACTTTGAGGCCCAAATGGACCTCAACATACAACTGCTGAACAAAATACAATGGAATCTGGTCATTGTTTAGGTATAGACCATGTGTTGTGAGAAATCGTGGGTAGATCAATGAGGCCATAGCATGATTGACACATCTAGTGACCTGGTATCCCCTAACTTTATGCACATTTTGATAAAATGGAAAACAAGTGGCTTTTATCATTTCTTTGGTGACACTATCCTGTATTTGTTCAAGGGGAACATCACCATGTACTTCTTCCCGCATGCGGGAAAGAATAGTAGTCACTCTTTTTGGGGAATATGCACTATCCTCTCATGTTCATCTTTTAGTTTTTCTAGACTATGCAATATTAACATGCATGGTTCACTATATATCCTCGAGTTTGCACCCTGTGCTAATGAATCTCTCAAGTTTTTAATCTCATTACTAGTATTTGCAAACAAAGAATCTAGCAAAGGTGGAACATGATATGCATTTTCCATGTTATATATATATATATATATATACAGTACACCTAAAAGAGAAATTATATGAGACTTTGGTAAATAATATATCTAGATAAAAGGAATACAAATCTAAAATAGAACTTGTAATAATTCATCTACTCATCAATAATATTTTAATACCATTAACAATTTAAAAAGAATTGGAAGACAACTATAATCTATAACATAGCATCCTTAAATGGTTCAAATTTTAAATGAAACGATGAAAGAAAGAATAACAATACAAAGATTAGTATAAAATTATTTGAAAATAATTGGGGATAAAAATATTTAATCTAATAGTTGTTAACATAAATTAACTTCAATTATATAGCCAATAACATCAAAAAATTATAGATTGGAAAGCAAAATAATCAGACATTTATCATAGTTTTATATGTATAAAGTTTAGATACCATCAAACTATTTAAACTTATAGATTGCATAAAGCTATAAATTGAATCGTTAAAACTAATTTATTCATAATCAAATCTAATAAAGTTTGACTTCATTGCATACTTGTTATAAATATTTCACTAATCCAACCATACATATTATATATGTTAAAAAATATATAATTGTTATGCCCATAATTTTTCACTATATCTTGATGTGGATCTCCTTCAACTAGATCAATTAAAAATTATTTGTAATGTTCCAGGAGGAAAATGGATTTAATATCATTAGAGTTTTCATGGAACTACCTCTCTTGATCAACGATAGATATTATCCACTCTCGAGAATGTAAATATGTTCGAGATAACTAAAAAATAATGTGTATCCCTTATATCCTTTCATCCAATGTAGCCTATCTCCTAATTGAGATCCTCTACCACAATTAAGTTCAAATCTTCTAAGTTTTATTTCAATGAAAGCAACCACTCATTGTAGAAAAGTTATTAGTAAGTGCTAAAGCCAAAACAAGTTTTTTTTTTCTATTTGGATCCATTTTTTTTTTCCATTCTAGATCTTTTTCTAGCCATATTCTTATTGTAAGATCATAGTAAGGTAGTGCAATAGATTTAATCACATCATTCCACAATTGTATCCACTTACCATTTTGATGACGTCTAGAAAAATCAACCAAAGGGATATTAGGCAAGCAAGGTGATCGATTTGATTGAGGTGGGAAGTGTTGAGCTTGAAGGATAGATTATTAGGTATGAGGAATAAGAAGTTTGAAAAGTTTAAAGAATTCGGAGATGATATGTGAAATAGGTTTAATAGAATTTACTTAAATAAGGGTGTTTTGTGGAGAGGGGACAATGGAAAGAGAAATAACTAAGTTTTAATCTATCAATACAACTAAGTTTCCCTTAGTTCACCATCTCTTTAGTTGGTCCAAGTGAACTAGAAGAAGAAGAAGAAGAAATACATCAACAATTTCTTGACTAATGTGGATATGAACCCTATGACATTGAAATTGCACTCAATAATCGACTTGTTGATAAAAATGATTAAATTGATAGCTCACATGAACCAATGAAACTCAATGTGTCTCCATATTACATAAGAAGAGAGAAATTTTGTGAAGAAGAAAAAGAAATTCAAAATCCATCTTTTTGTAATGAGTTTGTTAAAATTTTAAAAAAATCAAGAACCCAAAAATGGTTTGAAATTGATGAGCATAATATAAATTCTTGAAGGCAAGAGGTCATCACAAACCATTCAGTTGTGGGCTTCAAAAATTTTCAATGAATGGTTTTCCAATAAGACATTAACCAAAAAATTCCAAATTTTTATACAATTACTAAAGATGTATAAAATGAGACCTTTACTAAATAAATTTCAAAGATTCATGTAAACAAAAAGTTTGATCGAAATATTATTTTTCTTAAAAATTCACTTTTATATAAATGTAGGTGTTTTGGAGAAAAAATCTATAGTATGAATAAGTGATTGACATCGATGGCTATAAATTTCAAGGTGAGGACATTCAATATAATTCATAAGGTGTTATAATATTAAATGCTTTCATTGTTTAGTTAGTTTAATCAATGTTGTATGATTTATTAAACATTTTTTTAATATTTAAATGTAGGTAGTTTTGGGGAGTAGCAGTGATAGATATAGCTCATTGAGAAAGGATATAGGTAGAGAGGAGGAGTGACCTTGACAAGGATTGAGACATGGATCACCTCAGGGTGGTAGATATGAGTGGAACATATCCATAGAGAAGGATAGGCTAAGAGGATAGATATAGGAGACAAATACCTTAGGGGAACCTTTTTAGTTGTGTGTATGCTCTACAGAGTGGATTTACTCATGAGTGCTTTGATGTATTTGAAGACACATTTGTATGAGAACATAGATAATATGATATGGGAACTATTAGTTGTGTTGATGATGGGTGTGATATTTTATGTGTATGTTGATGATGTGCATGATATATAGTTATATTTCTTGTATTTGGATGCTCATAGGTATGGATGTTCATGAATCTTATGTGTATGTCTAATGGTGGCATGTGGAAGGATAAATATGGCTATTGAAAACTTTACCATTATCTTGACAACTAATTATGGCTATATGATTATCTTATTGTAATGAACCTAAGTTAATTCGATAGATATTAGTGAAGTTGAATTAGGAAGCATGGATTGTGCTAAATTATTATACACATTTTACTTTTAAAAATATGGGTCTAATTTTTGCGATATTGAAAGTCAGTTAAATTTCTTCAATAGCATATCCAAGGTATAGGGACATATTAATGGTAGGAGTAGTGTAGGATAAAAAGGAGAATGTATAAAGAGGGGAAGGTCTAGAAAGGTAATGACATGGTAATGGAAGGAGAAGTTACACTATAAGGTTAGATTTTCATAGGATAAGGAGGAATGGTATGAAGAACATATATGTATAGGATAGTGCTAGTAGTAACAATGGTGTGAACATATATAAAAGGATGGGAGATAAGAAAAATACTAGTGGAGAGAAAGGCGGTAGGACATGGGTGGTGGATCCCATGGAAGTGGTAACTATAGTATGATAGGAGGAATCATTATAAGAGGATGAAGGGTAGATGGATGCATAGAGGGTACAACATTATTAAAATCCATTAGAGTGGTAATATTATGAATAGTATTAATTCCCTAAGGATATCCACCTAATACATTATATAAATTACTAGCCAATGAGTGAGGATATTTAGGGTGGAGAGGTGCATCAATACGTAATTATCAATTTAGGAAAATATCTTGTTTAGCAACATATGTATCTAAATCATAGTCTTGATCATTATTTTTCATCTTCTTTAATGTGGCTCTTTATATGGTTGTCATTAGCTATTATATCAAAAAATGATTCAATCGTCATTTTATTTGCTAGCCATATTAGAGTTAAGATGAAAACTCCATAAAACAAGATTTTAAAGGATATTAATTTAACTAGATAAAAGATCAAGGAAAACACTCTCAAACATGCAATATACCCCAATTGCTTAGACAATGCATATTTCCTAATAATGTGTGCAACTAAAAACTAATAACATGTAATAAATGGATGTAGGTGATAATAATTAAATAATCCTAAATGAACTAGGGTTGTCCCTTTTATATATTTAAGAAGTTGTAAGAGCATTGTATGAAATTGTAAGATGGGAATTACTTATGAAATGTTATATGACACATAAGAGAATAAAAAAGGGGGTTTACACTAGAATATTGATTAGAATTATGAAAATCATCAAGATCATCTTAAATAATGGGTTTGAATATGTCAAAAATGGAGTGTCGGTTATGAGGAGGAGGATTTGAATTTTTTTGACAAGATGTAAAGCATTTGCTAAATACATCCTATAAACCAAGTCAAGGAATATGGTGTTGGAATTTGTGCCAAATTTGGTGCCATTTTTAGGTCATTATTTTGGCTCATGGTTTTGGTAAACCACTCTTGGTTTATGGTTTAATTTTTTCCTATTTATGGGTGCTTGAAATGGAGAAAACATAATGATTTTGTAGGTATCATCATGCTACTAGAAATTACTCCATATTCACATGTTGATGATACTACTATAAGGGTATGCACATGAATATTTCATTGTAAATGATATTATTATCAAATAATATAATTGGTTCATGTTTTTGGTTGTGGGATTTTTCTTCCAAGAGGATTTTCCCATGTACATAATTATGTTATAAATTTATAATTTATACATTTTTTTTGTAACTAAAATTAAATCTATTTTGCATATTTATCTCTTGATAGGTTAATATGGGAAGTGTTTCCACACCTCAAATTCCTTTTAAAATACTATCCAAGTCTTAATCAGTTTACATTCTCTATCTTATTGTGCAATACCTACCTACCACCAAAAGCGTGTAGAGATGGACATTTTTCATGTTACAAATGATACAATTTGTGGTTCTATTTGAACTTCATAACTTTATATTGTTTGTTTCCATATGCTATTAAGTTCTTATATATGTTTCACTTGGTCTTTCCATTTAGGAGCAGGCTATCCATAGCTTTGATTGCTGAAATGGGAAGGCATATTTCATTTAAACATAGGACATAAAAATGTATGCAAAATGGGGAAGCAAAATAGTGTATGTTGAAAAGGCTTTAAAAACTTTCAAACAAATGCAATTTGAATTCAACAAATTTGAAAAAAAAATCATTTAGGGTTTCAAAATTTAACAAATAAATCCATTTTGAACTCTACAAAATTCAAATTTCACATACCTGGTGCTCGATATGCAAGTCGGGTTGATGAACTTTGGAGAGACGGAGTTGAGTTTGCGTTTGCTGGAGAGAAGAAATCAGTTTGCTCACCGTCATGGTCTCAGTTCGCCACACACACCAGGGAAAGCAACTAGTAAAAAGAAAGTGAAAATGGCAGTCAAAAATAAGATTTTTTTTGTTTTTTGTCATATTTAAGGGGGTTCGGTCGAACCTATGATGAGGTTCGGTCGAACCATTGAGTTCGACCGAACTCATTGAGTTTGGGGAAAAGGAAAAAAATGAAATTTCCTTCCTCATATAATTTGTAAACCACTATTCTGAAGCCACCCTCTAACATGGTTGCAAGTTTCCATAACCAGTTTTACACCATCTCAATTTTTAGTAGGGAATTATATCTTTAACTATAATCTACTATTGGTTTCATTTGGAATTGTGATTTCAAGGAGAAGTATAAGGTGATTCTAAAAAGTGGACATTACAAGTGGTATCAGAGCATGTTC
Organism: Sequoia sempervirens; assembly: GCA_007258455.2. Taxonomy (NCBI): domain Eukaryota; kingdom Viridiplantae; phylum Streptophyta; class Pinopsida; order Cupressales; family Cupressaceae; genus Sequoia; species Sequoia sempervirens. The sequence goes on along the minus strand of VDFB02047230.1, from coordinate 340,823,412 downwards.
CTACTAGCCTGCGAGACATACCTACTTTAACCATTGTTCAATTAGCAATAACTATTCATCCTTCTTCTTAAGTAGGCCAATAATGCATTTCTATGAGTGTGCCTTTCATGTGTATACTTGTGACTTGTATGTGTATTCATATGTATACTTCATGACTTGTGACTTATGACATATGTGTATTCAAGTGTATACTTTACAACTTACGTGCATACTTTGTGACTCACATTTATTCAAGTGTATAATTTGTGACTTATGTGTATTTGTAACATGTCAACTGTTCATTAAAGTAAATTTTCCCAAGTTTTCAATTTGCGAGTAAATAAACTATGTAACAAGCCATTGCAATACAAAATTTCTTTTATTTATTGAGAACAAATGAACATAGATGTCATAACAGTGAACAATAATGATTTCATTCCAATATAATAAATTCATGATTACAATATTTCCAAGAATGTGTACATGTATTACATACATAGCTCAATCGAGCTTCAAAGCAATAGTTATAGATATAGTCCAAGAACTCCTTTCAAATCTTGGTCTTCTTGTCACTTGCTGAGGAGGAGAAGCATCACTCAAGCACTTTTCCACCAACCACAGACTCATATGTGGTCCTTGCACATCTATCATTCGATAGATGGCTCTACCCTTCGATGAAGAGATTGGTGGAGTAACCTCGTAACGACAACCAACTGAGCTTAGTTTTGTGTCCCACATGGCTAGAACTTGTAAACCCACAATCTAGAGCTAGCATGCAAATAAATGGATCATGATGAATTGACAGTGAAGCCAAAGGCAATCACACTACTTTGGCCAAATTTTTCTCACCCAGTACTTTAAGTGATATTCATCCTACTTAGGTACACTACTCAAGCTCGATTTGACTTTAGGCCACTATACTGTGCATAGGTTTATCTTTCAACGAGTAGTATTTAAACCTAGAGACAACCTATTCCCATTTCCCATAACTTAATGATATATCTACTCAAAAATCATAAATACAAGTACCCTCCTCTTAACGAATAATCAAACCCTAGGAGTAGTTCTTGGAAACTACCAACTATTCCTAGAACTAGCTATGGACAACTTTTAAGTTGTCCCCACTTAATCATATCTAGTAACATATACCTATGACAAACAATCCCTCCTATTATGGAGTAAATACAAGCACTACATAGAAAAGAGTAACATAGTTTCGTATTCCTTTCCAAAGGAAATACTAAATTTTCCTAATACAAGTATTCCAATCAAGTCATTCAAATACACAATATTTTATAAAAAAAAGGTAAATAAAGGAAGATTTATCCTCATTCCTGTAATACGCTTGTCTAATTGACTGATTGTTGCATAGCTCTCCAAAACAGCAACTAGCTTTGCTTTGATCTCTCAAGCGATGCATCAATACACCTCTCTCTCTCAAGTTGATAATATAATTCTCACAAAATACTCAATGTTCTCACAAAATGTACAGCTAAATGAAATTACATATTAGATATGCATAATGGAGTGGAAATAGAATATAGAATGAGTAACTAATGAGAGAGTATGCCTCTCTATTTATACAATAGCAAGGAGACTTCATAGCCTAAAGAAAAGGAATGTAGGTTGACAACGTTATCCATGCAAGTTGACCCACTTCACTTGGAAAAAAGGTGGCAGCAAATACAGGGTTTACTCAGCATACTAAGCTACAGGTCATCCTCTAATTTTGATAGCAACTTATGACTATTTCAATCAGCACATGATCAAAAGGTGACAGTCGATTTCTTCCCAGATTGAACTTCTACAACATATAGAGCTTTCATAATATGGGGCCAAGCAAGCAACCATTTTTCTAAAACTCAGGCATGACTTAACTCATTTGAATCAGTCCATGTTTAAAATATAACACATTGAATGAGTCAACCAAGTCTATGTACAATAGAAATAAAGGAAGGATGAGTCAATTTATCTCACTAATCAACTTTGACCGATTCCTTACCTTGCTATAATATTTTCCTATTAACATGTATTTACATTTACTTTGTTGTTGGTGTAAATCCATCACCATATGATAGGGAATCCCATGAGTTATTGTTGTTACTAAGTCAAATGTATTATATCTCAAGCATCAACTAAGTCAAACTCTTTATATCAACTTGTTTGATGCATTATATGTTGTATATAGTTTTCTCTTTAATCTTTGCCAATATGTATCATATTCTGCCTTTATAATGCTTTGCATTTATTATATGCAATCGGCCTATGTCCAAGTAATATATCAGCCTCTAAGCATTACTTATGTTAATCGATCACCATGCATATAATCATATTTAAATATATATGTGTTGGCATTTAAAATCATACCTCTGGAATGTGAATTTGAAATGGACAGCTATGCACAGATAATCCACTCTTTAAATTAGGAGGGGAAGCTCCCTCTTGTTGATGGTATTTAAGAAAGTAAACTAAAACTAAGTTGCCTAACTTTTTGATTAGCTAAGAGCACAAGGTTTATAAAACTCAAGCGCCGTGTGAGATTTTTTGATTAAGAACTTCAACTACAACTAAATTACACTAGAATGACATTTCTAATTTCTCAAGTAAATGCAGAGCAAGAGAATTAGAAATGGACAAGGTTTGATTCTCTAAAAGAATACCTAAATAAAATCTCCTTCCAACACACATCTACTTACTTTCATGCCAGTTGAAATTAAATATCATATAAGCATAAAAAAAATAATGAAAATATGAGATTATATCAGGGAAAAATAGGCTCAAGACTTTATTTCTCAAATATTAGGAACAAAGATTACACTAAACACGTGCACAGAACAAGAACTTGCAGCTAAAAGAAACTTGCAAACTATTCTTTACATAAAGAGTACAACAACTACAACAACAACTTGCTCGCTAAAGAGGCTCAGCAATTCGCTATCATAAGCATAATTGAACAAAATTGAATAAAAATAGAAAGAACTATAGGTTCAACGTTTGTTATCACAAGAATGGTTGAAAATAAATGAGCAAGGATGCTCTTATTTATAGACAATCAAAGGAGTAGGGAACCCTAAAATCTCCTTTCTTTTACAATCAAGGCTTGCTCAGCAAGCAAGCTTTATTTCTAAAACTAAAAGAAGATAACATCTAACCACCTAAGAAAGCAAGAAAAGTAGGAAATGCCAACTATTACATTTTGTCTGCTTTCTCTTCTTCAAAAAATAGATAAGAATTGTTCCAAGAATAGAAAGAAAGCCCGGAAAGAAAGCTTTTATAAGAAAGTTGCTTTAAATCTTGATCAAATCCGCTAAAAAGCTTGGAATTTTGTCTCTATCAGGTGCATCAATACTATCAATAGAAAATTTTCGCTTTTCTAAGATTTCTTCACCATCTGCAATTGATCTCAGGAAATCTTCAACCTCATTGGTCATTTTCTCGAACTTTGCTAACATCATGGAAATGTGACTTGATAGATTCTTATGTTTTTCTTTCATCCATTTTCATGCAATCTTCTTGTTGTATTTTTCTTTATGCATGTCCCATATTCTTCCACATTCTTCCTTAGAGATAGTCACACTTTCAAGCTAAGGTGGAATTGAGAAGCATTTTTCAATCGTGTCAAGTTTCAAATTGCAGATCACTCTGCCATCTACTGATTGAATCTCCCATGTTGTCGGATTGTAATGCTTGATGCAAGTGATTACAAACTCAAGACTCTACACTGAAATAGGAATGGATGTTGCTGCAAGAAGTCCAAAGTGTACTAGGTTTTTGATTGCAGTGTTACTCGTGCTCTCCAAAGTATGTGGATCGAACACCGGGTTGATATGATGCAAGTCAGTCTCAGTTGTTTTGATGAAGTCATGGTATAGTATTGACTTGGTCTTGAAATTATTGGGAGTGTATTCCATTCTGAAAACCTTGAATAGTGACTATAAACTCGCCTATGTGCAGACAACTTTTGTGCAACTTTCTATTTTTAGAATGCTGGTTTTTCTTCTTCAAATGGACAATTTTTTTAAAAAAATTATGAGATATGGGTTTTACTCAAAATTTCATTGCAAGATGACCCAGATCATCCATTTTTGAAAATTTTGAGTGTAGATTGAAAAAGCAGCAAACCCTAATTTCTTCAATTTTCACAAAAAAAGATGGCACCTGGGTTTTGTTCAAAATAAGATTTGGACTAAACCCAATTGATCAGATTTGAAAAAATACTAAGGGCTAATTGAAAAAAGCAGTAAACCCTAGAATCTAAAATTTTCTTGAAAAAAGCTGAGATATGGGTTTTCTTTAGAAGATTGTTTTAAGAGGACCTAGATGATCAAAATTTGAGAACTCTGATGATTTCTCTGACATTCAAGTAAAAAACAACTACTGCAACTTCAAAAATATCTTCAAAAATTCTTCAGAATGATGAGCCAAAAAGATACAGATTGCTAAAAATTGAAAAGCTTGACCTTCGAAAATTTGATGTTCTAGATGAAAAAAATCATGAAAAAGCAAGGTCTTATGTTGTTGGTCTAAAAATTAATGAAGAATTTCTAAAAAATCAGCAAGTTGAAGCCTTGAATCTTGAAAAAAAAAATTCAAAGTTGTTGCCCCTCTTCAATTTGGATGCCACCTGCAAAGAATGATGAAAACCGAATGATAAAAGCCTCTTAAATAGGCCTTGGGCTTGAGAAAACCCTGCTTTCTTTCTGCTTTTATCTTCAAAACCCTAAAATCTGTTTGTTCATTGAACTTGGTCATTCATTCTTCATCTTGTAATTTTGAAAATTTGAAATTTTTGACTAAGGCATGGTATTTTGGGTGCCCTTCTTAGCTGGAGGCACCTATCTCTTGCAGACTTAGTCATTTTTTAAGAATTTCAACCTTTTCTCAACTTTGAAACCCCAGTTTGAATTTGATTTTCGGCTTCCAGATTTATCTGATGGATAAGCTGAATGATTCATCGTGGAGCTTGATCGAATCTAATAAGATTATTCTAGAGGAACCTTTGGCTAAAATCTTTTTTTGATGCTTCAAAATCATGGGCGCCCATCTCCTTCTGGGGCACCCAACCTTCTCAGTGTTAGCCATTTTTTCTATTCTTCATTTTCTCCATGTTTCCCTTTGATCTTCTAATGAATTCTTGATTACGGGAACTAGATTGATCTAATCGACTGACTATTAGATTCACTGGATAGCTGGACTGATTCTAAAGGGGGTCTCCTAGGAGTGATGTCTCCTGAAAGCTGCATCTGAGGGGTCAAAATCTTGGGCATCGTTAGCTAGCTAGGGCGTGCAACTCCTCCAGAGTTAGAATATTTTATGTGTTTTTCATCTTGCTTTTGACTTTTGACATTTTTCTCATGTTTCTCCCTCTATTCCGCCTTTGAAATTTGATGACTACAAACTCTGATTGACTTGCTGATGGTTTTGTTGGAAAGTGTGATCAAGTCTGAAGAGAACATGCTGGAGGTGTCAACTGCAAATTCATCCATTTAGGTGCTCAAAATCTTGGGCGCCTATCTGCTTTTGGGGTGCCCAACTCCTCAGAACTTAGCCAATTTTATCTGATTTTCATCTTCAAACTTGAGCCTTCATTCTATACCTTCAGCTTGGTCTAGATTTTTCGGTGACTGACAAGTCTAATGATCTGACGAAGACATCTGTAGAAAAGCTGACTGAATTCTAAAGAGATTGAGCTCATCTGCAAACCATAATCACTGAGTGTGACCTCTCAAAAGGCTGGGCACCCCTGGGCACCTGCGGTGCCCAAAGTTCCCAGGCTTAGAATTTTTTTTTAAGTTTTCATGGTTTGTATTCTACCATCTGGTTGAAAACTCTTCGTTTGATCTTGAATTTCAGGTGATTGGTTGATCTGATGATTGCACTATTGGACTCACTGTGGAGCTGGGAAGAATTTGAACAACATTTTTTGGAAGCACAAACCCTTATTCCACCATTTGATGCCCTAAAAATTTGGGTGCCTATCTCCTCCTAGGGTGCCTATGGCTGGCAGACAGTCATTTTTATGCAAATTTCAACTCCTTCCTTTGTTCTTCGCGCATGTTCATCATCTCATCTTCTGTTCAGTGCTTGAATGTTGAATATGACACTTAGAAGCTTACTGGCCTCCATTGATGACTTTGAAGATCCCGAAATGCTTTCTGAAATTGAAAAAGTAGAATAGACCCACTAGGGAAAAACTGATCATTCCGTGATTTTGATTGCACCAGCCTGATGAGGAAGTATTTTGAGCCAATCAAAATCAGTTTGAACCCTAATAGAAAAAATTTCTATTTTTAGAATTTTTTTCCAATATTTGTTTCTAAAGAAACCCAGAAAAACCCAAAAAAAGTTACTATTTTTAGAAAGTTTCTAAAAATAGCAATTTTCCTAAAAAGTAGTGATGAAAAACTGAGATATGGGTTTTGTAGATTAGGTTGCTCTAAGCAGACCCAGATCTTCAGATATTGGAAATTTCAAGTTTTTACCCCTCATGCAAGACATGCAAACCCCAATTTTGACATTTTTGACACACCTGACAAGACTTTCACTTATTTCTTCAAAATGCTTAAGTGTAGCAAAAAATTTAATTTGGGGTACAACATTGGCTCTATCTGGGGACCATGGCAGATACTTACGACATAGGAGAACCAAATAATCTCCAGAATTTTGAGCATAGACAAGTGCCTTATCCATTGGGTATCAGAGTCTTGAAACAACATTTCCTAATCACCTATTTGCAATACTTTTCCTAAGTCACCTATGACAAGACTTCCTAGAATCACCTAAAACAAGATGCCCAATCACCTAAAACACGACAGGACTGTTACGGAAAGAGGAAACACAACATAATGATCACATCACGGAAATGGGAAACACATCACGAAAACACAAAGAAAAATTATTTACAAAGATTGATTTTCAGAAATACTTACTCCACCCCCGAAGGGATGAAGTGCTTTAGGTACTGCTCGCTATGTGGTAGAGGGAGGAGACTTTCATCCAAGTGTGAGAGAATATAAGTGTTCTCTCCGGTTAGCTCATGAATCTTGAATGGCCCCAACCACAAGGAATCAAATTTGTCGTGCATTCCCTTGGGCTCATGTCTTTTATCCCACAGTAGAACTTGATCTCCAACCTCAAAATATCGTTGGCGAGCTTTCTTATCAAAAAATTTCTTCACTCGATCTTGATGTTGAGTGATTTTGTCTACCACCTCCACCCTTTCTTCTTGAAGCTTAGTCAAATACAAGATGCGCTTCTAAATAGGATCTATGAACTCTCCATCTTCTACTGTGGTTGCCAACTACAAAGCGGACAACTCTAGTGTGATAGGTATCATAGCCTCTATACCATACATGAGGACATGAAAAGTGATGTACCAATGGCTCTCTTTGGAGTAATTCTGTCAGCCCAGAGAGCATCATAAAGCTTCTTATGCCAAGTTCGTTGACTATAATTAACTAACTTGAGGATGATTGTGACGATGTTCTTGTTTGACGACTCGGCTTGTCCATTACCTTGGGGGTAATAATCTGATGAATGAGATAGAGTGATGTCGTGATCAAAATAGAACTCCAGTAGTTCCTCAGATGAGAAACATGTAGCATTATTTGTCAAAATTTTGTGAGGAACCCTGAAGCACATAACAATATTTTCCTTCAAAAATTCACACACGACCTCGGACGTAGCCTGCTTGGTGGGAATGGCTTCAACCCATTTAGTGAAATAATCAGAGGTTGTAAGGACATAAATATGCCCCTTGCTGGAATGTGGGTTGATTGGACCAATAAAATCTAAACCCCATTGTTGAAATGGAGCATCAATAACAACTGGCCTGAGAGGAGTGGCTTCCAACTTCGTCTTGCCAACAAACTGCTGACACAAATGACACTTGTGCACCCATTCATATGCATCGCAGAACATAGTCAACCAAAAGTACTGTGCTTGCAAAATTTTGAAAGTTTTCACCTTTGAAGAAAAGTGGCCATTGCATGCTTGATTGTGAAAAGCTTCCAGGAAGCATCGTTGTTGATCTTTGGTGACACACAATAAAAATGTTCCGTCAAGCCCTCGCTTGTACAAAACATTGTTTATGATCACATAATTTTGCGCTTTCAGTGTTAGTGTTCTCCTTTGTTGCTTGTTCAAGTGATTCAGGCAATCACCATAAGTTAGGTAATACCATATCTCAATAAACCATTCTCCCAGGGATTCAATCAATAGGACCATAGGTAGATCCTCTTTAACTTCAGGTTCAAGTTCAAGTATACCTTTGGCTTGAAGCTTCTTATCACCATCCTTTGCTATCAACTAACAAAGACCTCTCCCACAAACGAGTTTGGTCGGCTTGATCTCCAAGTCATACTCTTGTACTTTTGCGACCCAGTTTCCTCTCTTTGAGCCCATCTCCTGCTGAGTTAGCACACTTTTCACTACTGGATGGGTGATATATACAATGGTGTGTGAATTCAAGATATAAAATCTAAAAAAATTTATAGCTTGAACCACTGCATACGCGTTCTTTTCAATCTGAGAGTATCGTGACTCGCTATCTTTGAAACTGCTGCTCATAAAAGCTATTGGTTACTTAGTTTCTTCATTCAACTTTTGTGTCAGTATGACAAACAGAGTATGCTCTGATGCATAGCAATAAAGGATAAAATCCTTTTCAAAATCTAGATGGACCAACACTAGAGCTCGGCTGCTAGCTTCTTTTATTGCTACAAATTTCGTCTTGCCTTCTTCCGTCCACTTGAAAATAGTCTTCATCTTCATCATAGCAGATATATCTTTTGTTAATTCAAAAAAATCCAGTACAAACCTTCGTATGAAATTCACTTTACCAAAGAAAGAGTGTACCCATGTTTTGCTTGTTGGAAGAAATAAACTTCGGATAGCTTCAACTGGCTTGGGTCAATTCGAGTTCCCTCCTTGGAGATGATGTGGCCAAGCAACTTGCCCTTTGTCACCGCGAAGATGGACTTTTTGGGATTTAGTGATATTTTATGATATTTGCATCTCTCGAATACTTTCCCTAGGTGTGAAAAGTGATCTCCTTGAGTCTTCATGAAAATAGTGAGTTCATCTAGATAGACAACTATTACTTTATTCTTCAAGTCTCCAAATGCCAAATCCATGGCTCTTTGAAATGTAGCACTGGCGTTGATGAGGCCAAAGGGAATTATTTCATATGCAAATGTACCCCATGGGGTTGTGAATTTTGTCTTGTATTGATCTTCTTCAGCTACTGCAATTTGATTGTAACCAGAAAAACCATCCAATAAGGACAACATCTCTGAACTAGTAACCATCTGCAAGGTATGATCCATGATCGACAAAGGATAATTATCCTTGATAGAGGATTGATTCAAGTTCTTGAAATCTACACAAATTCTGATTTCTCCATTCTTCTTTCATAAAATAACTCTATTAGACACCCAGGTGGAGTGATGAATTGGAAAGATGATCTTTGCATCCACCATCTTCTGGATTTCCATGTAGATGGTATCTTGAATTTGCGGATTGTAGGGCCTTTTTTTTTCCTGAAGGGCTTCGCTTCCAATTTAAGAGGGATTGTGTGAGACAATCCTCTTGGTGTAAAAACCTTCAAATCTTCATATGACCAGGTTAAGACATCTCGGTGTTGCTTGAACAAAGAGATGAACCTCTCACTTTCCTTTGCAGTGCAGCATGTACCCAGATTAACTAGCCGAGGCTTGTCATTTGTAACAATATTTACTTTTTGATATTCAATAGAGGTTCTTTCACTTGAGTTATTCTGATCTTGAATGTATCGGTCATGCCTATCAAAAATATTCTCCAAGGAAACCAAGCCCTTGGGAATTTTATTTCCTTTCAACTAGATAATGCTTGTATCTGGTTCTTCTGAACTTTCTTTGTCTTCATCAACCTTGGGCACATCGGAACCTTCTATTATGGATTCTTTGTGAGTAAATGAACTACCCTCAAAGAAAAATTCTTTGAAATTATCTCCCATAACAAGAAACTCCTTGATGTGGTCATCGTCATCAAAGACTTGCCAATTATCACAGTTGTTAGGTATAGCCGGCCTGTATATTAGCTCAATGGAAAATGCATTCTAACAAAAGTCAAAATGTGGCATAAAAAGTGAAGCTGACATCGCAAGGGCATCTGCTCTGCTATTATCTAGATGTGGATTGAACTTGATATCAAAATATTTGAACCAATCTATTGCATTCCACACCCTATTTCTATAATGTCAGAGACGATCTACTTTCACTCTAAACTGATCTCTTACTTGCTTCACAACGAGCTCTGCATCACCTTCGACTCTGAGATGTTTGATACCCATTTCCCTTGCATTTCTGAGACCTAATAAGAGTGCCTCAATTCTGCCGTGTTGTTTGTATAGTCAAATTGTAAGCGGTATGCAAATGGACACAATCGTCCTTCAGGAGAAATTATCACAACTCCAACACCTAAACCAGTAGTAGAACAACTGTCATCAAACTCCATAGTCCAAAGCTTAGGATCTTCTATTGATTTATCTGTGGAACACACGACCTCTTGACTTTCTTCATGTATCTCTAATAGCATGGCATAAGTACCAAGACCTGTCTCTTGATATATAACTTGAGCTTGAGGATCTTGAGACTTCACCACCGCAAACTGAGACTTGGGTTTTGGTTCTAGCTTGAAAGTACCATTCTTTAATGGAATGTTCGTAGAAGACCAATCCATTTGAATCTCTCCACCGAGGTCCTTGCAAAAGCTTTTGCTTAACAACATCCTGTAGCTAGCTGGAATGTCAGCCACCAGGATGGTCATCATAATTTTCTTCTTAGGACAGGCTACCAACCTCACTTGAGCATCCTTCAACTGTCTGACCAATGACACCAACTTGGACTCCAGTGACTAACATTTGTCTTTTTTCTTGCTGCACAAAAGTCCTAGAGAATTCATCACTTGTAGAGGCATGATGTTGTCTGAGCCTCCTGAATCGATGATACAATTTCTCAATTTGTAACCCCCTATATACAGAGAAATATATAAGGGCTTAGGCTTTTCTTCTGCTGGAGCGGATGATTCGAGCAATGTGGGCTACTTGACAGGTCCCTTCTTCACAAACTTAAGAAGTTGGTCAACTTGCTCTGGATGATCTTGGAGATATTCTAACTGAGAAATATGTAGTTTGTTCTTCATCAAGGCATCTACAATATCAAAATTTGTTGAAGACGAGTCTTGAGCAACCGCTTTCACATTCTCTGGAGAAGGATTGATATTAGAAGTAGAAGCTACTTCTTTTCCTTTTTCTTTTTCTTTTTGTACCTTTAGTATCTCTTCTTCTTCTTCTCTCTATGCTTTCAGATGTTGAGCTCTTGTAAACATAGGAGTGGTGTGATTCTCAGGATTTACTGCAAGAGAGTACTGATGGAAATCTTCTTCTTCAAAATTGGGTTCACTTTCAAAGTAGCCCGTTGTGTAGTTGCCATCGAATTTGTCTGATTGTGGCAAGACAACATTCAAACTTGGAGTAGGTATGAAACTTGGTGCAGGTGCAGTTTCGGCATATCCCATTATCTCATTCATTTTGATATTTTTAGGGCTCGTGGAGCCAGTATGTTCATCAGAATCATGGAAAGAAGAAAACACAACATTTTGTGTGTTTTCAGCTAGTTTCCTTGGTGGAGCTGGCCCTCGTGGCCTATAATTGTTGTAAGGCTGAAAATTATTTCTTCTCAGCTGGTACGACTACTAAGGTTGATATGGTTGTTGTGCTTGATATGACTGTGATGTAGCCAAGGCGAGTGGTGGTGCAACTTGAGCAAGAGGTGTAGGTTGGATAGGCAATTGCCTCTTGAGAATAGTCATTTCGTTGGAAACTTTTTGAAGTAAGGGATCTGCAGCATTCTAAACCAAAGGCCTAATAGCATCTCCCTTTATCTTTCCTAAAGTGATCAAGTTGTCTTCAATTTCTATAGCACCTTGTTGTGCATTCTCCAGTTTTGTCTCATTAGTCGATCTCAAGAAAAAGGCTATTTCTAATAGAAGTGCATTAACAAAACTACTTAATAGGATCTCAGGCAATGGATTGAGTGTATACAAGAGACGAGTGACCAGACGATTAAACCTTGCCATGAAATCTCTCATTGGTTCGTTATCTTCCTTCTTTGAATTTGAAAGTTGGGCAAACAATTGGTGGCTATCTTCAACTAGTTTGAATCTTGCAAGAAACTTCTTGATCATATTATCCCAATTGGTTATGCAACTCGGCTCCAAGTGATTGAACCATTCAATGGCAGCTCCTAGGAGAGTCTCAACAAAGAGACCTACAACAATGTCTTCATGAGCTACATGTAAAACAATGCAAGTCATTGAAAAGGATAAAAGATGATCATCAAGATGTTGACTTCCATCACCTTGGAACTGTGGAAAGTTCTTTCTCGACCCCTTTGGAAATTCATGATTCACTCCCAAGGCTAAAGGTCTGATTTGATCACCCCAAGGCAGTGGGGGTCCTCTTCTCTGATTGTGATTGTGGTTGTTGTTGTTGTTGTCACCCATCGTGTCTAGTTGAACTACAGGTTCTTCTTGTTCAATCTTAGGTACGGTGTTCAACTCAGGAACTATGTTGGATGGCTCTCCAACTTTAGTAGGATGTGTTTGCAGAAGGAAAGGATTAGCTTATCCTTGGAAGAGACGATTTGTTCTTGTTCTCCTCGTATAAACTATGTATGCTAGGATTGTCTAAACCCACACAAGTGGTGGCAAGACAAGCCTTTTGGCTACAATATTGTCTTTCTCTTCCTCTTTGTCTAGAATAGCAGCAACGTTTCTCTACTAAGTAGGGGTCTCCTTCTTCTCAAAGATGAAACTACTTAGGTTGTTGATGATGTCTGCTTGTTCTCCTTCAATTATCTAGAAATTCAGCTAGATAACTGGAGGTGTAAGATCAGGATATTGAATTGGAGCAGTATGACGCCAAAGTGTCATACCTGTGACATAAAGAGCAAGCTTTCTTTGAATTTTTATGCCTCGTGCCCCACGGTGGGAGCCAAAAAATTGTTGGTGTTTAAATTTTCACCTCTAGAATGTGAATTTGAAACAGACAGCTATCCACAAATAAAATGCTCTTCAAATTAGGAGTGGAAGCTCCCTATTGTTGATGGTATGTAAGAAAGTAAACTAAAACTAAGTTGCCTATATTTTTTATCAGCTAAGAGCACAAGGTTTATAAAACTCAAGCGCCACAGCTGAGATTTTCTAATTAAAAACTTCAACTACAACTAACTTATGCTAATGACATTTCTAATTTCTCAAGTAAATGTAGAGCAAGAGAATTAGAAATGAACAAGGTTAGAGCAAGAGAATTACAAATGAACAAGGTTTGATTCTCTGACAAAATACCTAAGTAAACTCTCCTTCCAACACACATCTACTTAATTTCAATGCCAGTTGAAATTAAAGATCATATAAGCATAACACAAATAATGGAAATCCGAGACATTCTATCAAGGAAAAATAGGCTCAAGACTCTATTTCTCAAATCTCAGGAACAAATATTACACTAAACACATGCACGGAACAAGAAATTGCAGCTAAAAGAGACTTGCAAACTTTTTCTTTACACAAAGAGAACAACAACTACAACAACAACTTGCTCGCTAAAGAGGCTCAACAATTAGCTATCATAAGCACAATTGAACACTCAATAACAATAGATGGCACTATAGGGTCAATGTTTGTTATCACAAGCATGACTGAAAATAAGTGAGCAAGGTTGCTCTTATTTATAGGCAAGCAAAGGAGTAGGGAACCCTAAAATCTCCTTGCTTTTACAATCAAGGATTTCTCAGCAAGCAAGATTTATTTCTAAAACTAAAAGAAGATAACATCTAACCACCTAAGAAATCAGGAAAAATAGGAAATGCCAACTATTACATTTTATCTTCTTTCTCTTCTTCAAAGAATAGATAAGAATTGTTCCAAGAATAGAAAGAAAGCAGAAAGAAAGCTTCTAGAAGAAAGCCACTTTAAATCTCGATCACATCCGCTAAAAAAGTTGGGAACTGTGTCCTTGTCAGGTGCATCAATACTATCAATAACAAAGTTTCGCTTTTCTAAGATTTCTTCACCATCTGCAATTGATCTCGGGAAATCTTCAACCTCATTGGCGGCTTTCTCGAACTTTGCTGACATCATGGAAATGTGACTTGGCAGATTCTTATGTTTTTCTTTCGTCCATTTATGTGCAATCTTCTTGTTGTATTTTTCTTTATGCATGTCCCATATTCTTCCACATTCTTCCTTAGAGATAGTCACACTTTCAAGCCAAGGTGGAATTGAGAAGCATTTTTCAATCGTGCCAGGTTTCAAACTGCAGATCACTTTGCCATCTACTGACTGAATCTCCCATGTTGCCAAATTGTAATGCTTGATGGAAGTGATTACAAACTCAAGACTCTACACTGAAATAGGAATGGATGTTGTTGCGAGAAGTCCAGAGTGCCCTAGGTTTCTGATTGCAGTGTTACCCGCGCTCTCCAAAGCATGTAGATCAAACACCGGTTTGATGTGATGCAAGTCAGTCTCAGTTGTTTTGATGAAGTTATGATATAGTACTGACTTGGTCTTGAAATTATTGGTAGTGTATTCTATTCTGAAAACCTTGAAGAATGACTATAAATTCACCTATGTTCAGACAAGTTTTGTGCAACTTTATATTTTTAGAATGCTAGTTTTTCTTCTTCAAACAGACAATTTTTTTGAAATTTTTCTAAGATATGGGTTTTGCTCATAATTTCGTTGCAAGATGACCCAAATCATCCGTTTTTGAAAATCTTGAGTGTAGACTGAAAAAGCAGCAAACCCTAATTTCTTCAATATTCATGAAAAAAGTTGGCACCTAGGTTTTGTTTAGAATAAGATTTGGAATGAACCTAGTTGATCAGATTTGAAAAATACTGAGGGTTGATTGAAAAAAGTAGCAAACCCTAGAATCTAAAATTTTCTTGAAAAAAGCTGAGATATGGTTTTTCTTTAGAAGATTGTTTTAAAAGGACCCAGATCAAAATTTGAGAACTTTGATGATTTCTCTGACATGCAAGGAAAAAGCAACTGCCGCAACTTAAGAAATCTCTTCAAAAATTCTTCAGAATTATGAGCCAAAAAGACCCAGATTGCTAAAAATTGAAAAGTTTGACCTTCTTTTCAAAAATTTGATGTTCTGGATGAAAAAAATCATGAAAAAGCAAGGTCTTATGTTGCTAGTCTAAAAATTAATGAAGAATTTCTTAAAAATCAGCAAGTTGAAGGCTTGAATCTTGAAAAGAAAAACTTCAAAGTAGTTGCCCCTCTTCAATTTGGATGCCACCTATAAAGAATGATGAAAATTGAATGATAAAAGCCTCTTAAATAAGCCTTAGGCTTGAGAAAACCCTGCTTTCTTTTTGCTTTTATTATCAAAACCCTAAAATATGCCTATTCATTGAACTTGGTCATTCATTCTTCATCTTGCAATTTTGAAATTTTGAAAATTTTGACTAAGGCATGGCATTTTGGGCGCCCTTCTTGGCTGGAGGCGCCCATCTCTTCCAAACTTAGTCATTTTTTAAGAATTTCAACCTTTTCTCAAATTTGAAACCCCAATTTGAATTCAATTTTTGGTTTCTAGATTGATCTAACAGATGAGTTGAATGATTCATCGCGAAGCTTGATTGAATATGACGAGATTTTTCTAGAGGCACCTTTGGCTAAAAACTTTTTTTGATGCTTCAAAATCATGGGCACCCATCTCCTTCTGGGGCGCCCAACCTTCTCAGTGTTAGCCATTTTTATGTTCATGTTCTCCATGTTTCCCTTTGATCTTCTGTTTAATTATTGATTCTGGGAGCTAGATTGATTTGATTGATTGACTGTCAGATTCACTAGATAGCTAGACTGATTCTAAAGGGGGTCTCCTGGGAGTGATGTCTCCTAAAAGCTGCACCGAGGGGTCAAAATCTTGGGCGCCCTTGGCTAGTTGGGGTGCCCAACTCCTCTAGAGTTAGAATATTTTTTGTGTTTTTCATCTTGCTTTTGACTTTTGACGTTTTGCTCATGTTTCTCCCTCTATTCTGCCTTTGACATCTGATGACTACCAACTCTAATTGACTTGCTGATGGTTTCATTGTAAAGCATGATCAAGTCTAAAGAGAACATGTTGGAGGTGTCAACTGCAAATTCATCCATTTAGGCCCTCAAAATCTTGGGTGCCTATCTCCTTCTGGGGCACCCAACTCCTCCAGACTTAGCCAATTTTATCTAATTTTCATCTTCAAACTTGAACCTTCATTCTATACCTTCAACTTGGTCTAGATTTTCCAGTGATTGACAAGTCTGATGATCTGATGAAGACATTTGTAGTGAATTTGACTAAATCCTGAAGAGATTGAGCTCATCTACAAACCTAATCACTGAGTTTGACCTCTCAAAAGGTGGGGTGCCCCTGGGCACCTAGGGCTCCCAAAGTTCCCAGACTTAGAATTTTTTATAAAGTTTTCATGGTTTGCATTCTACCATCTGGTTGAAACCTCTCTGTTTGATCTTGAATTTCGAGTGATTGGTTGTGTAGACACCTAAAAATGACCTAGGCCTACAAGCTTCATTTTTACCACTTTTCATCCTAGCATAATTATGACACTTTAATTATGTTCCTAACCCATCTTCAACTATTAATTAAATAATTCATAATTATTTAATTAATTTGGGGTCTTCTATTCTTCCTGATTATTAAATGAATAAATCATATTTATTTAATGCATCACTAATTACCTAAAGTCAACTCATAATTAAATAAAGTTCTCATTTTATTTAATTAATCTTTGTCATTAATGTCCTCTTGATTATCAAATAAATATATTTTAATATATTTATTCAATATGTCACTAATTCCTAAATTCTCTCTTTTAATTAAATAGATTTGCCAATTTATTTAATTAATTAACCACTTCTTCTAAATTAAATAATTATTTTTAATTATTTAATTGTTGTATGTGACACTTCTTTATTTTTAAATAAAATAATTTATTTAAAAATGTCTCACATAGTTAACTGAATCTTCTTTTAGTAATTAATTTCAAAAATCAATTACTTCTTATCTCACAAAATCCATATTTTGAATTAATTTAATCCAAAATGGAAATATTCTTCTACAAATCAAGTAATTTCTAAAATCCCATCTTCTTATCTTCTGATTTTTGCTAATTTCATCTCAACTATCACATTTATTCTGGATTTAATTTATTTAATTAAATCTTATTCACACATTTGGGAATTTTTCCCTAACCCTAATTGAGAGTTTCCATTTTGAATCTTAACCATTGATTCTAAGGCATTTTCTCAATCTCTCATCTCATCCGTCCATTCAAAATGGCATTTTCTATAAAATGCCATTTTCCTCTCATTTTTGGATTACACAGACACATTACACACTTACACACTGAGATACTTAGATGTTTTTCATAGCAATTGTAGCATTTATTGTCTTTATTTGATTAAGTCTTAGCATGTTTAGGCATTGTCAATCATAGTCATAGGCATAGACATTTGTTCAAATCATTCAAAGCTTGGTGTAGGACTTCGAATTATATTTTCAGATTGCTCGTATGTCAAATATGAGGGTAACACATCAACCAGCAAGCTAGAAGGTGTTACAAAAGTGAAGCATGGAGGTCTCGGTGATTAACAGGTATAATCATTCTTTCATTTACTTCCATTTTGTTTTGTGATCTCTTTGGGTTTATTGTCTTCATTGATTTGCTAACAATGAATCTAACCTAAATTTACCCTTAGTTACATTGGTGAATCTAACCGCATTCGAGTTTCTAAAATGCAAATGCTCTGTTAAACCGCATTTGACATCTAAAATTTTGCATTTGCAGTCGTCGTAACACATCTGAACCTCACAGAGTCGCATTTTCCAAACTGAGTCATATTTGTTAGTTATGGAGCCACATCCGCTCAAACTATGTCGCATTTGCAAAATTGTGACACATTTGAGGCCTCAAACGATGCATTCTCCTGTCACAAGTAAAACATCACACAAAGTCAAATCTGAAGTTTACACCTTGTCAAACATTTGTCAAACACTGTCTCAAAAGGATTCTGTCAAAAACCAATTTTGAAATTGCTCAAATTTTTGACCATTAGTTGCATTCTTCACCATAGGTTTCACCCTTCATTATTTTTAGGTGCATACATTAGGCATTAGTTTGTCCCTAGGTTTCAAATATTGCATACTTTAGATTAGGAAAATCTCAGTGCAATTTGCAACATCATTGCTTTCGAAAATAGGTTCTCTTGGACTAAGTTATCAACCCCTTTTTTAGTCATTGTCCCTTTTGTGAGATTTTCCAACTCGACAGTCTAGTTAGGAAAACTCACTAGTCATTTTGACCTTGTCATCTTGTCCTTTTCAACAAAGTCCTTTAGTAACCAAAATTGAAACAAATATTGAGCTTAGAAGTGCTTAGGTACCCTTGTCTTAAATTGCATTATAAGTCTAGACATTGCATATTCTATTCCCAAAAATCCAAAAACATTAGTCATCCTAGTCGTCATTTTGAACTTAGACCTTGCATAGTGTCATCCTTGCATTCAGCTGTCATTTTCAGCTGAGAAATCTCATTTTATGGTGGAAACCAAACTCCAAAAGCAATAACGACAAATGGAAAAATTTCAACAAGATCCCACTTCAACTGTCAACAATCCCACATATGACCCAAAATGGACTTTTGATGATCCATTTGGAAATACAAACAATCAACCTCTCACAACAATACCTTCCTCATCAAACAGTCCATTTGAACCATTCTTGCATAAAGATGAATACGGTCAAATACTTGAGGACAACCTAGAGGTAGCGGCACAAGATCTAGAGGCCTCTCAATTCGTTGAACAAATGGTCCTTTATGACAGAGATAGATACTTGGCTATACTATTAAGCCAAGGAGCCAAATTACCTCAAGGATTCGACATTAACATGATAAGATCAACTTTCCAACACTACAAGCAATACTTTCTTTGACACTACAACAACAGTGCATGCTACCTCCAACATCCCAAACACCTCCAACTCAATAAAAGCAACAACCAGTGGAGGACCACAATCTGCCACAATTCCCACAACATCCACGATATTATCACAATCGGCTGTAACCACCTATGGCTCCTCGACAACATGGACAAGTTATTCAAACCCTCTCTATACCACGACAGTAAATGCAACAAGGGCATCACCAAGTCACAACAATCCCCCCTTGATAGCAACATCTACTACCATGAGCATACCTTCGACATATCCACTCAGTGGTATTTCACAAAATCCTTTGGAAGGAGGAAAAAGACGTATCTTTATCCAAGGACAACAACAAAATGTTAACACGACAACACAATCACATGTCATTTCCTCCCAAGGACCAAATACAAACATTCCCCTTGTGTAAACACAACAATTTGGACAAGGTGGCCAAATAACACAACCCATGGCATCATTAGCAAATCACAATGTTCATGGTCACCATATTCCCCAAGTAACGACACAAATGGTTGGGGGACACATCCCAACCTACTCATCTCACATTCATACTCACCAACATACACCCAACCCTAACTTTCAATACCAACAACATGCCAATCCAAACACATCATATATGTCACAATAGTCCATACCGCCACAATACACCAATATTCACGCACAACAAATAGGGACCTATGGTGTACCAAACAATACAACGCACAGGACCACAAATGACCCTGTTATGGATGCATTCCAAACAAGATTGATGGGTTTAGAGAAAACTATCCAAAACATATACATATCTGGAAAGAAATCGGAAATATCATATAACCTAAACATATACCCATTCGACATGAGCTTATACATGCCTCCATTTCCTCCAGGATATGTGTCACCCAAATTCACAAAATATAGAGGCAAGAGAAACCCCATTGAACATGTTCGCGAATTTGCAACTAATTGTATGGACATTGCTTATGAACAAACATACTTGATGATACTTTTCTCTAAAAGTCTGGCGGGTCCTTCCCTTGAATGGTTTTCCAACCAAAAGGATATCCAAACATGGGATGAGCTTAAACAAAAATTCATAAAAAATTACGCGTACAACATCGACATGGATACCTCTATCACTAGCTTGTGCAATCTCACACAGGAGGATGCAGGTGAGACATTCATCCCATTCTTCCAAAAATAGAGAAGCCTAGCTAGTCGGTGTCACATTCACATACCCGAAAGGGAAAAGGTCAACATGTTTGTGCAAACACTTCTAGGACCCCTAAAATATGCATTGCAAGTACATTGTTGCACAAATTTCATGGACTTAGTCAAAAAAGGGGTCCAGATTGAGAAAGCCCTTATCGCAAAGGGAGTACTAAGATACGGTCCCAAAAACACAAATGCCAATCCACCCACTGATAAAAACAAATATTGGGTTAAAAATAAACATGTTACAAATGACAGTGTTATTGACACCAAGACTGCAAACATTGTGGGTCTTGTACTGGCCCTAAAAGGGGTTCAATAGCAAAACAAACCAACAACGACATTGACACCCCTACCAAAGTCCCTTCCAATATCTAGAGCAGTCAAAATAACTAGGGACAATACCGTCAGATGAGACAATTTCCTCGGGGTCGTACATACACTTCTTTGGGTGAACCCATTGAAGAAGTCCTTAAGAAATGTCTCCAGAATGGGGTCATCACACTTCAGGAACCAAAACCATATGACCCAGGACAATTCAAACCAGCATAGTGGAACGATAATGCATTTTGTGAATACCATCAGGAAAAAGGACATATGACCTCTAATTGTCTACAATTGAAAAACCTAGTACAAGATCTTATCGAAAGTCATATCATTGAAGTAGGTGGATCTCAATTAGCCTCCAATTCAGATCATACTATCCATAAGAATCCACTATAGGACCATGGTTCTCATAATGCTTCCACCTCAGGTCCACAGAATCAAGCTAACTTCGCCCGAGCCAAGTACGATTATTCTAGTGGACCTATTATAAATAATGTCCAAACTTATGAAGAATACATCAATACCATTACGGTCAAGAGAGCACCCCAATGTAATGCTACTACTCGTAGTGGCAAGGTCACCATAACTGGTCCACCTACTGCTAGGCAACCCAAAATTACCATACCTGGCCCATCTACTAAATATTCAAAACATGTCCCAACCACAAAGCAGTGGCAACCCAAAAGTCAGTTCAACCTTATTGACCAGCTAGGCAAGACTCCCGCGCAAATCTCTATACTTGATTTGCTTCGTATCTCTCCCATGCATAAAGATATACTAGATAAAACCTTACAAGATTCGTCAGTCCCCAAGGACATTGATGTCAATCAGTTTGAGACCATGGTGGGATACCTCACTACGCCTCACCACGTCACCTTCTCGGATCAAGATTACTCATCACCTAAAACCAACCACAATGATGCATTGCACATAGAAACTTTTGTCCACAAGCACAAAGTTAGACGGGTTCTAGTAGATGGTGGAGCAAGATTGAACATATGCTCCCTCAAACTGGTTAAGGCTCTAGGGTTCTCTGATGCATGTGTATACCCGACAAAAAGTATAGTGATCAAAGCATACAATGACGAAGAACGCTCTTCACGTGGCATTATATCTCTCCCTATCAGAGTGGGACCAATCATTGTGGACACAACCTGTCAGGTCCTATATTTGAAATTACCATATAACATCTTGCTCGGTCGACCATGGATTCATGCCTTAAAATTCATTCCGTCCACATATCACCAATGCCTAAAGTTTCCATTTCATGGCACCGAAATAACCATATATGGAGACCCCGACCCTTTCCAAAATTGTACCAACCTAAGGGGTATTTCTAAAAACTGAGTGCCTATTAATCAGGAAGCACCTGGCTCCTCATCATCCAAATACATTGACCCATCCACCCTCACATCATCTTCCACATCCACACCATCCACGTCTTCTGCCACACCACCACCTTCTGCAAACAATAAGGTTGAATCCCCTATCAAGATCTAGGACCTCGGCTATGGAGAATTCAAACTGTACATAGCGTATAGCATAACAACAATACCCAAATCTCCAAAGGTCTATGGTTGGCCATGTTTTAGAATGGAACCCAAGGATATTTTCAAAGTTCGACCAAAAAAAATTTTCATCAAATGGGGAGACATGAGTAATGAGGACCTTGTTGATATCACAGGATGGATCTATAACGATACTGTCACACTACCCCCATTACCAGTTAAGATATATGGAGAAGGATATGACATGATGAAAGCTAAGGGCTATGATGGTACTAGTGGCCTAGGCAAAAATAAAGTTTGCCGAAGAGAGCCTATAGAACCTTTCCAAATACCAAAGTATCTTGGATTAGGGTTTAGATCACCCGCTAATGACGATCGACGTACCATTGGACTTTCGAGTGAGCGAGTACATGCTTCAAAAAGAGTCAAGACCACTAAGGAAACCCTTACCGAAATTGACTCCAAGAGTGGGAATTTGGCTTAGAACGATCCTTAAGTGACTATTGCCTTGATGATTTGTTTGTCAAAACAGGGGAACTAACCTCTGAACAAAGATTTTGGCAAACATTTAAAATTGAACAAGCACCAAATAGCCAAAGTCCCATTACCACTCCCCATGACATACAAGACCCTCCATCTGAACCCCGTCAGTCCCATCCATCTGAAGTACTAGACAACACTAACAACCAGGACTCAAATGAAGGGGAATATTGAATAGAGTCTGATTTGGAGTTGGATGATGATAATCTCATCTACAACATCATTGAATCTATCTATATGCTTTTTACATCCTCACCTCAATTCACCAACATTGATGATGGCATTTCCTTAGTTTATCTTCAGCTAGTCGATTGGGACCAACAAGGCCCGCTAGTCCTAGACACATTTCAAAATGATGAGGCAATTGCAGAGTTTATGGGATTACGTGAGGGCATACCCAGTGGTGATCACAAGGAAAGATTCACCATTGACTTAGATTGCACGACATACTTTGGCAAGACTGCTTTGTCCTCCAGTCGCAAAAGTAAAAATAAAAATAAAATAAAACATGAAACGTCTCTAGGTGAAAACCGAAAGGCACCTTATGATGATAAAATAGTAAAAAAAAGGATGTATCTACGGGAGAAAACCTCTTTGAGGCACCCAAATATGGAGGACTGGACTTTCTTCCCGTGCAACAAGAAAAATCAGCTATGCTTATCGAAGACACAATAGAAGACAACATAGCAACTATAGAAGATCCCAAGATGGTCCTCTTTGTCGCATTATTGACTGAAGAAGAGAGGCCAAAATTTCATAAATTATTTGCAGAGCATAAAATCAACTTCACATGGTCCTATGCTGAAATGCTAGGATTAGACCCAGAGCTAGTTCTGCACCATCTGCCAATATTGCCTAATGCCAAACCAGTCAAGCAGAAGTTACACAAAATGCACCCTCAAGTCGCTCTATTGGTCAAGGTTGAGTTAAAGAAGCTTCTAGACTCTGGATTCATATGATCGATTGACTATGCTGAATGGATTTCTAACCTGGTATCAGTAACAAAGCCAAATGGGCTGATCCGCGTTTGTACAAATTTCAGAGACCTAAATAAAGCATGCCCAAAAGATGACCTTCCTCTACCAAATATTGATATTATAGTTGACCTCACAGCAGGATATGAGATGTTGTCCCTCATGGATGGTTTCTCTGGCTATAATCAGATTCGCATTGCCTCCAAAGACCAACACAAAATGACATTTACTTGCCCATGGGGTACATACTGTTGGAATGTCATGCCATTCGGTCTCAAAAATGCAGGTGCCACATACCAAAGGGCTATGACCACAATCTTCCATGACATGATGCATAACATAATGGAGGATTATATAGATGACCTATTGGCCAAATTAGTAACAAGGAAAGATCATCTCAAGGTCTTAGACACAATCTTCAAGAGACTGGAAGAATACAAAGTCCTGCTAAATCCTAAGAAATATGTCTTCGGTGTCACATTGGGAAAACTCTTGGGATACATAGTTTCTAGAAGAGGCATTGAGGTTGATCCAGCAAAATTTAAAGCCATCATAGACATGCCTCCACCCAGAGGAATCAGTGAACTCAGAACGTTGCAAGGCAGGGTACAATCTATTCGGCATTTCATAGCCTAATTGGCAGACAAGTGTCACCCATTTCAATATCTGTTGCGCAAGGGTATCCCCTTTGTGTGGACAGATATATGTCAAGAAGCCTTTCATCAAATCAAAGATTACCTACTATCAATGCCAGTCCTCATGCCTCCCATTCATGGAAATCAATTGATCCTGTACATCTCGACAACTAGTTCAGCACTGGGGGCATTACTAGCACAGAACGACCAAGAAGAAAAAAAAGTGCTATATATTACATTAGTCGGACATTGGTCGGGTATGAATTGAACTACACACCAATAGAACAAGCTTGTCTAGCCATGGTCTTTACAGCACAAAAGCTAAGACATTATATGCTAAGCCATTAGACGCAACTAGTAGCAAAGATTGACCCCCTCAAATATTTGTTGAGTAGGGCAGCATTAACAGGGCGTTTGGAAAAATGGGTCATGATTCTAAGTGAATATGACATTTAGTATGTGGAAATAAAGGCAATAAAAGGATAAGTAATAGCAGAGTAGCTGGCGAATGCACCTTTGCAAATTGATCACCCGTTAGTGGTAGATTTTCCAAATGAGTCGATATTCAATACAAAACCTAAGGCACCTTGGCTACTCTACTTCAACGAATCACACACAAATCATGGCTTGGGGGTAGGAATCATGTTCATCACCCCTCAAGGAGACTCCATTCCTAAGTCTTTCCGCATTTCCTTCCCATTCACAAACAATGTGGTAGAATACGAGGCATTAGTTACAGGACTAAGAATGGCAATAAAGTGGAAAATCAGAGCACTACATGTCTACAGGGATTCTCAGCTCATCATCAACTAGGTTAATGATGACTATGACACAAAAGATGAGAAGTGGATGCCCTAAAAATGGATGGTTGATAGTTTCCAAATGTAATTTCATATGGTAACTTTTGAACAAGATCTGAGAGCATAGAACAAAGCGGCAAATGCCATGGCTACAATAGGCTCTCTCCTTGACATACCAAGCAATTTACCTTAGCTAGAATTTCTAATAGAGAAATTTTTGGTCCCTGCCTATGATATTCCAGAGTCAGAAATGGTTTGTGAACTTGTTGGTCTTGATTCTCCCTAGTACTAGGATATTTATGACTACCTCAAGTCTCAAACTCTTCCACCGAGCCTGTCTAATAACCAGAGGAAGTCCTTCATTCAAAAATTTGCAAGGTATGCTATTGTCAGTGACACCCTTTATCACCATAGCTTTGATGACACCCTCCTTAGATGTCTCGACATTAATGAAACATGTACAACCTTATGTGAAGTACATGACGGTATATGCAGGTCTCATTCGAGTGGTCCTACCCTAGCCAAGAAAGTAATGAGACTTGGGTATTATTGGCCGACCATTGAAAAGGATGCAATAGAATATGTCAAGACTTGTCGCAAATGTCAGATTCACAGTGATTTGATCCATGCTCCAGCACAGGAACTTCAGCCGATCACCTCTCCTTGGCCCTTCGCTCAATGGGGACTCGACCTTGTGGGTAAGATTCATTTGACCTCGTCCAATGGCCACAAATTCATCATCACCACCACTGAGTATTTTATGAAGTGGATCGAAGCCATCCCTCTAACATACATAACCGAAAAGAAAATATCCAAGTTCATTCTTAACTACATCATTTTTCGGTATGGCCTTGCGCAATCCATCATCACTGACAATGGGTGTCCATTTAAAAACCAAGACGTTTGTGAGTTATGTGAGTGATTTCACATCCAACACCATTTTTCATCTCTGTACTACCCACAAGGAAACAGTCAAGCTGAGGCATCAAATAAAACCATTGTTAAAATCCTCAAAAAGACTATCAATGATGCTGGCCGTGACTAGCATATACAACTTAACCCTGCTTTGTGGGCTTAGCGCACTAGCATTCGTACGCCTATAGGAGCTACCCCATTTTCCCTAGTATTTGGCACTGAGGCCATCTTGCACATTGAGGTTGAAATTCCTTCATTACGAGTCTCCCTGAAGGGTTTAACTGATGAAGAGGAGTATAGACAATCACGCTTACACTAGTTGGAGATGCAAGAAGAAAGAAGACAAATTTCCCTGAACCATCTACAAGCATATCAGAACTGTCTTTGTCGTAGCTACAACAAGAAGGTTATGGTTAGGAAATTTGACATTGGCGACTTAGTTCTCATGCAGAACCCCAAGAACCAAGCTGACAGAGAAAAGTCGGGAAAGTTTGAACCAAATTGGTTGGATCCCTACATCATCGTATCTTCTTTTGGTTCTAGAGCCTATCAACTGGCAACTCTAGATGGAGAACAATTGACAGAGCCTATCAACAATTTACATCTCTGAAGGTTCTACGCATAGCATCAAGAGATCAAGCTAAAAAATTGTAAAATACAAAAAAAAATTGAAAAATGATAAAAATCATTGCCTTGATGAAAACCTGGAAAACAAGCATCTTGGCAGCAACAAAAAAATAAGAAAAATGACAAAAGAGTAAAGAGAAAAATGATTCGTCCAACAGTGAAAACCTAGCAAACAAGTGCTTTGGATAAGTACCATGGTGAAAACCTGGCAAACACCTGCCATGCTTAATCAATCATTGCTCGACCATCTACTGTCACTTTGTCTACCTTGGCCTAGGATGAAATGCATCTCTCACCATTTTCACGCAAACCGCCATGACATTATACCCTTCCTTGCATGGTTGATAGTGGTTGAAATCAAGTCCTCTATACTGTCCATCTGATACACCGACAACATCCCCTTCATGCCCCTTGAAATTGGCTAAGTCTTGGACCTGACTGGGGGCAAAATTGTTATCATGTAACTGGAGTGGATGTCACACATGGTTTCAGCAATTGGCAAAAAGTCTTAAAAAAGACCAAAAACATCGCAAAAAGTCCTAAAAAAGACCAAAAATATCACAAAAAGTCCTAAAAAAAGACCAAAAACATCACAAAAAGTCCTAAGAAAAGACCAAAAACATCGCAAAATTTCCTAAAGAAAACCACAACAAGAACACAAACACAAAATCATTTCTTGTCAAAGTCTGTCATGTCAATCAGTCAAATCTTTGTCACCCGTCTGAACTACATTGTCTCTGCGCATTTGCTACATAGGCAAGACTCATATTCGAGTCCCCAAGACATTAGGTCAATCCTTTTAGGTTTTTCAAAATAAAATCATGATGCAATCTTTGGTCATCAATAAAAAGTCATTGGTCATGTCGAACTACGAGGTCTCTGAGTGCATGACGTAGGCAAGGCCATCTGTCGATGATCCCTTGAGGGCGCACTAGGTCAATCCATTAGGGTTCATGGCACTACACTGACACACATGTCAAACAGTCTTCAAGACAAAGAAAATCATTCCCAGATAGGTAAAACTCATAAAGCAAATTATGGCAATCATCTATTCAACATGACAATCTCATCAGCACATATCATCATGACAATATTAAAAAATGGTCAACACAAGTCAAACTCAGTCAAAAGCAAGTCAAATCATTAATAACCGATCAAACTGTCAACTCTTGGTTAGCCTACAAATGTGTCCTTCTGAAAGATAACCTCTATCATTCATGCCTTAGGATGTGTCCTTCCTAGGCATCGTCACTGTCATTCGACATTCTGAGGGATCCTCCTGACATCTAAGGATCACTCCTCTTGACATCAGTATTCTTCAGATGTGTCCTTCTGAAGAAAAAACTAACTCATTTATGCCCTAGGATGTGTCCTTCCTAGGCATTGTCACCATCACTATCACATGGCATTTAGGGATCAATCCCTTTGACATCAACATTATTCAGGATGTGTCCTTCCTAAATTCAGCAATTTTTGACATTTGTCAAAAGAACATCATCAAAGCTTCGACACTCTCACATCTCATCATTTATCAAACCTGACATTTTGACATCAGAACAAAGGATATCTAGACGCACTTGGGAAACATTTGACACTTGTCTTTTGGCTTTTTATCATGTTATTAGTTTTTCAGTGAGATCCCACTAATAGGATTTAGAGAAGCAGTGACGTATCATGATGATTAACACGCATGACTACTAGTTTCTCAACAATGTCTTGATTCTGGGATTTAGAAAAATAGCGACGTATCATGATAAAGGCTCTATTTTTGTATTATGACAATCATGCTGCTAGTTTCTCAAGGATGTCCTGGCAACAGGATTTAGAGAAGCAACGACATTTCATGAATTGTCTGTCTTTTTCTGCTTGTGGTTGATTATGACAAAAAAAACTAGGGCAATCACGCTCTACTTTAGGTCATGATCATCCTTGTCTGTAACTACTTGTCTTATGTGATGGTATGACCTTGCACACCTTGATCTATATCATATCATGGTGTTTGTTGGCCATTGCAACAATTCACCCAATGATGATTAAGAACAATAAATATTAAAGTCCTATGGTAAAGTTTTGAAGGATTTGGTCTAGGAATTAACATGCATCTCCGTCGGTCTGGTCATCTTCTCTTTTTTGGTCTGGTCATGTTCTCTCATCAGTCTAGTCATCTTCTCTCGTCCATCTCACGATGATATCCTGTGACATCCAAAAACATAAGTACACACATGATCATATAAACATTGCATTAGGTCCATACAAACATCATCCATAGCATTAAATAATATACATAATCATCAACATTGCATCCATTTAATAAATACATTATGCATATCATAATCATCATCATCTCATATAAGTAAGTATTACATCATCATGGCATCATAATCATAAATAAGCATCATAAGACATACATGATACATCATAAATCAACATCATACATCACATATATCATAATTCATAAATCCGAGACCATCACATAACACACATATAGGCCGCATCAAAACTACATCATCATATAATATCATCTCAAAAATGTATAATGTCATAGGATAAAGTCAAGAGATATCCCAAAAATGGAGCTCACAGGATCAATGGTCTATACATAATGTGTCATAATAACAAAAATGCCCCTAGGGTAGACTCTCATGATCCCCTCGTGGCGAAGAGTGTGGTGGCTAGAGCCCTATAACTAGCACTGAAATGATGGGTGGACCGGTGGCAGCCTCTACCTATGCCACTAATGGAACTGACAATGACAACATCTCCACAGTAAGGGACATCTATGACGTCACTGCTGCCTAGCTCTGAGAAGAAGATGGATCAGCCACTGTGGCTGTCTCTGCACTGAACCGATGGACCCATGACTGTGGCTCGAGTGATGACTCGAGGCGTGTCGGCGTGAGTGGTGGGACCTGTGCCCTGATGTGTGCCCTGTCGAGGTAGACCCTCCTACACTTGTGTGACTCCTACTGCCACTGGCACTCCTTGATCTATGTCCACTACCTGTTCTCATTTGTGACTATGACAAGGTAGGATCTCATCGCTCGAGAGGCACTGCCTACTCATATAGAGTCCTGTACTGACCCAACCTCATGCTCACCCTGGCCAGCTCATGATCCATATCGCCTGAAGGCCCTGTGCATAATGCAGCAAACTCAATGCACCACTAAGCTGAGTGCTGCTGGCAGATCACTTCCCAATCCTACTCTACCCAGGCCACCTCTAGCGCGAACTGTAGTGATCTGACCTAGGCCATGCTCTCATCCAGTCTCCTCTGTAAATCAGCCACCCTCTGATCTGTCATGGCATCTTGGGGCAATCTCAAGGACGGTATCTCCTCTCCCTCCACCATCCGCCATCTGAGGAGTCTCTTGGCCTCATCCATAGCATCATCATCATCATCATCATCATCATCATCCTCTCCCATATCCTCTCCACTAACTCGCTCATCTCGAGGCTGCTCCTCTTCCTGTTTGGCCTCCACCACCTCCACATCCTCCTCCTACCTCGGCTGCTCCTCTGCCACATCCTCCTCACGTCTCTCCCCCTCTGTCACATCTTCCTCATGTCTCTCCTCCTTCGCCACATCCTCCTCATGTCTCTCCTCCTCTTCCATGTCTGCCTCCACATCCCCCTCCTGTCGTGGCTGCTCCGCCTCCTCTCTCTCCCCCTCTTCGGTAGCCTCTGGGATAGCATCTAGTGGCACTCTAGCCACGTGTTGTCACACCCTCTAGCCCTATCTCTGACCATCTCTACTCCACCTCTAACCATCTCCCCCATCATCCCCATCATCTCTGTCATCTCCCCCTAGCCTCTGTCTTTGCCTCCATCCCTGCCTCTATCCCGACCTCCATCTCTCCCCCTACCTCTGTCTCTACCTCCATCCCTCCCCTGGCCTCTCCCCCTATCACCACCCCTGCCTCCTCACCTGGCTCTCAGCACATGAGGTATAACTGACTGTCGGTCCACAGGTGCGGGCCCAGTGAGATCATTCAATGGTACTAGCCTATGTGCCTGCCACCATAGGTCGTAATCTATAGTAGTTCTGAAATTTGCAACTCCACCCCTCCATCCCCATGGCTAGGCTCCTAGCCCATCGATCTGCTGCTCTGCAAATACTACTGGCAGATACATCTCTATAATCAATGAGCTCTACACTGTCCTCCCAATCAAATACTGATACTGTCTACACAGGCTGAGATGGTCCACCTCATCATCCCACTGCTCGCAATCTCTGTACGGCCTCCAGATAAATGTCACATGGTATCAATCCTATGACACCACCAACCGATCTCACCCATCTATGTCTGTTGTAGCACACTGGCATAGTAGTATGCATAAGGCATCCCCTCCGCCAACTGTGGTCTCTCAATTGGTGGGAAAAATATAGCAATATGCTCCCAAGCCCAAATCATCATCAATGTGGTACCACACGAGATACTCTTCACCCTCCTGTAGGCAACATCGTGCAACTGATGGTAGAGTGTCCCCAGTAAACAAGGACCCCAAGCATAAACTGTCCTATCTCATCTCATACCAACCAAGACGTCTTCCCAGCCAATAGGGAACCCATATCCACGACAGTCAGGAATCAATATCCTGCCAATAAGAGTCGCTAGGAATGCATCAAAATGACCATAGTGCTCTGCCATGAACTCCCATTGGATCTCGTAGCCCTGGATGCCGAGTCCAGCGCTCTCATTACAATAATATGCCCTGAAGGTCTGCTCACCATGGTGAGGGTCATAGACGATCCGCTCTCCTCAGATCAGCACCCATAAAATGTGGTAGACATCCTTGAGTGTAATAGTAGCCTCTCCCGTCGGCAAGTAAAAAGAACAAGTCTCAGAGTGCCAACGCTTGCATAATGCAGTAAGTAGTCCCCTATTTGCCTGAATAGCGGGCATATAGGCAACATAGAATAAACCTAGCCGCATCAAACATCGCTGCTCTCACGGACTCAGCTGATCAGCAAACCTGAAAGTCATCGATCTACTCTTTTGACCTCTCAAAAGGCGGGGTGCCCTTGGGAACCTGGGGCTCCCAAAATTCCCAGACTTAGAATTTTTTTTGAAGTTTTTATGGTTTGCATTCTGCCATCTGGTTGAAACCTCTCTGTTTGATCTTGAATTTCGAGTGATTGGTTGTGTAGACACCTAAAAATGACCTAGGCATGCAAGCTTCATTTTTACCACTTTTCGTCCTAGCATAATTATGACACTTTAATTATGTTCCTATCCCATCTTCAACTATTAATTAAATAATTCACAATTATTTAATTAATTCGGGGTCTTCTATTCTTCCTGATTATTAAATGAATAAATCATATTTATTTAATGCGTCACTAATTACCTAAAGTCAACTCATAATTAAATAAAGTTCTCATTTTATTTAATTAATCTTTGTCATTAATGTCCTCTTGATTATCAAATTAATATATTTTAATATATTTATTCAATATGTCACTAATTCCTAAATTCTCTCTTTTAATTAAATAGATTTGCCAATTTATTTAATTAATTAACCACTTCTTCTAAATTAAATAATTATTTTTAATTATTTAATTGATGTATGTGACACTTCTTTATTTTTAAATAAAATAATTTATTTAAAAATTTCTCACATAGTTAACTGATTCTTCTTTTAGTAATTAATTTCAAAAATCAATTACTCCTTATCTCACAAAATCCATATTTTGAATTAATTTAATCCAAAATGGAAATATTCTTCTACAAATCAAGTAATTTCTAAAATTACTGATTTTCTAAAATCCCATCTTCTTATCTTCTGATTTTGGCTAATTTCATCTCAACTGTCACATTTATTCTGGATTTAATTTATTTAATTAAATCTTATTCACACATTTGGGCATTTTGCCCTAACCCTAATTGAGAGTTGCCATTTTGAATCTTAACCATTGATTCTAGGGCATTTTCTCAATCTCTCATCTCATCCATCCATTTGAAATGGCATTTTCTATAAAATGCCATTTTCCTCTCATTTTTGGATTACACAGACATATTACACACTTACACACTAAGATACTTAGATTTTTTCATAGCAATTGTAGCATTTATTGTCTTTATTTGATTAAGTCTTGGCATGTTTATGCATTGTCAATCATTGTCATAGGCATAGACATTTGTTCAAATCCTTAAAAGCTTGGTGTAGGACTTAGATTTATATTTTCAGATTGCTCGTATGTCAAATCTGAGGGAAACACATCAACTAGCAAGCTAGAAGGTGTTACAAAAGTGAAGCATGGAGGTCTCGGTGATTAATAGGTATAATTGTTCTTTCATTTACTTCCATTGTGTTTTGTGATCTCTTTGGGTTTATTGTCTTCATTGATTTGCTAACATTGAATCTAACCTAAATTTACTTTTAGTTATAGGTTGATCTGATGATTGTGTTATCAGACTCGCTGTGGAGCTGGGAAAATCTAAACAACATTGCCTAGAAGCACGAACCCTAATTCCACCATTTGATGCCCTAAAAAGTTGGGTGCCTATCTCCTCCTAGGGCACCTATGGTTGGCAGACAGTCATTTTTCTACATATTTTGACTCCTTCCTTCATTCTTCGCGCACATTCATCATCTCATCTTTTGTTCAATGCTTGAATGTTTAATCTGAGACTTGGTAGCTGACTGGCTTCCATTGATGACTTTGAAGCTCCTGAAATACTTTCTGAAATTGAAATAGAAGAATAGACCCACTAGGGAAAAATTGATCGTTTCATGATTCTGACTGCACCAGCCTGATGAAGAAGTATTTTGAGCCAATCAAAATTAGTTTGAACCCTAACAGGAAAAATTTCTATTTTTAGAAAGTTTTGCCAGTATCCGTTTTGAAAGAAACCTAGAAAACCCTAGAAAAAGTTACTATTTTTAGAAAGTTTTTAAAAATAGAAATTTTCCTAAAAAGTAGTGATGAAAAATTGAGATCTGGGTTTTGTAGATTAGGCCGCTTTGAGCAGAACCAAATCATCATATTTTAGAAATTTCAAGTTTTTACCCCTCATGCAAGACATGCAAACCCCAATTTTGACCTTTTTGACAAATCTGACAAGACTTTCACTTATTTCTTCAAAATGCTTAAGTGTAGCAAAAATTTTAATTTGGGGTACGCGTATGTTCAGGATCATCATGTAAAAAATAGGCCCTTAAGTTGCAAGAAATTCAGAAAAATCAAAGTTAGGCAACTTGACATAAAAAAATTGAATAAGTTATCTATATTATTTCAAAAATATGTAAGAATAGAATCTGTAGCAAATTGAATGTAGCTTCTAAATTACTAGGTTTTTTTTTTTTTTAAATCTCTTTGGTGAAAATTTGAAATTTCATTGTAGTAGTACTTAAATTTTAGGGAAAAAATAAGAAGTAGGTGTTTATCTGACCACCCTAACCACAATAAAATGATAATATTTTTTTATAATATTTTAGATAGAAGTAGAGGACTCATGTCCCGATGTGATGCATTTTTTGTAATTTTTCCAAGTAAATAATTAATTATGAATTTTTATTACAACTTTTAAAAAATATAAAAACTCATATGTCACCTTAACTTGGTCAAAACTTCATGAAATTCATTTTAATTCAATCCTATAGTATGTGAAGCATGTTTCAGATTCAAAAAATGTGATACCATTTGAAAGCTATAGATGTTTTTCAATCAGCCTATCAATCAAGACTTTAGTCATAATTCAAATAGAAAATTTATAATAATTATTTATTAAATTCAAAGTAAAGCATAATTTATATTGGTGGAAAACTGAGAATCTCCTTTAAAAACCCTTTTCGTTTCATCAATTTTGGGTTAAAAAAAAGTCATCAGCCACATACCCTACACATACCCATCACATCGCCACTTTTTTGGCCCATCATGATTCTGCACATACCCGTACAACAATATGCATATATTTACATATGTACATATATATACATATTTATCTACACACACATATATATGCATATGAATATATGCTTATATATAAAAATATATATCTTATGACAATAAGGTATGTATACATTCGATATACAAATGAATACAACCAAGTTAACATTCTCATAGTATAATAATTACATCAATTGTGTACATATATATATATATATATATATATATATATATATATGTATATATTCCTCTATGTATATGTATACGTATGTGTACATATATTGATACATTCGTACGGAATATCCATTTTCCCATCATATGTGTGTATCAATACATGTATACATATGGGTATATGTATATTATATATATATATACACACACACACATTCGATTGTACACCATACTCATACACAATTACTATCATATTGATAAGTATTTACGTGTGATATATCTATATATATACATATGCATGTCGTTAGGTCCATCTGATAGTTCCATCTGCATATGTGTATGGTCTGTCATCGATATGCTTATGTATACATATACATACATTCAATGTGTTTTAACTCATTAGTACAAGAATAGTAAAATAAGGAAGAGCTCATAAACTTCCAAACATATAACATCATCCAAGCATGCATTCAATAGTAATCAAGACTCTTACTAGTGCAAACACATCAAACTAAAGATGACTTATCAAATCCCAACAAAACAACTTGATTTAACCATTCTATTGTGAGTGTGTGTAAGCTCAAATAGGTTACATTAATGGTTACCCGACCAATACCTTCTCCTGAGTGATACTTCCCTTCTACCTAGAGGATTGAAAATATACCTGCATCAACTAACACATTCACACAGTAGTCATTTGTTCAACAAAATATGCATTTACATATAATACATCTCCATAGTTAGAACATTCATTTCAATAACCATTCATTTCACATATATGCATTTCTTCATATATCATTTAAATGAATCAACATTCATTCATAATTCACAGATAACAAAGTGCAAGCACAATTTATTCATCTTCAGAATCTAAATTACATTCACATTTACCAGGTACATAGCAATAGTAAATAGTAAATACACAATCGGGGTGTAATAGTATTCAAGTGTATACTTTACAAATTACGTGTATACTTTGTGACTTACATGTATTGAAGTGTATACTTTGTGACTTATGTGCATTCAAGTGTATAGTTTGCAATGTGTGTGTATTCATATGAATACTTTTTGACTTACGTGTATACTTTGCATCCATGAATGTAATTTGTGACTTGCATGTATTCAATTGTATACTTTATGACTTGTGAATATTCAAGTGTATATTTCATGACTTACGTGTATGCCTCATGCTTCTTGTATATACTTTGTGTTATGTGTATTCATGTGTATGCTTCATGCTTCCTATGTATACTATATGTATTACATCTATTCACATGTATACTTTATATATTACATGTATTCATGTGAATACTTTGTTACTTACGTGTATTGAGGTATACCTCATGCCTTGTGTGTATTCATGTGAATACTTTGCGACTTACGTGTATTGATGTATACTTTGTGACTTACGTGTATTCATGTGTATGCCTCATGACTTATGTGTATTCGTGACCTACGTGTATTCACATGTATACTTTGTGACTCGTGTATTCATGTATTCATGTGTGTACTTTATGACTTATGTGTATTTGTGCTCATACTTCATGACTTACGTATATTTATGTGCATAATATGTGTATCTATGTGTTGCTTCATGTTGGATGTGACTTCAAAAAACTTACTCCATGTGTGTTTAAAAATTATTAAAGTGTTAAAAACATTGTTTTTCAAAATACTTCTTGGGTTGAAAGGAACTAACAAATTAGTTTATGTAGAATTGAATCATTATTAGTATCCAAATGCAATAATGAAGAGTTGTAACTATTGAATTGAAAAGGTGTGACTCCCTCAAACCTATGATATAAAGGGGAGAGCATTTCACTTGAGAAAGACATCCATAACATCATTGAAGGATAGAACCTTAAGAAATGGGTTGTGAATCCTAATGTGAGAAAGGTTTGATCTCTTCAAATGAAAGGTTGTGACTCTTCTAGGCTAAAAGCTATGACCCTTCAAAGGTAAAATACTATGACTCCTTTATAAAAAAGGAGTGTGACTTATTTATTGTGAAGGGAGGTGATTTCTTCAAGTGGATATAAAGGAATAAATTTATCTAATGGATTCACACCACCACCAACATATGCCCAAGAGAAGCAAGTAAACCCAAAATCAAGACTGAAACAAGTAATGAAACCTAACTAAGTACAAAACCTAATTGGTCACTATGTCGAGCTTTTAGGAATATTGAATAGACAAGATCATAAATTATGTTAAGGTACAACTTTCACAATTATGATGCAGTAAAACATGTTCCTAACATCATAAGGTATATATTTGAGGATAAGAATTACCATAGGGGATACTCGTACCTGCAATACATAAGCCTACTCTAAGTTACATTATGGATACATAACCCACTAATCCCAGGATCATTCTCACCTTTCAAACTTTGGGATAAATTTATATTGTTTAAATGGATCATATGAAATAAAAACATACTTTATTTAAGGGAAATTATACTCACATTTGATTGAACAACCTATGCTAAGGGTATCTAGATCCTTCACTCAAATTAGGCTTGCACAAAAGATCCCATTATTCACAACACTCCCAAAATCCATTATGATGAAGGATGCAAATATTTTATTGATTTCAACAAAGGGTAATGAAGAATTTATATCATTTTCTAGGATCCTTGTGATGATGAAATAAGAGAAGAC
Organism: Sequoia sempervirens; assembly: GCA_007258455.2. NCBI lineage: Eukaryota > Viridiplantae > Streptophyta > Pinopsida > Cupressales > Cupressaceae > Sequoia > Sequoia sempervirens. Next base: position 340,786,143 of record VDFB02047230.1, on the reverse strand, counting down.
TTTTCTTATAAGTAACAAGTCTTGATAATTTCCAAACTCCAGGTTTTGCTATTGAGAGATATTGGGAAATAGCAGTACACAAGACAATAAATTGTCCTCATACCTTAAAGGATGGCATTAACCTTATTGGTAGGATATAATTGCAATATTAAGTTAGACATAGCTAATTATAGAGTATGACAAAAAATCTAATCACATCCCAAAATAGGAGCAATATAAATCTACAAGGTTGATTGGGGATCTTGGTAACTTCAGGAGTATCCTAGATTGTGATTCCTTGAGGAAAATAAATTTTGGGAAGGGCAGAATGTCATGCCCCCAAAATAGAAACACTAGAATATAAAGCAAATAAATAAAATAGATAACAATATAAAAATTAACAAATATTATTATCATAATACTATAAATATTATTGAAATATATATCTAAAACCAATATTAAAATAAGAGCACATATAATACATTAAGTATAAAATATACAAACATAACATAACATATATATAAAAGGATAAGCAGTGTCTAATATTCTTTACATATACTGGCCGACTCCTTGATATTAAATAAATAACCATTAAACAATCCTTACCACTCACTTTAGCCAAGAAACAAAGAGAGATATTATTAATCTTAAATACCTAAGTATAAATGAAAGCTACAATATTCAAGAGGAAACGATTAATAAATACCAACAAAAAAAAGGAAACGATTAGTTTTGATAGAGGGAGGCAACATTTAGAAAGGGACATGCCTTTGTAAACCAACAAAGGTGATTCTTCCTTACTGTGGGAGGTATAAGGAGAGATATGAATGAATGGGAAGGAGGAGAAGGATACAACAAAGGAAATGGAGATCATAAAATTTATTCAAGAGTAGGGCTGAGAAAAATCAAGGAATAGCATTAAAAAATAAATAAGGATCTGCACTCAAAACAACAACAGAATGGAATATAATCAAATTTAAACACATATATGTAAACAAAAAATAAGGATAGAAATAAAAAATATTTCCTCAGCATAGAAGCAGGTATATTAAAATGATATACTCAGATTTGGAAAGAAGAAATAAGAATTTTGATATGGAAAGCATGTATGAAGAAGAAGATAGTTCAATGAAGGATAAATGAAGATAAATGATAAATCAATAAGGGGAGTAAGTTAAATACAATCACATATACACAAACATATATAATATGTATAGGATATATATATATATGTGTGTGTGTGTGTGTGTGTGTGAATTATATACGATTATGCAATAATGATGCTTGCATGTAATTATTGAGCCTTATAAGTAATTATGACTCTTGAATATGAGTATGGATAATAGATTCTTATTTGTTTGATCTACACTAGCAATATCTTATGAATGCTAAAGAAAATAGAATATCTGAATATTGATAGTAGTTAAGTTATACAACAGAAGTAATCAATCAACAACATAGCCTCTTATATAGAAGATTCAATCAAAGTAATAGCATAATCAATTCTTGTGGTATGCATAGTGAAAAGATAAAAATTGTGTGTATACTCTCTTTCGCTTCTAGGGTTATAGACCTAAAAGGAGAGAGACAACAACTTTCAACCTTTCACTCAAGAACAAACCTTTTGAGATTTCAATGTAAAGGAGATTCAAATCTGGCAAAGGGGATGTCCTAGGGATTGAATGATGTATAATGAGGGGTTCATCACCAAGTGTAAAATTGGAAAATACAATGAATTGGAAAACACAATGTGATATGCAAACAAATGTTAGATGACTTAAAAGGATAAACAAACTATACTAAAAAAGCTATGAAATAGAAAGTGTGCACCTGGAAGATTGAAGAAGGCAAAATGGAGGTCTAGATCACTAAAAAATGTGTTGTTGAAGCTGACCGAGACTCATATGCCAGCTTGGGAAAATCAGTCCAATTTCTGGGAAAATGTGTAGGAGCGGGTTTTAGCCAAAAGGGTATCCAAATCTGCAAGAATCTTGTTCAGGTCTATACAGTGGGACTCATTCACCAATAGTGGTGAATCAGTCCACTTCTATTTTTTTGGAAATTCTGAAGTGGATTCGGTGCCTCTCAGTCTGCTTTCTTTTTCTTGATTGGTTTTTGGATCCAAAACTACAAAATACCACCTGTAGGTCTTCTCCAAGCTTCTCCAAGGTTTGATGACAACTTTGACAACTTTTAGGGACTTGAAAAATTTTCTCCACTTTTACTTCTTGTCCAATCTACAACCTAGCTCTGCAAATCACACACAAGAAGGGGGGAAAATGTTGTGGGGGTTATTAAATGGGGTTTTTCCTTGGTCAAACCCCTTGTTGGTAATTAAACTTTGAAATAGAATAAAATATGAAAAGAGAGTGATGAATGAACAAAAAAAAAAATTGCAACTCACCAAACCCTTGCAATTAAGTGTTGCAAACATGTAAATGATGGCTCCAATGGATGTAGACTTGGAATCTTGCTTGATGTTGATAGATCTTGAATGAAGCACTTGCTTGAAACACAAACCCTACATCACAATTGTTAGCTCTAAAACAACATCATGCAAGCAATATGTGACATGATGTTTGATACTTGAAGATGCTCTTGAATGATTGAAAATATTCCCTTGAAATGCCTTGAATTCTCTTTTGAATGCTTAATGATCTCTTGAGAACTCAAGTGAGTGCTAGGTGACTTGATTGCTTGATAGGATGAAATGAGAGAAAGAACCTTGTATTTATACTTAATTTTACAAGAATTCTCGAAATTACAACACTACAAGCCAACATCAAATCTAGGAGAATAAAATACCACTAGAAATTTGATTTAAATTTGAATTTTGGTCACCACGGGACTCACATGGGACTCATTCGCCCAAGGTGGCGAATGAGTCCAATCACACACAATGTATGAGACCAAAAATAAAAAGTGTCTAGAAATGTGTGAAATTTGTATTGGGGCCAAAAAGACCTAGGTGGGACTCATTCACCTAAGACCTGGTGAATGAGTCCTAGACACTAAATTTGGGCCACACAAGCTAGGAACACCAGAATTATGATTGGTTACTAATTGGTGTCAGGATTATTCTCGAAAAGATGCAATAAATGAGGCTTGTGGATGCAAAATAGGGCCAATTAAAGCATAAGAAAGGCAAATTCTTAATTACAAGCCTAGAGGAATGTGAAAGTGTGTTACAACACTTTACAACACTCCAAATAAGGAAAGAATAAGATTAATTGTGATTGAAATTATGTTTATTATGCTTAGTTAGTTGATAAAACCCTAGAAAAGTGTGAAAGTGTGTTACAACACTTCACAAAACTTTTGCAAGGAACCATTAAATTCCATTAGTTTACAAGGGCCCAAGATCCAATGTGAATGTGTTATCCACATTGCAACACTAAATCAAGGCAACATTAAGCCAAAATCCACAAGGAGGACCCAAACGAGTGCAAGAAATGTCAAAGGACCCATTTTTTGACACTACATTTGGCCCCCACTTTAGTGAGAGGATGAACCTACTTCAAACTTACACTGAAGTAGACAAACATGCACCAAGAGGGGTTCCAATGAACCCATGATAGCAAGATGAGACAATAATCAAGAGGGGTGATCAAGCCCCCAAGACCAAGATCCCATTGCAAACTAAGATAAAAACAAAGGAACACACATGAAAATGATATAAAGAACAACGACAAGGCCAATCATACACTACCAAAGATGAAAAAGAGAAAAGAAAATAAGTAAAAGAATTGGATCAAGCTTCGACCATTTTTCCATCCTGATGTGGATCAGATCTAGGTTGTTTTTCTGAAAAAATGCATACTCACTCTGAGGTGACAAAACTCCTGGTTGTCCGTCAGGTGAGAAGTCCTAGAAGGTGAGAAAAATACACTCATTGCTGGTATGCACTCACACACACACAAGTGGCTATGGGAAAAGTCATACCTCTGATTGGGCTTTCCACTCAACCATACCAAAGTTATACCTCTGATAAATTTAATAAGGCACCACACAAAAATTATTTTTCGAGCTTCATGATACAAGAAAAACTTTGTATGCTTGGAGCTCATGAACAAACGTAATGGCTCCACAGACATGCAAGTTGTGTTATACAAGGTGGTCATATAACAACAAATGAAAAATGAAAAAATAGAAAATGTTCAAAGGATTCTTGCTTAGTTTATGCGAGATCTTTAACTTAGGGAACATTGTGTCTAATGTCTCCAAGAGAGGACCAATCAGAGAATACAAAAATTGCAACTTAGGGGATGCAATGTGTCGCATCAAGCCACTAAGAGGAATGTAATATGCTAAGAGAGATCATGCTTCTGAAGGACATCACACCCAATGCCATCCAAAAGGTGAAAAATGCATCGTATGAAGTAAGAAGGTTGCACTAAGAATGGAGAAAAAGGAATAATTGCAAAAGAATAATGCTAATGTATGCCCCCACTTTAAAGAAATTAATTTAAAGTAGCAAATTAAAAATGCAAACAAGAAAGAATACATGAGAGCCAACTTGGAAAGCCCTTATGACAAGTCATATGTTTCCGAGTAAAGTTGCATCATGCAAGAGAAAAAGAAAAGAAAGGGGTTGCCCCCAAAATGAAAACACCAAGCACATAAGGGATCTATTTATTTGGGGTCAGTATGTTCTTTTCTACAATGTTTTTAGAGATCTTGGAAGTGTCATCATCCCCCAAATACACATAGAACTGGAAGAATGACACGAAGGGAGTTAAAACAAAGAAAAAGCTTTTGGGTCAACATGGAAGAGACATATGGTGTCTTGATGCCTTGCGTCATCCCCAAAAGGAAAACACAAGACAAATGAAAAAGAAAAAGTGAAAGAGAAAGGAAAAGATTTTGGGTCAACAGGAAGGAGACATAAATGTCTCAATGCCTTGCGTCATCTCCAAAAGGAAAACACAAGAAAAAGAAAGGTGAAAGCGATGCATGACATAGACAATAATGAAGGTACAAATAGAGGAATGTCACAAAGAGAGAGAGAACTTCAAATAGAACATCATGGGGGATCACATTACGCACATGCAATCACACAAAAGAAAATGCAAAAGAAGTAATGCAAAAATTAGTAAGGAAAATGTGAGTCAACCTACGAGCAAGTCATCTACCTCCCAATCATGTTCTATGTATACCAAAGGTGAGCAACTGGCCAAAGGGACAAGGGTAACTTCCGAACTAGGAGAAGTACTAGGTTCAACGCTCTTTATAGGAGATTTTTCATTTAAGCTTATAGAAGAGGAAAACAATTTGTTCAATTCATTATGCACCTCTTCGTTGATTTTAGCAGTCTCATCGTCATCATCTAGATTAACCACAACAGGACTCAATCGAATGATAATTTCCATTTGAATAATTCAACTCTTGTTGTGATTGTTGTATTGGGTCACTTTGTGTCAATTGGGGAGGGGGATCATCATGCACTACTTCAGTCAAGTTCATATTTTTATTTTCTTTATTTAATTCTTCATGTAACTTGCGAGCAAGGGCATGACGTCTACACCTATGCTCCCGAGCACCTATGTTTCTTTTGGTTTTATTTTCAAGTTGTGTTTGTGTAGGAGTGGGTTGATCAACCATAGGTTTCTTTTCTTCCCTGAGGGGAGGAACGGTAGGAACCATAGGAGGTTGTTCATCCACTTTCTCTTTGGCTTTATAAACTTGTTTTATTCTAGGAGGTGTGATAAGGTTGTTTTCACTATCTCTTGGTTGTTTGGAGAATGTGGGTGAAGTTTTTATTTTTGGTTGATCTTGGTTGTTTGGTTCTTGTTTAGGCTAAAGCATGGTTTCGTCTAGGATGGGAGGTTCAGAGTTAGACAGGGACATGTTCCGGAGGGATAATTTTTCTATCTTCTTTTCCTTGAAATTTTCATAAGACAAGAGAAAGAAGTCTTCTATTGGCTTTATAGGTTCCATGGGCTTAGGGCAAAAGGAATCTAGGGAAAATTTCCCTCTAGAGGACAAAGGATTAAATCTGCTATGGTGAACAGTGAATATTTCATTGTCATAGAGAAACTTTAGGTATTTATGCACAACCGAAGGGATAGTTTTCATGGAGTGCAGCCATGGGCGGCCTAGCTTCACATGAAATTGATTCGACTACAGAATGATGGAGAATGTGACATCTAATGTTTTTGGTCCTATTTGTAATGGTAGGGTGATCAATCCTATCATAGGGCACATAAAACCATTGTGTCTTGATCCATGCTTCCGGTCTATCATATTTGTCTTGATAGAGTTCATGCCACAGTAGAAATTCCTTGATGATCACATTCTCTCCATAGGAGAGATCTATTAGTATCCTATTAGTGGGCTTGTCATAGATATAGTCAGCTATGTTGAGAGGACCATCAGGTAAATTTTTAAGTATATCTTTACAAGAGAAAGAAAAATCAAGAGGACTCTTAGGTTGAACCTTACGAGGGATGACATCTATCACCCCTATCATTTCATCCATCGGATTGATATTGATAGAATTATTTAGAACAAAAGCATTGTTTTCAACATTCATCACATCATTCTTTATAGTTTTGTTGGCTTTAAAAAATGAAACATTATGTTTGGGCATTGGATTGGTAAAAATTTGCAAGTTTTCGTTCAGAGGGGCAACATAATTATTGCCTTGATCGCTAACACCTCCAATGGATAGATGGACATAATCAATGAGGTCTTGCACAAGATGTTTAAGATGCTTGCAATGTTATGTGTCATGTCCATTTTTTCAATGATAGTGGCAATAAGCATTTTATTTAAAGCTCAAGGGTAAAGGCTTTTTAGGGTCGAGTGGTTTGATGAGTGGAAAGGTAATAATTTTTTTCTCAAGGAGTTGGGATATTGTGTTATGAAGGGTATCGGGTAAGGGAGTAAATTGTGTTTTTGGATCTCCATAACTAAAGGGTAACGAGGCTTTGATAGTAGCTACTTGGTTGTTGAAATTTTGAGTTGGTTGTTGAGGGGGGTTGAATTGAAGGAACCCTTTATTTTTTTTTCTAAAAGGTTGGGAATTGTTTTGATTTATGAGTTTGAATATTTCAATTCGGCTAGAGGTGGACTTTGTATCTCGACTACTAACCAAATTTTGATAATCACAAAGGGTAGTGAATAGGTGCATGAAGGATGGGAATTTTGAATCATGTTCAACTTGTCTTGAAACTCAGTTTGCAATTTTTCTATAAAAATATTTTGAAGGTGTGGGTCGGGGACCTTGACATCGATTTGGGAATAGAGCGATTGATAGCATGAGATAAAATCACTTATCTTTTCATCCTCTTTTTGCTTGCATCTCATCAAATCAACCAAGGTCATCTTGGGAGTCATGTGCACTTGGAAATGGTTTAAAAATGCCTCAACAAGTTCATTGAATGAATGAATCGAGTTTCTTGGTAATGAAGAGAACCATTCCAAGGCAGCGTCTTTCAAGGACCTAGGAAAAAAAAAATCCAATAGTTTATTGTCAAGGATAAAGTCACTACATAAGGAAGTGTAGGCATTGATGTGGTTAGAAGGATCTCCCTTCCCTCCATATTTCTCAAATCTAGGCACCTCTACACCTTATGGCATCTGTGTTCATATTATCTCCAAGGACAATGGACTAGTTTTGACATAATATGTGGGTGGGCCATTTTGATTCTCGTTTATGGTGGAAATTTTCTTTTGAAGGGATGAGACAGTTTGGAAAATTTGTGTTATGAGAGGGTCATTGCTTGTGTTATGAGATGGAAGTGAAAGTGGTGATGGAGTGTATGTGGTTATAGGACAAGTCACTAATACATTTGACTACAAAATCTGACGAAACTATCTGACGAAATATGTAAAATTTGATGTTCGTTGGGTGCTTGTAAAATTTGATGTGTAATTTTCAATTTTTTGAAAGTTTATCCCCAATGTTCATCAAAATTTTGATGAACTTGGGGTTCGTTGAAATGTCGGCTATCATTTTCATCAAATTTTCAACAAACATGAAAAATAGAAAAAAATCAAATTGTGGCCGACATAAAGAAAAGTGAGTTTGCGCCTGATTTATTGCAACAGTGTTTTTCTCTACTTGAGACAGTTTGTGGAGAACTAAGGACGATTTTCTTGGAAAAAATTAGAAAAAATTCAAAAAGATATCGCTAGGTTGAGGGTAGTCATTGTCTTTTTAAATTTTTCATGAAGTCATTTGTAGTTCGGGTTTCAAAATCATATTTTAAAGCAACATCTCATCAGATTTCATTTTTAGAGGTTAAGGGTTTTGAGAATTTCATGTCCAGATTTTGTTGTGTGGAATCACCATAAGATCACAACCAAGGAATAGATTCTTGTGATTGTAATTATGTGATCCATAACTCTATTGGTCATGTGGCACAGTTGTGCTATAACAAATATAGGATGCATTCATGTGTGACCCAAGTTTAATGTGGCTATGTTGTGATAGAAATGGAGGCACTCATATAATGTAGTTAATTCAGGTTGTATAATGTAGGTGTCAATCATCATTGGGTGCATTCAGGTTGTCTCAATTTTAACAGGTTAGGATGTAATTATAGCATGATCAAGAGTGATTACCTCTTGCTGCAATAAAGAGCCTATAACTCTGGTTGATATGCAAAGTGGTTGTGTTATATCAATTATGTAGTGCATTCAAGCAAAACCCATGTTTAATGGGCTATCCTAGAGTGATCAAGATTTTCTAAACCTTATGAATGTTACTTGACATATATTTGCATAATGTCAAATTCCTTCAGATGCTTTTGAAGTATCAATGTATCCTATATAGGGTTTAGAATGATTTCTTTTAATTAAAAAATAAATAAATGATGTATTTCCCTATAATTAGATAATGTGGAGATCTCCTAAAATCTGCCCCAGCACACTATCCTCTTTGGCACTGTATTCATTACTCCAGCTACTAGGGTTTTGCATGTGACATCTTTAATATCTTCATGACCATGGATTTTAAATAGATCTCAGTCTTTGCTTTAATCCTTTTCATGGTAACCCTTGAGTTCCATAATCCACCTTCAATCTCTTCTAAGAACGCTGTCTTAAGCTAGACTGCATAGTATGCATATAAATCAAGTCCTTCATACCTGCCATTGTTCCAAACCACCACTCACTGCCTTGCTTAAAATGTTGCCTCCATAAGCACAATAGCATGTTTTAAAATCATGGTTGCCAGTGATTGACTATTAAGGTCACCACTTTCATCATGAAGATACAATGAGATTTTTGTCTTCAAACTCAAGGCATTATGGAAGATAACATTGTGAATTGTTTGTTGTGTACGATTCAATTTTCTTGCACATTTACTGCTTTTATAATTCCTTTAATACTGGGTATTGCACTCTCAGCTACAATCTCAAACAGTTCACTCACTATCACTATGCCCTATAGCTGCTTACTTCCTTTCATTAGCATCCTTCTATAAAATCAAACTATGCCCTATAGACTGCCTGCTTACTACAAGTGACTCGTTGTTTCATGGTATTGTAGTTCTTAAGATCCTTCAACCTTATTGACACTACTTCACAGTCCACAAGGTATTATTCACTATTCTCCCATCTTTGATGAGACTCAAAACATTGCTCAAACATGCAATCCACTACCTCCATTATACATTAATGGCTAAGAAGAAACATTGAACCTATGATTACCACTGTTACTTCATTTGGACAGTCATTCCCTGATTGCATTTTCCTTGTATAACACTACCAAAAGAATTTGAAAAACCCTTAAGGTCAGCAAGGGGGTAAGGAAACTCACTGTTAAAATCTCCACTTTACTATGCAAGGTTTGAGTTTCATTATCTTGTCACTGCTCAGCCTCTTTTTGACTGTCACATCTCAAGTGATTGTCATTCTTCTTACCATAGATTGCATTTACAAATGTCAGTAAGCTACATAGTGTGTTTATTATTGGCTACAATCTTTAGATTACAAGATTTTGTTATTACCTACAATGTCTCAGTCTTTCTGGTATTGCAACCTCACTAATCCGCTATAGTTATTATTTATGTTTCTATGGAGGCCTAGGGTTTGTACCCTAATCATGCTCTTACCAATTCTTCTGTTGTTTTTTATTAGGGCTCTATCAATGTTGAGGGCCCTAGGGATAAGCTCGTCATAAGAAGTGACACATTGCATCTTTAACTAAAAGGATAAATCCGTATTGACATTAGCAATGATGATTCCACCTTTTTGCTCCTTAGGAATGGGTCACTTGCTCTTACTAGCTCGCTACCTCCATTGTTGTAGGAAGTTTGTGATCAAGTTCAATATGTTAATTTTAGGAGTCTTAATAGTTGGAAATCATAGTAAAATCAAAATTTAATAAGGTTTGGAATTAGCATTTTAAAGTGTTTTTTTGGGTCATTAACTTCAAACTATCTTCTCTTTTGCAGGGGTGGTTGCATGCCAAATTGTTTTGGTATAAAATATCAAAATTATTAGATTATGTTACCTGTCTATGAATAAAAATTATTGGAGTGTGAGTTTGATATTTTTTGAAGATCTAAATAGTCAAGCTTGGTAAGGAAAAATCATGTCAGATAATATTAGTCTAGAACAAAATGAAGAGACATTTGATATATTGTGGGCTAGATTAAAAAGAAATGGTGATGGGAAATGTTATTATCCTTGCAATAATTGCAAGGGCTTAAAGACACGACGACTTTTAATCACAACAGCTGAGAAACATTGTAGGTAGCATGGTCACATTAAAGGGGGGCATGATTATCGTCTATTGGTAAGTTGTTCATTATATGTGTTTATATTGATTGAATTTGTAAATGTTTATATCGTTTTAACATTTTATATATATATATATATATATATATATAATCACTTGATCATGATCATGGTTTATTTGTGTTTATCATTATTATAAAGGTGGGGCACCCTAGGGAAAATGATATGGATTATCATGGCCTGGAGAATGTGGTTTTGCAAGAGAACGAACATGGAGCTGTGAATATCGAAGATGAAGTTAATGATCCTACGGAAGAAGATGATCATGCGCCAGAAAACACAATTGAAGGTGATGGTACATATACATTGATCCATGACACATTTAGTGGCAAAGCTGATCATGATGATCAAGATGACTTTGATGATATTCATGATTTACCTGTACTTGAGAAGGCATACGAGCCCCTTTTATGAAGGCTCCGAAACAACTCTTCTCTTTGTTGTATTATTGTTGTTGAACTTGAAGGTTATGAATGGTTTATCAAACATAGCAATCTCATGGATGTTAAGGTATGTCATATATGTCATCTTTTTTCATCTATTTTAATTGTTGTTAGTTCATCACTAGTAAATAAAGGATGAAATATGTACCATTAATATTCTTTATATGAACAAATTGTTTTTTGTTGTAGATTGATTGGTGAATTTTTGTTACCACCATCAAATATTTTGCCTCGCTCATACCGAGATTTATGTGCCATTATGAAAGATATCAGAATGGAGTATCAAGTAATAGATGCATGTCTCAATGATCATATTATATATCATAAACAATAGGAATTTGCAATAGAATGCCCAGAATTTCATATTAGTAGATATCAAACAGATCAAATAACAAAAAAGGTCCCTCGCAAGGTTCTTCGTTATATTCCCATTATTCCACATATGCAACAATTATTTAGGTGTGAAAGCTTAGCACAATTTATAGATTACCATGCACAAAATAGAAGTGAAGATGGCATTCTTCCAATGCCTACGGATGGTTCTGCATTTAGGGACATGGAGGAAAAATTCCCACACTTTAAAGAAGAACCTCGTAATCTCAGGCTTTCATTGGGAGCGGATGGTGTCAATCCATTTGGAGAGATGAGATCTATTTATTCAGTGTGGCCTATTTTTTTTATCAACAATAACATTCCTCCATGGATGTCAATAAAGAGGGAGCACATAATCTTGTCAATGATTGTTCCAAGTATTTGTTTACATCAATTTTCTTTAATGTAGTAGCATCCCATTTGTCTTATTTATTGCATAATGACTTATATTTTTTCATTCAATAGTCATGTGCATTAATTTATATATATTGCAGTAAAATGGTTATAATAATTATGTAATGTTTATGTTCATTCAACTAGGTAAGTACCAAGTTAAAGATATGAATGTATATATTGAGCCTCTTATTGACGAGTTACTAAAGTTATGGAATGGCGTCACTATGTATGACGTCTCTAGACCAATAGGACAAAGACAATTTTAATTCCATGCAATGCTTGTATGGACAATTCATGATGCCCCAGGGCTAACACATTTTTGTGGTATGTTACAATGTTCAACTACACTTTAACAATATTTAATTTGATGAAGTAGATATCATGCATGTTTTTAAAATAATCTATTCATTATATATAATTAAAAAATTGACATATTTAATCCAATTATTATGATCTTGCAGGTCTTCAAACAAAGGGAAAATTTGCATGTCCAATTTGTGTTCCAAAGATGAAATCTCGTCGTTCAACAAGTTTAGGAAAGTAGGTGTTTGATGAGTATAGACACTTCCTCCATAGAAATCATAAGTATCGAACTACTGAAAAACATCTTTTCAATGGGAAAGAAGAGACTACATCAAAACCACGAAGAATGTCACCTCGCCTATGGAAGTTGGAATATAATAGAATTAATCGTCAAGGTTATACATCGGATCAAATTGTTTATCTATCATATATGATATGTTTTGAATTTATATTTTTATATTGTGTTGTGTTTACTCATGTTGTAATTGGCAATGATTGTCGTTGTTAATTTTTTTAACTTATATGCTTCATGAAGGTCGTCAAGGAATTAATGGCTGGCTTCCATAGGGACTGAAAAGTTATCCCAAACAATTTAGTAGGTTTCCCTACTATGATCAGCTACAAATTGTGCATTTGTTTGATACAATGCATATCGGAAAGAATATAACAAAAACATTTTGAAAAATGTTGGATGGAAGGCATGACAAATGAAAAATTGTCAAAATTTGTAGTGACATTCAAGAAGCCAATCATGCAATGAAAAATGTCATTCAATTAAATAGAGATGGAGACCAAATTAATATAAGTTCCCTTCCTTGGTTATTAACAGAGCATCAAAGCAATGCTATAAAAAAAGTCATACAAAAAAATTGATTTCCCACAGGATTTGCTATGAACATAAATAATATAATAACAAAGAAAGGTGAATTTGGGTTAGGAATGAAAATGCATGATTGGCATACCTTCATAAAGGTAATTATTCTAGTATATTATATACACTTATATAATGCATGTACTTTTCAGTGTATTGTGTTTACTACTTTTGGAAAAATAATGAAAAGATCATTTTATAATTGTTGCAGTATGTTCTACCTCTATCTCTCCTAGACAACTTTGACAACAATGTCAAGCAAGTTATATATGATCTTGGAAAATACATGAGGTAAGTAGCGAGATTTGTTTAATTCTCTGTATACATCTTATAATTGCCATTTGTTTTACTTGTTATGTAATATACTGTATATTTTTGTTAAATCTCGTTAATATATTTGCTCCTTGAATCACTTGTAGATGGCTATCATCTAAAGAAATCCATAAAGAAGATATAAATTATTGGAAGAGAAAAATTCCTCGTCTAATGTGTGAAAAGAAAAAAGTGTCTTGCTTTCAACATTTTTCAATGCAAGAACACTACCTCATACACCAAGTTGAGGAAATTGAATTGTGTGGACCTGTACACACAAGGTCAATGTGGATGGTTGAGAGGCACTTGAAATTTTTGAAGGCTTTGGTTAGACAAAGAGCACATCCTGAGGGTTATATGGTGGAGGGATATATGGTATACCAAACCATGGTGTACATTAGTAAATATCTTCCTAAGTTTGCAGCAAAGATCCATGTAGATCGCATTTGGAATCCCAACTCCATTAACAAATTCAAAGGGGAGTACCTGTTGGGAAAAAGTAGATTGAGGAAAGTGAGAGGTAATTACAAGATGGTCATGGAGATTAATTGGAATACATTTTACATATGGTTTTTATGTATATTGTACTTATATAATTTTTAATCTTCAATATACATCAATTATAAATTAAGATCGTATACTGTGGTATTTAACTAATTATACGTCGTTTGTGAATTTTATTTTTTTTTGTATAGTTGGTCGAGAGTGGGATGCACTATATTTGTACGTTGCCAACAATCTTGATTGGATGATGGTATGGATTGAATGATGTCAACAATCTGGTAGCACATTAACATGGGAAGGTGTGGCTTCATTGGTTAAAGAAGCTCATCATAATGGAGATTCCAATGTTACACAAAGGGAAATTGATTTAGCATATGGTTTAAGAGATAAACAGTACGTATAAATATATTAATCACCCATATTATTTAATTATTTTCAAGTATATATTGATGTATATATATGTTGAGATTGTTTTCTTTGCATACATTCGCCAGAATAAATATGTTTATCAACTAACGATATTGCAATAATTTTTACATGTTTGACATATTGCAGGTGAAACACCACAACGCTATGTGGTGCAATGGTCATAAATTTTGAATCAAAATATTGGATGACATGAAGAAAACTTGTGATTCTGGTATAACTGCAGTCTTGCAGGTGACTAATGTTTCATCTAGAAGCGACATACATCTAGAAGTCTCAGAAAATTGATACTATGGTATTTTGGATGATATACTTGAGTGTGACTTTAAGTCCTTTAAATTAATTATGTTCATCGTCCTATGGTACAAGCTAAGATTGAATGAAAATGATCCTGAGAGAACTGTTATTGAACATGATAATGGATTTACCATGGCTAATACAAGGTTGATTGAGCGAGCTGGAAATGAGCCCTATGTTCTTCCAAGCCAATGTGAGCAGGTATTTTACTCAGAGGTTCCAGGTAAACTAGGTTGGTCATTTATTGTTAGACATGATCCAATAGGAAGGATGATAAAGTATAATGTGGTGGAAGAAGAAGATACCAAAGAACTAGAAGATGATGTAGATGATGATCAAGATCAACAATTAGTTGATGATGTCCCTGACAAAGATGTCAAAGAGGAGGAACTGGATCATGATGATGTTGGAGTTAATGTTCATGAAGATGATATCCATGTGCATGATGACATTATCGAAACTGATATCGATGACAATGATGATGATATGACCAATCCTTACAATGTCAAATCTGGATTGGATGATATAGACAAAGAGTTGGATGAAGAAGAAGATCAATGACATTGAAATGTATAAGTTATGTGATTATATTATCTATTTGATACTAATTTCTTGATAGAATTATATTTGACTTATATGGTTACATAATTAATTCATGATGTTTTTAATTTTTATGCCATTACATAATTAATTTAATGATGTACTTTTAATGTTTGAAAGGTCAAAAAATTAAAACATTTCAATAGTGATGTTAACAACCTTGAAATTAGTGTGTTTTATGTTTCATGTGATCATAAAAGATTAAAAAGTCAGTTGTAGAGGTGGTTGTTCAGTGGTTGACGTGTATGTTGGTTCTTTTACAATGTAACCAGGTTTGTCTTCTAATCTACCTATGGAATTACCAATTCTAATCAAAGGCAGCTCGAAGGACCTAGACCAACTGACGAGGACTTTAAAAACTTCCTACACTTCAGGCTCTGCAAGACCCGAGAGCGTGATCCCTTAATGTTTTTACAACCTCTACACCATTATTTTAAACAACATTAACAATAGCAGATGATCTCACTTAATAGCTCAACATGATAAGATAATATCAACTATCTGGAGTGTGAGATAACTAAAAACAATCCATTGTATAAGATAGTCAATGATTTACAATTTGTAGCAAGCTCTAAGCAAAGACAAAAAAATACTAAACTACACTAATAATTACAACTTAGATTAGTGCCATATATCCATTACAGGAGTCAAATTCATAAGCATCTAGAGGTTTATAACAGATTTAATACATCACATATAAGATCCCTGACAATATTGCATTACAATTTCATCAGTATGCATTCTAACCCAAGACTACTTATCAAATCCTTATATAGCACATATCCGCCTATAATCCCATTCAAGCATTTTGATTAATTCCTTGAATTAAATCTAAAATAGAATCATACACACCACAATAGTGAGATGGATAAAACAACCCTTAGTTATTTCATTCAAAGTTCAAATATGCATGTATAATGGAGAGACATGAGCTCAAATTTTCATTTTAACTCAAATGCTAGTACTGTTATACAACATTAAATCTCTATGAACTCAAAACATGTTACATAATGACTCAAAACCTAAATTTTATTTCTCTAAAACTATCATACTTTACAATTCACTCTGCAACTTCACCTAGACTTGACAAAAAATATCTAACTTGCTAACCCGTACTTCTGGCCTTGAAATCCTTCTTATAGAAAATGAAGGAGCAAACAAGCACCTGGCTAG
This sequence comes from Sequoia sempervirens, assembly GCA_007258455.2. Classification (NCBI taxonomy): domain Eukaryota; kingdom Viridiplantae; phylum Streptophyta; class Pinopsida; order Cupressales; family Cupressaceae; genus Sequoia; species Sequoia sempervirens. The sequence goes on along the minus strand of VDFB02047230.1, from coordinate 340,769,719 downwards.
AAAGTACACCTGTCACCAGTCAATTGGAGCACCTAGTGATATTCCAAAATTTCTTACAACAACCACCATCTTGAAAAATATTATTGTTCATCATATCAGCTGAGGAATGTTGATGCAAAAAACCACAAGAAAACTATGCCGAGAAAGCCGTCAACACAAAATTGGAACCGTTGCAACCGCAAAATCTGATCTACCACCTGTTAGTAGTTCACTCCTTTTACTCCTCATTCAAATATTTAGTTACCCAATTCTAGTACTCATCATCAGTTGGCCAGTCAAAATTAATTACCTCATCCACTTTGGTATTATAATGTGTGTATTTTACCGCTACCTGATTCGCATCCCTTTCAAAAGATTCCAAAAATGAGCTGGTACTAATGATTTTTTCCATACAACTCACCAATAAATCATAGTCTGACTCATCACAAATTGAATTGATTTGATCATTGATGGCCTCACTTGCTTGAGCCTGCCATTGTTGAAATGACCTGATTTTCCCCTGTTCATCAATTATATCAAGTAACAATGTGTTACCCCAATCATTGAAATTATTCACCAGCTCCCTAATCTTCCTACTCAAGTCATCCGGTAAGGTCTAAAAACCTTGCAATGATTTTACTAACACATGAGTAGGCTTTAATGATTTGGGCCTATTATTTATATCAAACCTTAAGGCCTTATACATGATATCTAGATTACTGGCCCTAGGGATCCAATTTTCAATTATTGGTATCTCTACTTCCTGATCCCTATCAATATTATTTATTGCTACTAACAATAAAAAATATAAAGAATGTATAGATTGAAATTTTCTATCAACCTTTTCATTTAAATGCCTCAAAATAGTAGTAACAATTTCTTTTTGCTTTAAGAGAGATCCCTCCTCACTTTTGTTAATGATTTCTGCAATTCATCATTTATTTGCAAGAGCTGCTTCTTTGTAGGATTGACAGAGCACTCTGTTTCTTCTTCAACTTCCTCTAAAGAAAGGGTGAGAGACGGGGATTGTGGAGGTGTGGGAATAGGCCAGGAGGGGAGGCGGCATGGGAGGTGTCTTGGTTACTGGAGGCAGCCGGAGTATCCTGATAAAGCATACTGGCCTCTCCGCTGGGGGTTTGCCAGCTCGCGTTTTCCGCCGCTGCATCGCGCTCCTGGTCAAAAGTTTACTCATTTTCCGTGGCTCGCGCCCGCTTGGGGCGGTGGCGCGGGCCGTTGTGCATTCTGGGGTATCAGTCCCAGTACGACTCGGTTGGGAACATGCAAATATCGCCATTATCCGGTCTTTCGCCAGTGGATTAACGACTGGTGCGTGCGGCCAGACCAGCGCCCAGTAGGTTTCACCTTCACCAGCACGAAGCGGTTTTGTCGCCGCCATGCGACATGCCCAGGTCTTGAAAGGGATTCGCCGAACCGCCAATGACGACCAAAGAATCGCATCGCGTCTGTCCGTGGGCGGGAACCACGCTGGAAGCTCGCAGTGCATTCCAGCTAACCAGGGAGTGATGTTCTTAAGATTCTTACATTAATTCAACTTTTATGTCCTTATCATTCTTCTGGTCTGACCTGTTAGGCCTTAGTTCTCTTCTCTCTCGACATTTATCTTGATACTCTTCAAACTTCATCCTCCATACCAATTGCAAGAATACAGGAGTTTTTACAAATGTATTGTCATCTAGAAACTCCTTGCATGCCTCCATTCTTGCATCTTGTACACTTTTACCTTTCATATCTAAATCAGATAAAACTAATTCAGCTGGCCTAGGAGGGGAAGGCATACCAACTTCCATGTCTTGATCAATAACAATAATCTCATCCATCAGATCCTCCTGTGGTTGATCAATTATTTTCCTCTTAGGGCTTGGCTCAGATGGTGGTGATGAGGGATTTTCTTCTGGTGATGATTCTAAATCAATAATTTTGATTGCCCCAAGCACTTTGAATTTTGGACTTGGTTGTGGAGGCATTTTCATAATCTATTTTCTTTTTCTATCCACTTCTTCTTCATCACTACTACTATCTTTTTTCCTCCTGTAAATGGGGCACCTTTCTGTAGGCTGGTATGCTAGCCTTGTTTCAATTAGTCTGACACCTTGCTCTTGTACACCCAAACTCAATTCTAAATTCCAATAGTGGATCATATTTTGGATCCATTTGTCCACAAAATCTAGTAGATTACCATAAACTATCCATTTCTCCTTGTTCAACTCCTGTCTATTCAAATCAAATTCATTTCTAATCAAATCTTCAAGGAAATTGAACTCATGCATAAATTTTCTAGCTTTTATTCTTTGTCTAAAAAGAGCAAAGAAACCCTCAAGATCATGCTGCCGCTTTTGGTCCACACCTCATATGGTAATCACTAAAGAAATTATCAAAATGCATCCAGCCTCCCTTTGAAAATATAAAATCAGACACCACTGTATAATCTGAGAAAAATGTTCCCTTACCCCTTCTAGTGAGGTTGTCCCCATGAATACAACCTATCTGCCACATAACTTCTACAAATCTCACTCTTGGTTGTGTTGTCACCTAGAAATGCACCCTATGCACAGAGATTAAAATTGAGCTTCCTAGGGTAACATGAGATTATTTCAAGGCTATGGGTCACCTATAGTTGAAATGAACCTCCAGAGAAGGTCGAATTCCTTTGGTGTCACCTAACTACTGATTCTTGTGGGGAAAAAGAAAGAAGGAATACATAAAATAAAGATTAAAATATAAGGTGATACACCGAAATGATGAGGAATTATGAAAAGAAAAATAGGATGAACATACATTGGGAAACCTAACTATAAATGCTTTATGTGCTCAACACAACTTCTTCTAGACTTATGCGTCAATCTTAACAGGTTCGATCTACATACACATCTCAGGAAGGAAAGATTAATTTCACAGCTCTAAGATATAAGTGCAAAATTTATAGAACATAGTTAAAGACTTACATAATCAAAAGAAGATATAGAAATGAGAACAGTACAAACATGAACACTAGCTTCCAAGGTAAACTCTTCTTTGCATTCCAAATTCTGATTGAGTTACAAAATATACATCAGTTGAGGAAGGATAGCTAAAAATCACTAACTCTTCTGGATGCATTACTCGAACTAACTACAAAAAGGGCAAAAAAGCCTTAAATATCAAAAAAATGTCGGCCCCTTAGGGCTTACAAAATATCAGTCTCAAAAAAAATCTATATCTCCCTAGATCTTTTTGACTGAGTTAATGTAGAACCCTGCGTGTCCCTATTGTGAAGAGTCATCCCCAGAGAAGTCTTCCTCAGATATTTCACAGCTACTGCATTCACTCTGACCCTGGCATCGTGTCCTGTCTGAACCACCTCGGTTGAATGCCTTAAATACCCTGAGCTCACAATGGATACGTGTTGCATTCATCCCATTGACATTCTTTATTCTGATCAAACTACCATGGCTCCCTTCAGCTTCTCCTGGTTGGTCAAGCGTATCCCACGTAGGCCCTGTAGGCAGTCGAAACTTTTTTTGAAAAGAATCGCATCTCGGCGAGACATTGAAAGTGTCTCACTCATGTGATTATGTCCTCTGCAATTGTCAGCATAGCGTGTGACAGTTGATGAGAGCTCTATTGAGCTCATAAAGTCATACCGATTTCTCCTTTGTCACTAAGACCACATGATGTTGGCAGGACATCACTCTGATAGTTAGGCACTACATCAACGAAATTCATGTTGGGGAGACCTTTGTCGATGTCTCTAGAAGTCATCCCGCTAAGCTGCTTTTCTTCTATCAGCCAGACATCCTCATATCGGCAAGACCCTGCACCGATGTCAAGTTCCTTTGGTGAGGTCTTTCCCTTCTAGTCGGCAAGAGGTTATGCCAAACGCATTTTAGCTTGGTGAGGCCCCATTTCATCTGTCGGCAAGAGACCATTAGGGTCTCACCGAATGCATTTTACCTTATCGAGCTCCGCTTTCCTTTCGCCAAGAGATCACCGAGTCAAGGAGACCTTTCTCCGACTTCGAATGTTATACCAAAGGTCTTCATATTGGTGAGACTTTGGTGGGTCGCTGAGACAATACCCGAGCACTTTGTCATTCGGCAGGCTCCTTTCCCCTTTTTTGGAGGCTCCACTGGTCGGCAAGACCTTCGGCGATGACACTTTCTATGTCGCCAAAACTTCCCGATGTCGGTGAGAACTCAGGGCGATATATTCAACTGTTGGCGAGCACTTTCATGCTTTGGTGAGGCCTCTTTTTGATCGGAAAGACCGTCTCCATTCACGAAGACCTTTATTTGAGCCCTCTGCCTCTTGTCGAGCTCTCATCTCGGCAAAACATGAAGAGTCAGGGAGACATCCCGACGAAGCCCCTTAGTCATAACGAGGGGTTCCTTTGTGTCGGTGGGACTCCTGCCATAGACAACCATATTGAGGCCCTTTCCCTTCCTTTTGGAAAGACTTCGCCTTCACTAAGACCTCCTAGCGAAGCCCACCTTCTTATGCTGAAAGCACCTCTCCATCTGAGGCTCCTCATACGTTGGCAAGACATTAGGAGTTGGGGAGACCTTTCCCCGACTTGAATGCTACACCGAAGGTTCACAGTTGTCGGCGAGATACCATCAATTTTCTGAGACTATACGTCAAAAGAGATCTCATGCCAATAGGATCCCTGGTTTAAAGCACTTGGACTTAATGGAAACCCTGCTAGTCAGTGAGACCTCTGAAATGTCCTGCCAACTTTCCCCTTAGATGATTTTCATGCCAAATCTCCCTAGGGCAATTTCTCCCACTGAGTGCCCCATGACCTAGTAGTAGATGTAGAGTCTTTCCCCTCTTATGAATGTTCCATTAGCCTCTCGAAGATCTAACATTTGATTATCTTGCCTGATTTGACTGTAGGTGAAATATAGGCAATAATTCTGGTGACATTTGCGGGATGTTTGCCTGCTAAACATAAGAACCAGTAGCTACAGTTTTTCCATTGGGTATGGAGTCATTAGAAAGCTCAGAGAACAAATAAAAATGTTAGTCGACAAATGGTTGCAATTCGAATGAGACTTATAGAGCACAACAGATTTTCCAAAATGACAAAAATAGGAGAAAAGGAAAAGAACTATTTATTGTGCTAAACAACACCTAGGGAAAGGAAAAAAAGAAAAACAAACGAACCATAGTGCAAAAGAACTTATTGAACACATAACACTTAATTAACATATACAAAAGAGAAAATCCATTAGACTTGAAAATATGGCTTAAGGTGTATCCCATTAACTAGGATAGGAAGTACTTCCCCTCCTGTTTTAGCTAGTCGATACGCTGTGTTCCTTTCAATCTATGACAATAAATGGACCAGTCCACATATTGTCGAACTTAGTGTGATGACCAGGTCTACTTTTAAGAGTGTCCCACCTGAGCACGAGGTCTCCTTCCTTAAAATACTTTGTTGTAGCCCTTTTGTCAAATGTCTTCTTTGTTTGGAGCTGATAATACTCCAAAGTTTTCATTGCTCTGCCCCTTGATTCCTCGAGCTCCATGAGCTCTACATACCTTACAGACATTGGGTCATGTCCCTCAAGCATCTCCAAATGGCAAACAATTTCTAGAGCTGGAAGCTCCACAGATAGGGGCAATCTTGCCTCTTTGCCATAGACCAACATATATGGTGAATTGCCAAATGACCTCTTAGGGGTCACTCTATCTGCCCAAAGTGCATTCATTAAACTGATGTGCTAGGTCCTTTCATTATCCTCTATGGTTCTTTTAATGATCCTAACGAGATTCTTATTAGTGCTTTCAGCTAAACCATTACCCTAGGGGTAATAATTTGAGGATGTATTCAAGTAAATGTCATGTTTAACGGCCCAATCAGTTACTCTTAGACCCGTGAATGCAAGGGCATTGTCAGATATGATGTAGTTAGGAACTCCAAATCTGGTGACTATAGCTTCATAGAAGATCAAAACTGAAGACTCTTTTGCTTCTTTCAAAGCTACTGCTTCTGTCCACCTTGTGAAATAGTTTGTAGCTGTGAGCACCCACTTGTGACTAGTACTGGAAGGTGGATTTATTGGCCCAATGAAATCAATGCCCCATCTTATGAAGGGCTGCTCCAATTGAATTGGATGTAGGGGAATAGCTGGAAACTTTTTCTTTCCTAAAAATAGAGCACATTTGATACACTTTCTTGACTAGGAATATGCATCTTTGAACAAGTTGGGCCAGTAGTAACCAGCTCTCATGATTTTCCAGGTAGTAGTTCTACGAGCAAAGTGACCTCCTACAACTCCATCATGAAATTCATGAAGTACCTCCTAGACTTGGTGACTGTGAATGCATCTTAATAGGACACTGTTCAGATCCTTTTTGAAGAGAACATTATTTACCAGTACATATGGTATGGACTGCAATCTAAAGTATCTCCTTTTAGCTCTGTTTAATCCTAATGGGCATTCGCCAGTTTGTAAAAATTGGATCATATCTTGAACCCAATTGGTTGTCCTTGTTGGTACATCATCTTGAGCATTCTAAAACTCATTTGTATTGGCAATGATAACATCCTTTTCTAGTTCACTTTCATTGCTTGACCCAGTAGCAAGTTGTTCACAGAGGCCCTTGCCTCTAACCAATTTGGTGATCTTAATATCTATGTCATATTCCATGACCTTAGTGATCCATCCTACTCTTTTTTCATTGAGATCTTTATTCAATAGAAAATCCTTCACACTTGAGTGTGCCACCATGACATGAATTTTATTATGAGAGATCAAAGGCCTGAATTTCTTTAGGCTTATGATCACAGCAAGAACATGCCTTTCTACAAAGGAGTATTTCTATTCATAATCAACCAATCCTTGACTGAAAAAGGCTATTGGTTGTTCTAAACTCTCTTCATTTTTTTGAACCAATATTGCAGAAATGTTACTTGTGCTACCATAAGCATACAGATAAAAATCCTTAGAAAAATTGGGATTTACCAGCGTAGGAGCTGCTGCTAAGGCCTCCTTGACCTTTTCAAAACTATTCTTGGCATCCTTTGTCCAACTGAAAACTGCATTTTTCTTTAACATGGCTATTAAAGGTTGTAACAGGTTTGTGACATCAGGGATGAATCTTCTTAGAAAGTTGATCTAGCCCAGAAAGTGTTGTAGACCCTTCTTGTGATTAGGTAGCGGCACCTCAAGTATGGCTTTGACTCTCTCAGGATCAATGGTAATTCCTTGCTTTGACACTATGTGTCCTAATAATTTCCCTTCATGAATAGAAAAGATAATCTTCTTTGGATTGAGAGAGATACCAAACTCTGCATTTTTCAAAAACTCACCTAAGATGTAACAAATGTTCATCAACATTTTTGGAATAAACTATAATATCATCCAAATAAATCAGCATAATCTTGTTGATCAAATTTTGAAATGCCATGTCCATGGCCCTCTGAAATGTGGCACCAGCATTAGATAGACCAAAAGGCATCCTTTTGTATGCCATGGTGCCCCATTTAGTTGTAAAAGCAGTTTTGAACTGATCTTCTTCTTTAACCAGCACCTGGTTATACCCTAAAAAACCATTTAATAAGGAAAATATTTCAAAACTAGCAACCTCTTGCAAGATTCGTTCCATGGAGGGTAGTGGGTAGTGGTCTTTCAAAGATGCTCGGTTAAGATCCCTAAAGTCTACACAAAGCCTTATTTCACCACTTTTCTTCCTAACCGGTACAAGGTTAGAAACCCATGAATTGTGCTTGATAGGAAAGACAATACCCCCCTCAACTAGTTTAGTCAACTCTTTAATCATTAGAGGCTCAAGTTTAGGATTCAAGGGCCTTTTTTTTGTCTTACTGGCTTAGCATCAGGCTCAAACTCAATTGTGTGTTGAGCAATATGGGGATCAAACCCTTTCAATGCCGAATATTCCCAAGCAAAGACATCATAGAATTCTTGACAAAAAGCAACAAAAGCTTGTTTATCTTCATGTGAACAAATTTTGCCTATCTTAAAAAGTTTACCTTTGAAAATCTCCAGTTCTTCATAGTGTTCTTCTTTGATTTGCAAGCTAGCTCTACACTTTTTAAGTTGATCGTCAGTACTGAAAATTGACTCTAAGGTAACAAGGCCTTTGGGTAATTTATTTGTCTTTAGCTGTAGGACTTGATCACCATACTACTGCTTGAGTTTTGCTTGATTCACCATGGAGAACTAATCTTCCTCGAGCAAGAAAGAAAGGATCTGCTCATCACTATCAAAAACTTGCCAGTGAATGTTGTTATCAAGAATTGATGGTCTAACCACAATCTTCACATACTACTGCACCTTCTCTTTTCTAATGTCATTTGGAATATCAAACTATGCTCCAATGGCTACAAGTCTGTCAGCATGCTTGTTTTGATTTCTTGGGATAGACACTAAGTTAAAGGCATCAATAACTTTGAGCATGTCCCACACTCTATTTCTATAAGACTTGAATGTGTCATTTGTAGCAACATTCAGGCCCCTTACTTGATTAACAATTAATTCGATGTCCCCATAGACTTTCAAGCTGGTTATTCCTCTCTTTCTTGCCCACTCTAGACCTTGAACAAGGCCCTCATATTCAGCAGTGTTATTGGAGCATGCAAAAGAAAAATGAAATGCAGAGTAGTACCTATCACCTTGTGGAGAAATCAACATTGCACCACCTCCTACCCCATTCTTACTTCTAGAACCATCGAAGAACATCTCCCAAAGTCCATTTAGTGGTTACAACAACTGATTTGCATCTTTCTCCAAGTTTGGAATCTCTATGTCAGGCTCAAGAATGACATAGTTTCCCATACCAACATCTTGAATGAGGTCCTCAGGACTGTCCAATACATTCTCAACTGCCCATTCATGCAGCAGCATGTCAGGAACAACTTCTGATTGGAGTTCTTGAACAACAGCTAGTTCATTATCAGAAAGAATGACATAATTTGTGTCTGCAACAGTAGGAACAGCATTAAAGGGACTTGGGTTATATGGCTCAATGTGATCCTTAGCAAATATCTTAGATTTAATGGTAACCTTGGTTTCGTATCTTGTTCTAAATAGCATATGTGACCAATCAGCTGATACGTAACCACTTATCTTGGATGTAAAGTCTCTAGATAAACACAAGGAAAAGAAAGGTGAGAGGTCTATGACACATATGTCTTGAGGAACTGAAAAATTTGGACAAGCATGGAGGGTGAGATTTAAATCTTTGATAATACCCAAAGTATTAACCAAAGTACCATCCAATTGGATTACTCCCTTCTCTAAAGGCTGGTATTTTAGTCCAAGTTTGTCAGCAATCTGTTTTGGCATCACAGAGCTGCTAGCTCCACTATCTACCATACAGTTATGAACTAACTTATCACCAATAATCACTAATATGTAGAAAGGAGGTGGTTTAACTCCTTTTTCAATCTCCATGCAAGGTTGTTGATCATTTCCCTAAGGATTATTTGTTAACATAGCTCTAGCCTGACCTATTGGGTGCTCGGATTCATCAGACATTTCAAACTCGACAGGGCTGACTGTAACATATCCTTTTGACCTGGGATGGATAATGAGTCCCACATGGACATTGTAACATTCATTTTTCTCATACTATCAAGGATATTATAAGGTACAATTGGATTTACTTTAGGATGTACCTTTATACCAGTATGATCAGCTTGTGGGTGTGATTGCTCCTTGTCTGAGAATTTTTGATTTCTTTGCCAAACAGGAGCCACTCGAGATGTAGATGGTTCTGCAGTCACTGCCTTTCCTTTGTCAGTATCTTGACTAAGCTCAAAAGCTCTCTTCTTTGTCCTGGTGTTAGCTACAACTGGAGAACTATCTTCATTCAACCCACAGAACTCTTGACCTTGCCAGTTAAGCAAGGTTGTATCATTGCTAAATTGGTCCTGGTGTTGTGAAGATGCATCATTGCTTGCACCCTACTGCGAACTTGAAGCATTTTGTACCATAAGTGCCTGGTTGATCAGTTCGTTCGAGCAAGTGGCCTGATTATGAGGTTGGTTACAAGGGTAACACCACTCATAGTCTGCTGCTAACTTGTTTTGGATAGGAACCAGTTCCTTGGTCGCACTAACAGGGGCTGAAGCATAGGCCTGAAAAGGTCTTGTATTCACACTCTATCTTGGGCCCTGATAATTACCCTAATAATTGCCCTGATACTACTCTCTATTCCCTTGGAATTGTTGTTGCTGACCTTGAAAGGGCTGACTTGAGGCCTGATTCTATTGTGGATAAGGCCTAGAATAGGTCTGTTGCTTTTCCAAGTTCACCAACTTGTTACCAAAAGTTTGTAAAAGACTTTTGATCTCTTGTAACACCTGTGATGAGATTGAAGCAACACTTTTTTGTTTATCAATGGTTGGAACAATAGTTGGCAGCATTGGTACAGCTGGTAGAGGTGTGAAAGGTGGTATTTGCAAAGGAATGCTTGCATGAATTTATGGAAATATTGGCATTGGTGGCCTGGGAGCTAGTTTTCCAGCTTGTATTAAGTTGTTCTCCACTCCAATGGCTATTTCAAAGGCATCTGATAGAGAAACCCCTCCCATTGATTGTATCATGACAACTATATTGCTGTTCAGAGCCCTCAAGAAGTACAAAAATGTGTATTCTGGAGGTGGCCTCACCGTTGCAGGGATTCTATCCCAGTTTCTCTAAAATCTAAAGTTGAAATCATTCATCTGCTCTTGTGGAGCCCTCTTAATTGTAGTCAATTGCTCTAGTAGAGACAAGTTGTCAAACCTATCTTGGAATTGCTTATGCAACTTATCTCCAAATTTGTCCCATGTTGCAATTGAACTGACTGGTAGGCTCCTAAACCACTGCACAGCTCTTCCTTTCAGTGAAGCAGCTAGTAATCTCACTGCAACATCCTCTTGGGTTATGTGGTGGACTCCGCATAACGAAGCCACATCTCATATGTTCAATGGGAGTAGTTCGGTCTTCTCCTGTGAAAGTTGGCAGACTCTTCAAGGCTGCCATCAGGATGTCATTGTGTTGTGCCAGATTCAGGGGGCTCCCTCCATTAAAAGTAACAAAAGGTTGATTCCTTGGAGCGGCCATCAGAGGTAGCTGAATTGGATTTACTTGTATAGAAAAATGAGATCCCACTAATGGAGGAGTAGACTGAGTTCTTCTAGAATAGATAACCGTTGTTCCTCTTTTTTCTATTGCTCTGCCTTTCCTTCTTGGTGGTGACAGCTACAAATATTCGAAGGGACCTGAGCTGCCTCTTGTCTAAAATTTTCTCATAAACTATAAAAGGCACTAATTTCTGGAGTTCTTCTTCTTTGTGGAGTTGCCAAGTATGCCAAAGGACTTCTATAAAGTCTAAAATTCACTCGTTACATACTAAACCAGCAGTTCAATTTAGTTCACAGTCCCACTGGGCATGCCAGAAACTGTTGTCACCTAGAAATGCACCCTACACATAGAGATTAAAACTAAGCTTCCTACGGAAACATGGGATCATTTCAAGGCTATGGGTCACCTATAGTTGAAATGAACCTCCGAAGAAGGCCAGCTTCCTTTGGTGTCACCTAACTACTAATTCTTGTGGGGAAAAAGGAAGAAGGAATACATAAAATAAATATTAAAATCTAAGGTGACACACCGAAATGATGAGGGATTATGAAAAGAAAAATAGGATGAACATACATTGGGAAACTTAAATGTAAATGCTTTATGTTCTCAACGCAACTTCTTCTAGACTTATGCGTCAATCTTAATAGGTTCGATCTACATACACATCTCAGGAAGGAAAGATTAGTTTCACAGCTCTAAGATATAAGTGTAGAATTTATAGAACACAGTTAAAGACTTACATAATCAAAAGAAGATATAGAAATGAGAACAGTACAAACATGAACACTAGCTTCCAAGGTAAACTCTGCTTTGCATTCCAGATTCTGATTGAGTTACAAAATATACATCAGTTGAGGAAGAATAGCTAAAAATCACTAACTCTTCTAGATGCATTACTCGAACTAACTACAAAAAAGGCAAAAAAGCCTTAAATATCAAAAAAATGTCGGCCCCTTAGGGCTTACAAAATAACAGTCTCAGAAAAAATCTATATCTCCCTAGATCTTTTCGACTGAGTTAATGCAGAACCCTGCATGTCCCTGCTGTGAAGAGTCATCCCCAGAGAAGTCTTCCTCAGATATTTCATAGCTACTGCATTCACTCTAACCCTGGCATCGTGTCCTGTCTGAACCACCTCAGCTGAATGCCTTAAATGCCCTAAGCTCACAACAGATACATGTTGCATTCATCCCATTGACATTCTTCATTCTGATCAGACTACCATGGCTCCCTTCAGCTTCTCCTGGTTGGTCAAGCGTATCCTACGCAGGCCCTGTAGGTGATCAAAACTTCTTTTGAAAAGAATCGCATCTCGGTGAGACACTGAAAGTGTCTCACTAATGCGATTATGTCCTCTGCCACTATTGGCATAGCGTGTGACAGTCGATGAGAGCTCTATCGAGCTCGTAAAGTCATACCAATTTCTCCTCTATCGTTGAGACCACATGATGTCGACAGGACATCACTCTGACAATCAAGTGCTACATCAACGAAATTCATGTCAGGGAGACCTTTGCTGATGTCTCTAGAAGTCATCCTGTTGAGCTCCTTTTCTTCTATCGGCCAGACATCCTCATATCAGCAAGACCCTGCACCAATGTCAAGTTCCTTCGGTGAGGTCTTTCCCTTCTGGTCGGCAAGAGGTTATGCCGAAGGCATTTTAGCTTGGTGAGGCCCCATTTCATCTGTCAGCAAGAGACCATTAGGGTCTCACCGAATGCATTTTACCTTACCAAGCTTCGCTTTCCTTTCGCTAAGAGATCACCGAGTCGAGGAGACCTTTCTCTGACTTCGAATGCTATACTGAAGGTCTTCATATTGGTGAGACTTTGGTGGGTCACTGAGACAATACCCGAGTGCTTTGTCATTCGACGAGCTCCTTTCCCCTTTTTTGGAGGCTCCATTGGTCGACAAGACCTTTGGTGATGACACTTTCTATATCGCCAAGACTTCCCGGTGTCGACAAGACCTCAGGGCGATAAATTCAACTGTTTGCGAGCCCTTTCATGCTTTGGTGAGGCCTCCTTTTAATCGGCAAGACCGTCTCCGTTCGCTGAGACCTTTTATCGAGCCCTCCACCTCTTGCCGAGTTCTCATCTCGATGAAACATTACGAGTTGTGGAGACATCCCAGCGAAACCCCTTAGTCATACAGAGGGGTTCCTTTGTGTCGGCGGGACTCCTACCGAAGACAACCATATCGAGGCCCTTTCCCTTCCTTTCGGCGATATTTCACCTTAGCTAAGACCTCCTAGCAAAGCCTGCCTTCTTATGCCAAAAGCACCTCTCCATCCAAGGCTTCTCATACGTCGGCAAGACATTAGGAGTTGGGGAGACCTTTCCCTGACTTGAATGCTACACCGAAGGTTCACTGTTGTCAGTGAGATACCATCGAGTCATCGAGACTGTATGGTGAAAGAGATCTCATGCTGATAGGATCCCTGGTTTAAAGCACTCGAACTTAATGGAAACCCTACTAGTCGGTGAGACCTCTGAAATGTCCTGCCGACTTTCCCCTTAGATGATTTTCATGCCGAATCTCCCTAGGGCAGTTTCTCCCACTGAGTGCCCCATGACCTAGAAATAGATGTAGAGTCTTTTCCCTCGTATGAATGTTCCATTAGCCTCTAGAAGATCTAACATTTGATTATCTTGCCTGATTTAATTGTAGGTGAAATATAGGTAAAAATTCAGGCAACCTTTGCAGGATGTTTTCCTGCTAAACATGAGAACCACTAGCTACAATTTTTCCATTGGGTATGGAGTCATTAGAAAGCTCAGAGAACAAATAAAAATGTTAGTCGACACATGGTTACAATTCGCATGAGACTTATAGAGCACAACAGATTTTCCAAAATGACAAAAATAGGAGAAAAGGAAAAGAACTATTTACTGTGCTAAACAGCACCTAGGGAAAGGAAAAAAAAGAAAAACAAACGAACCACAATGCAAAAGCATTTATTGAACACATAACACTTAACTAACATGTACAAAAGAGAAAATCTATCAGACTTGAAAACAGGGCTTAAGGTGTATCCCATTAACTGGGATAGGAAGTACTTCCCCTCCTGTTGCAGCTAGTCGATACACATTATGTTCCTTGCAATCTGTGACAATAAATGGACCAGTCCACATATTGTCGAACTTAGTGTGATGACCAGGTCTGCTTTTAAGAGCATCCCACCTGAGCACAAGGTCTCCTTCCTTAAAAGACTTTGTTGTAGCCCTTTTTTCAAATTTCTTCTGTGTCTGGAGCTGATAATACTCAAAAGTTTTTATTGCTCTGCCCCTTGATTCCTCGAGCTCCATGAACTCTGCATACCTTACAGACATTGGGTCCTATCCCTCAAGCATCTCTAACTAGCGAAGAATGTCTAGAGTTGGAAGCTCCATAAATAGGGGCAATCTTGCCTCTTTGCCATAGACCAACATATATGGTGAATATCCAACAGACCTCTTAGGGGTCACTCTGTCTGCCCAAAGTGCATTCATTAAACTGATGTGCCAGGTCCTTTGATTATCCTCTATGGTTCTTTTAATGATCCTAATGAGATTCTTATTAGTGCTTTCAGCTAAACCATTACCCTAGGGGTAATAATTTGAGGATGTATTCAAGTAAATGCCATGTTTAACAACCCAATCAGTTACTCTTAGACTCATGAATGCAAGGGCATTGTCAGGTATGATGCAGTCAGGAACTCCAAATCTGGTGACTATAGCTTCATAGAAGCTCAAAACTCAAGAATCTTTTGCTTCTTTCAAAGCTACTGCTTTTTTCCACCTTGTGAAATAGTTTGTAGCTGTGAGCACCCACTTGTGACTAGTACTAGAAGGTGGATTTATTGGCCCAATGAAATCAATGCCCCATCTTATGAAGGGCTACTCCATTTGAATTGGATGCAGGGGCATAGCTGAAAACTTTTCCTTTCCTGAAAATAGAGTGCATTTCATACACTTTCTTGACCAGGAATATGCATCTTTGAACAAGCTGGGCCAATAGTAACCAACTCTCATGATTTTCCAGGTAGTAGTTCTGGGAGCAAAGTGACCTCCTACAGTTCCATCATAAAATTCATGAAGTACCTCCTAGACTTGGTGACTGTGAATGCATCTTAATAGGACACTGTTTAGATCCTTTTTGAAGAGAACATTATTTACCAGTACATATGGTATGGACTGCAATCTGAAGTATCTCCTTTTAGCTCTGTTTAATCCTAATGGGCATTCGCCAGTTTGTAAAAATTGGATCATATCTTGAACCCAATTGGTCGTCCCTATTGGTACATCATCTTGAGCATTCTAAAACTCATTTGTATTGGCAATGATAACATCCTTTTCTAGTTCACTTTCACTGCTTGACCCAGTTGCAAGTTGTTCACAGAGGCCATTTCCTCTAACCAATTTGGTGATCTTAATATCTATGTCATATTCCATGACCTTAGTGATCCATCCTGCTCTTTTTTCATTGAGATCTTTATTCAATAGAAAATCCTTCACACTTGAGTGTGCCACTATGACATGAATTTTATTATGAGAGATCAAAGGCTTGAATTTCTTCAGGCTTCTAATCACGGCAAGAACATGCCTTTCTACAAAGGAGTATTTTTGTTCATAATCAACCAATCCTTGACTGAAAAAGGCTATTGGGTGTTCTAAACTCTCTTCATTTTTTTGAACCAATATTGCAGAAATGTTACTTGTGCTACCATAAGCATACAGATAAAAATCCTTAGAAAATTTGGGATTTACCAGCGTAGGAGATGCTGCTAAGGCCTCCTTGACCTTTTCAAAACTATTCTTGGCATCCTTTGTCCAACTGAAAACTGCATTTTTCTTTAACATAGCTATTAAAGGTTGTAACAGGTTTGTAACATCAGGGATGAATCTTCTTAGAAAGTTGATCTGGCCCAGAAAGCTCTGTAGACCCTTCTTGTGATTAGGTAGCGGAAACTCAAGTATGGCTTTGACTCTCTCAGGATCAATGGTAATTCCTTGCTTTAACACTGTGTCCTAATAATTTCCCTTCATGAACAGTAAAGATACTCTTCTTTGGATTGAGAGAGATACCAAACTTTGCATTTTTCAAAAACTCGCCTAAGATGTAACAAATGTTCATCAACATTTTTGGAATAAATTGTAATATCATCCAAATAAATCAGCATAATCTTGTTGATCAAATTTTGAAATGCCATGTCCATGGCCTTCTAAAACATGGCACCAACATTAGATAGACCAAAAGGCATCCTTTTGTATGCCATGGTGCTCCATTTAGTTGTAAAAGCAGTTTTGAACTGATCTTCTTCTTTAACTAGCACCTGGTTATACCCTAAAAAACCATCTAATAAGGAAAATCTTTCAGAACCAACAACCTCTTGCAAGATTCATTCCATGGAGGGTAACGGGTAGTGGTCTTTCAAAGATGCTTTGTTAAGATCCCTAAAGTCTACACAAAGCCTTATTTCGCCACTTTTCTTCCTAACTGATACAAGGTTAGAAACCCACGAAGTGTGTTTGATAGGAAAGACAATACCCCCCTCAACTAGTTTAGTCAGCTCTTTAATCATTAGAGGCTCAAGTTTAGGATTCAAGGGCCTTTGTTTCTGTCTAACTGGCTTAGCATCAGGCTCTAACTCAATTGTGTGTTGAGCAATATGGGGATCAAACTCTTTCAAATCCAAATATTTCCAAGCAAAGACATCATAGAATTCTTGACACAAAGCAACAAAAGCTTGTTTATCTTCATGTGAACAAATTTTGCCTATCTTAAGAAGTTTACTTTTGAAAATATCCAGTTCTTCATAGTGTTCTTCTTTGATTTGCAAACCAGCTCTACCCTTTTTAAGTTGATCATCAGTACTGAAAGTCAACTCTAACGTAACAAGGCCTTTGGGTAATTTATTTGTCTTTAGCTGTATGACTTGATCACCATACTGCTGCTTGAGTTTTGCTTGATTCACCATGGAGAATTGATCTTCCTCGAGCAAGAAAGAAAGGATTTGCTCATCACTGTCAAAAACTTGCCAATGAATGTTGTTATCAGGAATTGATGGTCACCCCAGTTATGGTAAACCTGCAATTTTGGATTTCTCTCCTTTGGCCTGAGGAAATCATGTAATTCCTCAGGGATCCTAGGTATATTCACCATTAATCTATCCCTTAAGCTGGAAGAAAAACAATGATCAAATTGCACATAACTAGTGCTTTCCTTATTACAAGATAAATCTGCAGCCCATATTTGTATTGGCAATCTTTCTCCATCAACCGATTGCCTTAATTTCATCCTCTCAGAGAACAAGTCAGCATTCTTAAACAAAAACATATGCATTAGCATAGAATACCAAAAGAATTGAGTGTCGGTATCATTTTTTTGCAGCTTTGACAACCCTTCATGCATCCTCTTAGCCAAGAAAGAAGTGAAGTCATAGGTCACAGAGAAGTTAGGGTGTTGTATTTGAACCCCCATGAATATATAAGCAATGGGCATTACTGTACCAGGACTGAAACCCAAAATCTGACATAAGGAATAGAAAGTGGCCAGGAAATGGTTTGCAAAACAATTTAATTTGAAAGGTTCCTGGTCATTGGTGCTGATATGAAATTTTGAACCTCCTGCCTTAGCCAAATGAGGTGGAAGCAACCTTGCTCTAAAAAAATATTTCAGCTTTGCATACTCCTGCTTCATTTCCTCAAGGTTGATAGGAACCAAGTCTTCGCTCAATTCACTCAAGTCAAAAATATGTTGGACCTCTTCTTTGTTAATGTTCAATAGAACCTTTCCATCATTGTCCTTGATTATCTGTGTAACAGGGTCATATCTTGCAGTCACTATCCTAAGCAGGTCTACATCAGGGAATACATTTGGTACCACCAGCTTCCCTTAATCATACATCCATCCATTTGAAAAAGGGTGAGGCAAATTCCTCTATCCGTACCACAATCTAAACAATTCCAAGCCAGTGAGGGGAACCCTAGCATCGGCAATATTGGAGAAATTATACACTAACCCTTCCCCCAGGATTTTCCCTCGCATTAGGACTAATCCCTTCCTCCTATTATTCGTTGAAAAGGGAAATTGATCCAGGAAATCATCATACAAGTTTCATTTCAAATATTCATTCTGCCCAGAATGTTGCTTGGGCGGTGCCATCTCGGACAAACTAGGGCTTCTTTACAACATTATAATTCAGATAGCTAGGACTAACTAGAGATAGAAAATTACAGGACAAAACACTGCAATTTCTCAAAACTATAATTAAACTATAGCCCTAACACATTCATCAACAATCTCACAACACATCTAGCTAATCCTTTCCCAAATTCAAATGCAAAATGACCGGGAGGCACATAAAATAAACTCACGGCTTTATTCACAGAACTCCCAAATTCTGGCTGCAGAAACTCACAATTCTACTTTCGGCTCTAAAACTGCTCCGCGAAATAGTTGAATGCTTTGTGATATAGACCAAGCAAGAAAATTGATTTTATTGTCGATCAAATTATGCCAACAAGTGTCTCATCTGCCATTAAAGCTCAATTTCACACTGCACGAATGACTTCAACCATATTTGATGCATATTTAAATTTGAGCCGTCAATTCTTCAGCTTGATCAAATCATGGATGACCACCTTCAAAACAAGCTGACACAATTGTCAACATGGAGATAAAGGGCCCACCTTACCATACACTATGAAGGAAGTCCACGTGGCGATTTCCTGCTATATCACAATCCTGAAACTTTTGATCGCACGATCGCAAGCAACCATTGATGTTGAGCATCAATGATCTCATTCCTTTAACACAGTTGCCAGCCATGTCGTTAACCTTCGAGCAGTGTTTCTACTGATATTATAACATATCCATTGATTTAGAACATGTGTGTCTCGAGAACACTTTAGTAGTCTGCCCCTTAATACATTTAAAGCTGGCTAGTGTTTCCTTTACTCTTTAGGCTTCATTGGATGAGACATGTGGCACCCACCTATGATTTCGCATTCAACCCAAGCACCATCGTGGGATGGTAGAGAATGACTCAGATCAAATGGCAGTTGGTCAATGATAGCACAAATTTAATCCCCTAGATAGGACACGTGGTGCTTTCCCGTGATTTTGTGATCCTTCAATTTCTGATCGCGGGATGGCGGGCACCATTGATATCTTCAGGAAATAGATTAATGGCAGCACTAAATCAACCCTTGCAAAATAAAACATTCATTAAAAGGAGAAGTGGGCATTACTAGGCAGACAACAAACAACAACATAAGTTGTTTTTTAAAAGATGAAACACAGGGCCAACTAAGACTTAGGAAATAAAACCCTGCAAAGGAAAAAAAGTATTAAAATCAAAGTTAGGTTTTAATTTTAATCCGGTGACGTAAGCCTACTTCATTAACCCCAGTGGTCATGTTACTGACAGCTTAGCCAAAGCCTTTCATTAAATACTAACAGTGCAATGTGTAGGTTTTCCAGATTCGAAGATATGGGAGAAGATCTCGATCGTACCCAGCCAACTCGCATACCTAAGGTGTCACCCTGTTATTTGGCGTGAGGTCAGCAAAAGGCAGATGTGTGTCCTATATGGAATGTGGGGCCCAATCTCCACTATTGAGCTCATAACCCATGGTTTTAGATTGACAACCAAGATTAAAAGCTAATGTAAATCTTTGTTGTTCCCTGCTAGCTCGCAGGAGGAAGATGAAGGTTGGTTAAAAGTTGTGAGGTCAACGAGATTGCAATGCGTAGCTCCAACCGTTCAATTTGAAAAGTGCATAGGACATGCTGACATGGTAGTTGGTTTCTGAGATGGATTAATGTTATTGGTCATGAGAAAGGTGAACGATGCTTCGTTGGATGTCAAACCGAGTTAGCCTGAGATAAACCATTTGATCTGCCAACTCTTCAAGAGATCAGTGGGCAGTATTCAAAGTTGGAAAATAGCACATGGTGGTCGTTTTATCGTACAACTGGTGAAGCATTAATGAATTATTCCTTGCTTGTGTAGTCACGTCAATCTCAATCCATGTGAAGATGTTGTTGTTGGCAATCATGAAGGGTGATCTTTGGATTCTCATGCAGCTCTAGTTAAATGGTGATAGTACATACGCTGCCAAATTTTCATGTTTTCACATGCATTTTTACTAAGCATTGATGAAGGTTGCCATTACCTCGCACAATAAATACAAGAGGAATTAACTGCTAATAGTGTCATTCTTGTAGCAATTAGAGCACTTTGTGGGCTGAGTCTAATCAAGTTTGAGTGCTTGTCTGAGAAGAGAAAATGAATAAGTCGTAAGGAGGCCTGTTCGTTTGAGCTCACAAAATCTCGGTCTTGCTACTCAAGAAGGTGCTTTGGTTGACAAGCTCAGGCTTGTGCCCACTAGATGCAGTAGAAGGTTGCAATTCCAGGACGTTGCTTCTCAACTAGTAGATGACAAAGGCAAGCAGTCGGCGATGTGCTCTATTACTAGTGTCGGTAGGAAAATAAGGTATGGGCATGGCCCCTCTGGCTACCAACACTCGCCCATTGACCTTACGAGCAACACTTCTGATGATGTAATAGAGACCGACTCTGACTACTATCGGTATTTATCTCGCTTCAATCGCAGTCTGCCCTCTGATGAGGAAGTGATATCTATGGTGCCATTGGCTATTAAAACCCCAAGCAGATGAACTAGAATCATATTGGGCAAGGACAAGAAAGAAGAGGAGGCTGAGGGTCTACCGTATTGGGAAACAACTAGAAGTGGGCATGTATACCGGGGTCTGAGTGTTGGTAAAGGTAGGGTGGCAGGTAAATAAGAAGTTGTTGTGGTGCCTTCGTGGAAATTTGGTTGCCTGGTTTTTTTGTGTGGATAGCGACAAGGGGATTTTGATGACAATTTGTGTTCCCTTTTCTTTTAGATTTCCCCAGTTCGTGAGCCACTATGTTTTGCAGATTCAAAGTGTGGGAAGTTTTGAAATGAAAGTCAAATGCAATGGAGATTTTGTTCAAATGAAAATTTGTGGTGAAATTACATTTGAGCTTGAAGCTTGTTGCTCTCTTGTCATATAAAAGGGAATTCAAGGCTCATTTGTAGGGAGAGAACTGATGAAAGCTCTAGCTAGGTTTTGAGTTGAATATATGGGTAGAAATATATTTTTCCTTTGATGAGGAAGTGATATATGTGGTGCCATTGGCTATTAAAACCCCAAGCGAATGGACTAGAACAGTATTGGGCAAGGACAAGAAAGAAGAGGAGGCTGAGGTACGGTATTGGACAACAACTAGAAGCGGGCGTGTATACCAGGGTCTGAGTGTTGGTAAGGGCAGGGTGGCAAGTAAATAAGAAGTTGTTGTAGTGCCTTAGTGGCAATTTGGTTTCCTGGTTTTTTGTGTGGATACAAAGGGGATTTTGATGACAATTTGTGTTCCCTTTTCTTTTACCTTTCCCCAGTTCATGCACTATATATGTTTTGTAGATTCAACGTGTGGGAAGTTTTGTAATGAAAGTCAAATGCAATGGATATTTTGTTCAAATGAAAATTGGTGGTGAAATTACATTTGAGCCCGAAGCTTGTTGCTCCCTTGTCATATAAAAGGGTATTCAAGGCTCATTTGTAGGGAGAGAACTAATGAAAGCTTTAGCTATGTTTTGAGTTGAATATATGGGTAGAAAGATATCTATCCTCCGATGAGGAAGTGATATTTGTGGTGCCATTGGCTATTAAAACCCCAAGCGGACGGAATAGAATAGATAGCCTGTTTTGAGTTTTGGATGAATATATGCAAATTATCTTAAATTGTATGCAGATATGACTTATAAGCATGAATAAACGTATAATTCTAA
>VDFB02047230.1:340638498-340747721 GCA_007258455.2 Sequoia sempervirens | reverse complement strand
ATCTACAAAAAATCCTAATTAATCACGATTTTTAAAAAATTTGCAGGTTGGACGATTTTTTTCCCATTTTTTTGAAAAAATCGTTGACTTTTTGGTCAATGATTTTTTTTCCGTTTCAAACTGCAAAATCGCCAAAAAAACGTGTTTAAAATCTACAAAAAATGTGAATAAAATTGAGCTGATTTTCGCGCAAAAAAAACCATGAGACCATGGCTTGTTGCTTACTATTATGCTTTGATAGATTTTTTCCAAGCATCCATAGCTTTTTTGAAAGCACCTATTTTAGGATTTTAGCCATAGCAGCAAGGCAATGAACTATTTGATAAAATGCTTTGGTAGACATGTATGAAAAATGCTAGACATGTATGAAAAATGCAGTAGCATAGACAAGGCAGTGAACTACTTGAAAAAAATGTCTCAAAGAAATTTAGTCTCATGGTGATGGAATGCCATGACGAATGCCATGACAAGAAAATTGCTATGGATTGTCATGGCATTCCATCATTGTGAGACTGCATTTCTTTTAGGAATTTTTTCAAATAATTCACTGCCTTGTCTATGTTATTGCTTACTAGTATGCTTTGGTAAATTTTTTCCAAGCATCCATAGCTTGTTCGAAAGCACCTATTTTAGGTTTTTACTTTTTAGCCATAGCATGAAGGCATTGAACTGTTTGATAAAGTGCTGAGTAGGTATGTATGAAAAATGTGGTAGCATAGAAAGGTGAGTGAACTATTTGAAAAAATGCTTCAAAAATGTGGTCTCATGGTGATGGAATGCCACAATGAATGCCATGACAAGAAAATTGCTATGGATTGTCATGGCATTCCATCACCATGAGACCACATTTCTTTGAGACATTTTTTGAAACAGTTCACTGCCTTGTCTATGCTATTGCTTACTATTATGCTTTGATAGATTTTTTCCAAGCATCCATAACCTGTTCAAAAAAACCTATTTTAGGCTTTTAGCCATAGTAGCAAGGCAATGAACTATTTGATAAAATGCTTTGGTAGACATGTATGAAAGATGTGGTAGCATAGACAATTGTCACCATCTGATATTTATGAAGTTGTAGTATGTTTTGTGCAATGTAATCAACGATATGAATATAACCAACAAAAATCTATTTTCTATAATTCATGGATTGAACTCTGTATTTTATTTGCTCTCAATGTTTGTATGCTATGGAAATGCCATTAATTATTTTTTTTTAAGTAGTTTCTGACTATTTTTCTTTAAATTTTTGTTTTTTTTGTAAATCTAATTTTTTCCCCATTTTTTCAAAAAATCCTGAACTTTTGGTTTGTCAATTTTTTCCCCAAACGATTAATGTTGCTATGTGTGATACTATCAACAATATAATTATATACCGATTACTCTTTATTTTTACATAATCTAACGTTTTCAAACTTTTCATAGGCTGCCCAACACATCGAAGGCAACAAAGGAAAGACTATAAAGCATGGGCAACACAAACTTGGCTCTGGTGGTTATATGAAATTAGCTGCACAAATTGTAAGTATCAATGAATGAAATATTGCATCCAAATTATAATAAATTGAAAACAATTTTGGTTTTATCACACCATAGAAGCAAAATTCATGATCTTATGCAAAAATGTAGGGCTCTAAATTCCAGAGTTCCCACAAAGAGGGACCTAAAGATTGCCTTCTAGCAAGGCCATGGATCCATGGCTAAGCCTTTAAGAGAGTCTTGATGGGCAAACACAATCTTCCATTGCATCCAACACGCATTAAATAAACTCAATAAATTTATTTAAAATTGAATACTTGTGCAATCTATTCAATATTAATTTCCACCATAAAGTAATTACATGCCTATTTGTTTTAAACATTCCAAGCAATGATAATACTGCACATGACATTGGAATGCAGCCTGGTGAGGGTGGAGCACAGCATCCAGATGAAGGTCGGTCGTATCTAGTACTTTAGAGCATGTAGAGCGTCATCAACATGTTGAGCATGATCAGGCTAGAGAAGATCAGGAATATGATGTGGCCCCATCAGGTAAAGAGGACCACTCTAAAGTTCTTTTAAACATATTTAATTGCAATTGGTGTATTAATAAATGTAACCTTTGTGTTTCAACTTTAGAGCATGTAGAGTGTGATCAGCGTGTTGAGCATGATCAGGCTAGAGAAGATCAGAACATGATGTGGCCCCATCAGGTAAAGAGGACCACCCTCATTTATCTTAAACATATTTAATTTCAATTGGTGTATTAATTAATGTAACCTTTCGTGTTTCAACTATAGATCAGGTTTTAGAGGGTGTTCAACATGTTGACCATGAGTCTATAACAAAAGTTCAGGAACATGATGTGGACCCATCAGGTAAAGAGAACCACTATAATGTTCTTTTAATTAATGAAATACTTGTAACAATAATAATAAAACATATCGGTTTAACATTTATTTCTTATTGAAGCAGACCCCCCTTGCACGTCCACGTCATGAGCAGATGACTAGGCGATACATTAAGGTCATGGCAGAGGGAAAACAACTAAAGGGGGAAAAATATTGATTTAGAAAATGATACTCCACTTCAACTTTATGTAGCTTTAAAAAGAAAACAAAAAAGTGATTGTAATCATATCATGACAACCATATTTTTGATAATATGTAAAACTAAAAGAATCAATATTATATGTTAATGAATGAATGTGAATATGTTAATTAATGAATGTTATATGTTAATGAATGAATGTTATATTTATTAATAGATGAATGAATGTATATATTATTAATGGATGAATGAATGAATATTATATGTTATTAATGGATGAATGAATGATTAATGTTATATGATTGGGTATGGGGAATTGAGAGTGATGTGAGGGGGGGGGAAGGGGCAAATGAGCTTCCACCATCACGTGGTTGGCCCTGTTAAGTAGAGAGTATTAAACTATTCTTGAAACAAAGAGAAGCTCAATAAGGTAATGCACTTTTCAATATAAGAAATGCATCATTTGAAGCATCAAACCAATATGCAGTCTGTATGTATGATCAGTCATGAGTCTCCACGATGGTACATTTTCACAAAAAAAAAAAAATTTAAATGCATTTTTTCGTCGCAATTTCGACGAAACCCACCGGCGAATCACCGAAAAGGTTCAACGAAGTTGCTATAGCTGCGATGAAGGTTTCATCATAACTCCTTTCCTATTTTGTCGCAATTTCGATGAACTTTTGGTGTTGTCTCGATGCTACTACTTGCCCATTTTTTTGCACTTTTGACAAACTTTTGGTGTTCTTCCAACGCTACTCCTTGCCTATTTCGTTGCAATGTTGATGAACTCTTGGTGTTGTTTCAACACTACTACTTGCCCATTTCATCGCACTTTCAATGAAATTTTGGTGTTGTTTCAACGCTACTCCTTACCCATTTCGTCGAAATGGCGATGAACGTCTCGTGTTGTTTCAACGCTACTCCTTTCCCATTTCGTCGAAATGGCAACAAACTTCTGGTGTAATTCGTCGATGGATACACGAAGTTTTTGTCGATATTCTGATGAAAGTCTAAGTCATTTTATGATGCCGACGACCGATGAATTTGTGCCATTATTTTGATGTTTAAGTTGTCATCGGCCTTTCGACGAGAAAACAATGAAGAAAATATTTTTCGTCATTTCGTCGCTTGTCCAACAAAGATTTGTCGAACGACCAATGAATGTCCATTGGAAAATGGTGTCAAATTCAGTAGTGAGTGAATGGAATGCTTAAAGGTGGTAAGGTAGGAGATATAACATGTGATGCCACATAGGAACTAGGGATGCTAGCAGGAATACCCAGGGAAGGAATCACATTACTAACTTGTTGCATTGTTGTTGTGACTTGAGGGTTGGTATAGGTAGGTATTGAGGCAATTGTTGAGGGAGGAGGAATTTGAGTTCCTCCTTGGCTTGTGACATTACTTGTAGGTAGAGGAAAACTAGTGGTTGGGGAAAGATGCTTTCCAAATATTTGAACTACCTTTTTCATGAGGTCAAGGCCATCATCCCTTTCAAGCATGAGGTGAATGTTTTCTATTGTAGGAATTACAGTAGTTGAAATTTTTTCAAGGCTTATGTCATATTGTAAGTTTGCTAGGTCCTCATGAATGTGCATTATGTTTTCTTGTGGGATGCTATCATTCCTTGTTTCAACTTGCATGCAATCTGAAGGAAAAGAGTTACTAACGATTTTATCCATGCCTAGTGTACTAGCATCAATACTAGGAGTGGAACCTCTAGATAACCCAAGATCCACAATGATTGTGCTTTCACGATATGACATGAGTCTCAAACTTCTTCTCACTAATGTATTAGCAATAGGACACCAAACACTCATGCAAAGTGATGTAGAGCATGGAGGCCTTTGATAAAACCAACACAAATCAAGTTGACACAATCAATTTTTAAAACCGCAAACCCTATCAAGGGTGAATTCCATCACAACTGCACTATTTGCCTAGTAGGTCTGCAGACCTAATTTCTTGACTTTAATTTGCAAAACTCCCTTCCAACTCTAAAGCCACTCACCTTTTCAAACACCCTTTTAAGTCTTCAAAAACATATCACAAAATCATGTATTAGGTCACTTTGGACCAACAACATCAAAACAAGGCTTGTACATTGTCCCAAAAGGTCAATTAGGCCACATTTACAAAGCATCTCCCCCTTAATCTTCCCTTCAATCACAAAACACCATTGGAAAGTCATAACCAAACTACATAAGCACCAAATCCACAATTTTCCTCCAAAGAAATGCTTACCAACTCCTCAAATCACAAAACCCTCACTTTTGCTTGATTTGAAGGGGGTTTATTGAAACTCACAGTTCTAGGCCTCTAACCACTTGGATAACTCTTCAAACACACTCAAAAATTTCTTCACATGCTTGAAACATCATCAAAATTTGTTTCCCCCAAAGTTTACAACATTTATCAACCTTTAACCTCCATATTTTACTCAAAAATGCACAATTTCACACTAGGGCTTCATGCCCAAACCCTCCAATGGCCTTCCCTGCTCACAAAAAACTCATTCTAACACCATACACTATCCTATTTGACCCATTCCACTCAGTTACAAAAGGTAACGTTGGTGGAATGGGTCTTATAGCATTTTGAAGAGTTACAAACCCTCAAACAGGGGTCTACAGACCAGTCACAAAGTTTTGTTTCTAAAATGTACCAAACACTATAAGATTCAACCAAAATAGATTCAAAACAAAGTTATCTCATATTCCTAGTGTATTCAAAGTAACTTGGACTAGTTAGACACTGTACGGGAAAGTACAAAGGCCTATAATAGTAATTTAATAGAAATTTCTGAGACAAACACAAAATTTCAAGAGTTTCCTTTATTGTTTTTTCAATCAAACTTTCAACAACAACTACAATGAGTTCCTTCAACATTTTAAATATTTTTCCCACCAAAAAAAACTGACTCAACCTCCAAAACTGACTCTTAACCTACTTGATTGTTGGCATTCCCCCATTGTGCACTTTTGCACTTTTACAACTTTTCCCTATGACAACATTTTACAAATTTTGCAATATTTGCACAATGATCCCCAAATTGACCCAAATAGACTCAAATGACTTCAAAAAACACTAATAATGGCCCTAAAATGGCCTTATTGCATC
Organism: Sequoia sempervirens; assembly: GCA_007258455.2. NCBI lineage: Eukaryota > Viridiplantae > Streptophyta > Pinopsida > Cupressales > Cupressaceae > Sequoia > Sequoia sempervirens. The sequence goes on along the minus strand of VDFB02047230.1, from coordinate 340,742,070 downwards.
AAAATGACTCAAAACTTTTCAAAAATTCAAACTAGGACCCCTAATTACATGACTTGAACTAGGTGCTCCTACACCATAGACCCGGCCTAGAAAAAGGACTCATGTCCCATGATACCCTTGGGCTTCCTTCTCAACTTCACCTTTCCTTCCACATGCTCTCTAGAATAGAAACATTCTCCATGGGATCAAATACTATACTCTTGCATCATACCTTGCATTGTATAACTTGTTTTCTCCTTGCCATTGTTCACTTCTTACAAACAGATCTGCTCTTTGTTCTCTGACCTTCCTTGCATCTAAAACTAGTGTTTTACTTGCTTGAACACTTGCAAACAAACACTTACCATATGCATCATGAACTGGTTCCCTCTTTACCTCTATTTCATGCTAGTATCTTCCCTTTGGCTCTTGCCAAACACTCTTGTTTCCTTGTCCACCTACCTCCATCTCATGTTTAAGGCTCTCAACCTTTGGAACCCTTGTTTCACCATGCTTACCAGGTTCATAATATTTTGTTATGGCAGAATATGACTTCCTATCCATCCCCTTTGTAACTAGTGGAAAAAGCATTGTCCCAACTAGGATTGCATCATCCTCCCTCCATCCAACTTGTGGTCGCTTACACATTTGATCTCTAGCCTTCTCTTGGCTTACTCTAGGCACCAACTCATTATCTCTATTTTTCAACATTGAAGCATTTTCCAAATTCACTGTTTTGATATCCTCCAACATTGGAGTGACTACAAAATTCCTTGACTCCTCTTCCTTTTCCTTCACAAACTCCTTCCTACCAAACATGATAATCTTTGTTGCCTTGCCTTTTGCTTCATAAGTGTTCTCTCTACCATCATAAAGTGATTGCATATCAAATTGCCATGGCCTTCCAAGCAATAGATGGCAACAATCCATTGGTAAAATGTCACAAAGTACCTTATCCCTATATCCACCAATCTGAAACTCAACTAATGTTTGTTCATTCACTAAAATTGATTGATTATCATTTACCCAAGAGGCTCTATATGGTGTTTCATGAGGAATTCTTTCTAGCTTCAGTTTATCTACTGGCTCTTTAGACACCATATTGTCAGTGGAACTAGAATCTATAACAACTTTGCATACCTTACCTTTACATTTGCATGTGGTCTTGAAAAAGCTTCTTCTTTGTGTCATCTCCTTCTCCTTGGATTCCTTCAAAATTGTTCTTCTCAACATCAATGATTCTCCTACCTTTGGAGCAACATGACTAGAATAATTTTCACTTTCACATTCATCTTCTTGCACTATTTGAGCTCTCCTTTCACTTCTTCTCTCACCCCCACTTGATGTAGAACCTTGCTTTTTAGGGAACTTGTATGTTGGATGGACAAATTCATTACAATTATAGCATCTACCTAAAAATATGTTTGAATTTCTGCCACCACGAAATCTTCCTCTTGAGCCTTTGAATCCACCTCTATGATCAACAAATTGTTCTTGGCCTTTGTGTGTATCTTCTTGGCTTTCACTTGATTGTCTTGAAGTAGGAAATGATCCTCTTCCTCTTGAAGTGTTGCCTCTACCTCTGATGGACTTGTCTTGCCTTCTTTTTAACTTTTCTTCCACTCTAATGGCTATCTGAAAACATTCTTCCACTGTCCGTGGATTTTCCACAACCAATTCATCTTGAATGTTAAATCTAAGGCCACCTAGATACCTAGCAACCTTCTCAACCTCATCCTCCTATCTACCTGATATTATACTCAACTTATAAAATTCATCAGTATAATTTTTAACATCTAATTCTTTTTGTCTTAGACCTTGGAGTTTCTTATACAATTGAACTTCAAAATTCTTAGGAAGAAACTTACCTTTGAGTCTTGCAACCATTATTTCCCAAGAAACTATATTTTCTTTACCCTTCTTTCTCCTTTCAGCTTGTTCATAGTCCCACCATAATAATGGATGTCCCTTGAGTTTTTTCTTTTCTATCTTTACCTTTTGCTCATCAAGTACATCTTCACACTCAAAGTGATTATCCAAGGCTACAATCCAATCTAGAAGCTCTTCATCATTCAAATTTCCATCATACATGGGAAAATCAACCTTAACCTTGTGTGTATCACCTTTGACTACTTTTAGAAGCCTGGTCATCCTTTTTTCCTCAAGGTCTAATGGCTCTTCATTAGCCTCTTGAAACTCTTCCTCTTCATCTTCATCAATTTCACTCTCATCACCCAACGCTGCACCTCTTCTCTGATTTGACTCTAGGGAAACAAGCCTTGCTAAAATAGCATTATGAGACTCCATCAACCTAGCATTCCTTTCTTTCAACTCTTGCAGTTCTCTAACAGTTGCGTTGTTCTTAGGAGGCATCTTGACCCTTCAAATTCCAACCTTTTTCCTTATGCAAACTTCAATCTTCTCCCTCAAAAGATCTGGTACCTACACTCTGATACCAATTGATGTAGAGCAGGGAGGCCTTTGACAAAACCAACACAATTCAAGTTGACACAATCAATTTTAAAAACCACAAACCCTATCAAGGGTGAATTCCTTCACAACTACACTATTTGCCTAGTAGGTCTATAGACCTAATTTCTTGACTTAAATTTGCAAAAATCCCTTCCAACTCTCAAGCCACTCACCTTTTCAAACACCCTTTAAAGTCTTCAAAAACATATCACAAAATCACATTAGGTCACTTTGGACCAACAACATCAAAACAAGGCTTGTACGTTGTCCCAAAAGGCCAATTAGGCCACATCTACAAAGCATTTCCCCCTTAATCTTCCCTTCAAGCACAAAACACCATTGGAAAGTCATAACTAGACTACATAAGCACCAAATCCACAATTTTCCTCCAAAGAAACGCTTACCAACTCTTCAAATCACAAAACCCTTACTTTTGCTTGATTTGAAGGGGGTTTATTGAAACTCGTAGTTCCAGGCCTCTAACCACTTGGCTAACTCTTCAAACACACTCAAAAATTTATGCACATGCTTGAACAATCATCAAAAACTGCTTCCCCTAAGGTTTACAACATTTATCAACCTTCCATATTTCACTCAAAAACACAAAAAACTCATTCTAACACCATACCCTATCCTATTTGACCCATTCCACTCATTTATAGAAGGTACAGTCAGTGAAATGGGTCTTATAGCATTTTGAAGAGTTACAAACCCTCAAACAAGGGTCTACAAACCAATCACAATGTTTTGCTTCTAAAATGTACCAAACACTATAAGATTCAACCAAACTAGATTCAAAACAAAGTTAACTCATATGCCCAGCATATTCAAAGCAACTTGGACCAGTTGGACACTGTACGGGAAAGTACAGAGACCTGTAATAGTAATTTAACAAAAAAATTTGAGACAAACACAAAATGTCAAGAGTTTCCTTTATTGTTTTATCAATCAAACTTTCAACAACAACTACAACGAGTTCCTTCAACATTTTAAATAATTTTCCCACCAAAACAAATTGACTCAACCTCCAAAACTGACTCTTAGCCTACTTGACCATTGGCATTCCCCCATTGTGCACTTTTAGAACTTTTCCCTATGACAACATTTTACAAATTTTGCAATATTTGCACAATGATCCCCAAATTGACCCAAATAGACTCAAATGACTTCAAAAAACATTAAGAATGGCCTTGACATGGCCTTATTACATCAAAATGACTCAAAAAATTTCAAAAATTCAAACTAGGACCCCTAATTACATGACTTGAACTAGGTGCTCCTGCACCACAAAGGCTACTAAATGCAAGGTGAATGCAAATGCAATGTAAACTAATAAAAATGAAATGCTTATAACTGAAATTCTAGAAAGTAAAATTGAAATTCAGAAACAAAAAATAGAAACCTGGAAACTGAACTGTAAATGCTAGAAAATGCAATTAAAAAAAATGAAATGAGACTTATTCGCCCAAGGTGGCAAATGAGTCCAAGTACTAATATTTTTGAAATTTTTCAGAATTCTTGAATTGGATTTTATGATTTTTATGTTTTATGATGAAAATTTGAGATGAATATGTAGAATTTTACTAATTTTCAATGAAATTAAATGCAATAATGAAAGCTAAATGAGCTTTTCACTAATGCAAGAATTGAAACCCTATAATGCAAATTAACAATTGCAAAATGCAATGCAATGTGAAATCTAGGATGTAAATGTACTCTAAATCAGAATTAGAATGTTCTAAATGCATGTTCACCAAAATGAAAAGAGGAAAATGGTGCGTGTACTCTCTTTTGCTTCTAGGGTTTTGGACCTAAAAGGAGAGATACAAATTTCAACCTTTCACTCAAGAATAAACCTTTGAGATTTCAATGCAAATGAGATTGAAATCTGGCAAAGGGGTTGTCCATGGGATTGAATGATGTATAATGAGGGGATCACCACCAAGTGTAAACTTGGAAAACACAATGTGATATGTAAACAAATACTAGATGACGTAAAAGGATAAACAAACTATAATGAAAAGCTATGAAATAGAAAGTGTGCACCTGGAAGAATGAAGAAGGTAGAATGGAGGTTTGGATCACTGGAAAATGTGTTGTTGAAGCTTACTAGGACTCATATGCCAGGCTGAGCGAATCAATCCAGTTTCCAGGAAAATGTACAGGAGAAGGTTTAACCAAAAGGGTATCCAAATCTGCAAGAATCATGTTTAGGTCTGTACAGTGGGACTCATTCTCCAATAGTGGAAAATCAATCCACTTCTACTTTTCTGCAAATTCTAAATTGGATTCAGTGCCTCTCATTCTGCTTTGTTCTTCTTGACGGGTTTCTGGATTGAAAACTGCAAAATACCACCTGTAGGTCTTCTCCAAGCTTCTCTAAGGTTTGATGACAACTTTGACAACTTTTAGGGACTTGAAAATTTTTCTCCACTTTTGCTTCTTGGCTAATATGCAACCTAGCTCTACAAATCACACACAAGAAGAGCGAAAAATGTTGTGGGGGGTTAGTGAATAGGGGTTTGCCTCATTCAAACCCCTTATTGGTAATTAAACCTTGAAATAGAATGAAATATGAAATGAGAGTGATGATTGAACAAATGAAAATGTTGCAACTCACCAAACCCTTGCAATTAAGTGTTGGAAACATGTAATTGATGGCTCCAATGGATGTAGACTTGGAATCTTGCTTGATGTTGATAGATCTTGAATGAAGCACTTGCTTGAAATACAAACCCTACATCACAATTGTTAGCTCTAAAACAAAATGATGTAAGCAATCTTTGACATGATGATTGGTACTTGAAGATGCTCTTCAATGCTTGAAAATGTGCCCTTGAAATTCCTTGAATGCTCTTGTAAATTCTTAATGATCTCTTGATAACTCTTGAGTGCTAGGTGACTTGATTGCTTGATAGGATGAAATGAGAGAAAGAACCTTGTATTTATACTTAATTATTCAAGAATTCTCAAAATTACAACACTACAAGCTGACATCAGATCTAAGAGAATAGAATCCCACCAAAAATTTGATTTAAATTTGAATTTTTTCAAAAGTGTCTAGAAATGTGTGAAACCTGCATCTGCATCGGGGCCAAAAAGACATAGGTGGGACTCATTCTCCCAAGGTGGTGAATGAGTCCCAGACACTAAATTTGGGCCACACAAGCTAGGAACACCTGAATTATGATTGGTTATTAATTGGTGTCAGGATTATCCTCAAAAAGATGCAATAAATGAGGCTTGTGGATGCAAAATAGGGCCAATTAAAGCATAAGAAATCCAAATTATTAATGACAAGCCTAGAGGAATGTGAAAGTGTGTTCCAACACTTTACAACACTCCAAATAAGGCAAGGATAAGATTAATTTTGATTGAAATTATGTTTATTATGCTTAGTTAGTTGATAAAACCCTAGAAAAGTGTGAAAGTGTGTTACAACACTTCACAACACTTTTGCAAGGCACCATTAAATTCCATGAGTTCACAAGGGCCCAAGACCTAATGTGAATGTGTTATCCACATTTCAACACTAAATCAAGTCAACATTAAGAAAAAATTGACAAGGAGGACCCAAATGAACGCAAGAAATGTCAAAGGACCCTTTTTATGACACTACACATAGATAATTGTTGTATACTTATTTATCAGATAAATGTAGATGTAAAAAAATACATATATATGTATATAATTATACCAATTAAAATACAGATATAGTATGTGCCAAAGTATCCTATATTACTGATATTATGAATAGTGATATGATCCTGGTTTGGAGATAATTGGTCATGAAGGGATGAGGCAGGACTACAAGGAGGGGGAAGTATGAATGATTCCTCACTAGGAGTGGCACCTCATGTTGATGGTTAAGGAGCATTTGTTAAGGACCACATGAGGCCTCCTCATGATGATGGTTAAGGACCATCAGTTAAGGAGCACATGAGGCCAAGGAAGATAAGGTCCTATCCTTAGGCCTAGAGTTGAGGATCTAGGACACTCTAGTGTAGCCTCCCAACTATCCCCACTTGAATCAATTATTGAAGTAAATAAAAAATGGATTTTCAATCATAAGAGGAATTTTTGGCATGATGGAGGGGAATGGTGTAAAGCCCTCACTAGGTACACCACCTCATGATGATGGTTAAGGACCACATGAGGCCATAGAGGATAAGGTACTATTGTTGGGCCTAGGGTAGAGGATACTTGGGGAGCCTCATCATGTCATCGTCGTTATTATTGAGCCCACATAGTCTTTGAGACTCACTTTATTGTTATATATAATCTCTCTTAGACCTAGAATTTGTATTTCATATCATATTCATCTAACATGGTTGCAAGTTTCCATAACCAGTTTTACACCATCTCAATTTTAGTAGGGAATTATATCTTTAACTATAATCTACTATTGGTTTCATTTGGAATTGTGATTTCAAGGTAAAGTACAAGGTGATTCTAAAAAGGGGACATTACAAATGACAATAGAAAAAGGGGAACGAGAATTGGAACCAAAAATTTCTAGGTCTACATCAAGGCCCAAGTGTTGGCAATTTGATTATCATTGATGTCAAAAGAGGATATCCAAATGATATTCAATAAGGGATATTGTTGGATCATTGATTTCAAAAAGGTATCATAAGATGATATAGTTGAATTTGCAAAGAAATCCTTGAAGTGTTGCAAAAGTTTGGGCTTCGAGCCTCAGGCTTACCTTATATTGCTTGTTGAACAAGGAGGGATTTAGTCATTTTGAGCTAAGTGCAAAAGGTTTCAGACTTTAGACTTCAGGCATACCCTTTACATTGTGCACAAAGGAAACGAAGCTCAAATTAAGTTAAGTCCAAAAGGATTTAGACATCAACTTCAAACTGTTGTCTTACACCTTACCTTTATGTTCAAAGAAAGGAGTATGGTGGATACCTGAACCCCGAACCTCAAAAATGTTTTAGTGTTCGCTGGTCACAATTAAGGCTTATGCCTTAAACTTAAGGTTAAGTAAAGGGTATGAAGAAACCCGAACACCAACCCCCAAAATAGTTTCAGTCTTTGTGTGTTGGAGCTAAGGCTTATGCCTTAACTAAATACAAAGAGATGAGGGGGTATGAAGGAACCTCAAATCCTAATTTTTGGCATCTCAAAGGAATTTTAGATTTTGGAGTTTCAATGTTTGGTGTGATGGTTTGAGAATGGTTTGAAGGTGGAAAAGGGTAAGGCAGATGATTGAAACTCGAAAGCATAGGGTAGGTGGCACATTATCACCATTCCATGGAAGGATTGTGGGACCCAACAATGCTCAGTGCGGGCTTGCAAGGAGATGGCACATGTCCTCAACGACAGGTATAAAGAGTCTCAGACTTCAAAGAATACTCATTAAGGTATTCAATGCAATTCAAGCATAAGGTAAGGGAGATTAGCGACTCCCAACCCCTGATGGAAAGGAAATACAAGGTTGTCAAAAATGGAGTAATTTTGTGTGAAGCTTGTGTTGACTTGGGTTGAACAGTACGGGTATGTGGATTAGTGACACGTGGAAATCATTGATTGGTTGAAGTAACTCAAGGAATTTAAATGTTAATCGATGAATCATGGTGTGTTCAATGACCAACATTTAAAGATTTGTTTTGATGATGGCTAGGTGGGAAAATGGTGGAACTTATAGTTAGAAAAAATTGATTATGGCATAGAAATTGAAATTGATTGCTACTCCAATAATATGTTTACTAATTCATTGGAAAAGTGGACGACTTCATTAATGCACATACAACCACGAAATCTAGAAGAGGTCAATCAAGCATGATGGCGTAAAATGATATGAAACCATAAGATTGATTTATAACAAGATTAGAGATTGCAATATATAAGGTTAGTGTGTGTTGAAGAATGAAGTAATGTACATATGCATTCAATGAGCACACAATGTTTTAGGTGAATAGTGAAAAGAGTAGAGGAAATTCTTGTAGAGCAAAGCAAAGATTGAGTAGTTGCAGATTGAGTCTATAATATATAATTGGATTCATTTGAATCATATGTAATTGGATTTTTTGCTCCACATACTTTCATTTTTAAATCTAATTCATTGGTTCCATTAGATAGATAGGTTGGTTCTTAGAGTTGGTGCTCTTAAATCAAGGGATCGGTGTCTCTTATGGTTGGTACCAATGAGGTTCTATTGTGAGGCTAGATTAGGAAAATAGATCCTAGCATCATTTCTCACCATGGTTTTTCCCATATCAATGGTTTTCCAAGTATATCTGGTGTTATGAGTATTGACCAATGTGTGTGATATTTGCATATTTGTTTAAATATGCATAACAAGGGTTAAAAGAAAAGTTTTAATTGGTCTATTGATTCACCCCTCCTCTCAGTAGATAGTTGTGTTCCAACAATTGGTATCAAAACTCTAGTTCCTTTGAAGATGTTTAATCGGCTCAGTTAGATCTTGGACAATGCACACAAATGGATAGTCACACTAATACAAAAACAATAATATATGACTAAATAAACTACTAAAAATTGCATATAAATGACTAATTTTGGTGACATGACCATTAGTAGTTTATTGCCGATCATTTATAACATGACCAAATTTATGACTAAACTATTTTAGTCATTTATCTAGTCATTGATTTAGTCGTTGATTTGGTCATTGATTTGGTCATTGATTTAGTCATTAATTTAGTCATTGATTGTTGTTAACTAGTCATTTATTTAGTCATGGTAGTGATTTATTTAGTCATTAATTTAGTCATGGTAGTGATTTATTTAGTCATTAATTTAGTCATATATTTAGTCATTAATTTAATCATTGATTGTTGCTAACTAGTCATTTATTTAGTCATAGTAGTCATTTATTTAGTCATTACTTTAGTCATATATTTAGCCATTAATTTAGCCATATATTTAGTCATTAATTTGGTCATTACTTTAGTCGTATATTTAGTCATTATTTTAGTCATGGTAGTCATATATTTAGTCATTGTAGTCATATATTTGGTCATTGTATTCATTTATTTTAGTCATAGTAATCATTTATTTAGTCATGGTTTAGTGATTTATTTGAGTGAACCAATGATTCAAGTTATAAATCAAATCTAACTTAAATAATTCTCACAAATTTATGCATATAAACTTCAAATATCATAGATATTCAATTTTATTTTTTGTATTGGATTAATATGAAAAAAAAATATACAATCAACAAACAACTTTATGCATATAAAGCTCAAATATCATAGGTATTCAAATGTTTTTTTGTATTGAATGAAAAAAAAGAATATACAAATAGCAAACAACTGCATAACCAAAGGAATTACAAACAACATATGTACAACTGGATAAATAAAGATCCAAGAAATACATCCTTCACTGCACTCTTGGTTGCCATGGAAGACACATCCAAGATACGATACAAATGTTACAAACATTGAAGAGAGAAAAGACATGAAAATATATAGTAAATGTAGCTATATTATTTGTGGTGCATATATTGCCTGATTCAGTGCAGCCTAGCCCTCCCATTCCAGCCAAACAACCCTTGAGAGAAGATTGGAAGAATTTGAATGAGAAGGATCGTAAGTTCCTATCTAGAAATCTCATTGGTCATGGTCGGATGAAAATAAAGAGTGCATGTTCACCTCTCCAATTTGACGAGCTGCAATCTGAAAATAAGATTTCAATGAGGGTTTTAGAATATGTTTATTAAAATGAAAATACAGCTCCAAAACCTTACCTTTATGTTGTTCAACAACTTACAAAAAGAATAGGAACATGACTATTATTTTATATTATAACCTACAGTCTCTTACCATTGTAATGCATAAGTACATGATACATCTTTGCAAAGGAACTTTCATTCTATGATTGTGATAAAGCTCCAATCATCTATAGGCTGCCCTCATTTTGATTACTATCATCCTATGACCATGTTAATTGTTACTTCATTGTTTCTCTTACTATTGAACTGTCCCTTAAAAAATTTGATCATTTACCTCTTTATCTTCATATCTTGCTAGTTTCTTTATCACCAATCACGAATCCTGCCAACTGAAGTAAATTTGAGTCATTGTCCACAACTTTCCTTCCTGTCAATAGTTCTAGAAGAACAATGCCATAGTTGTACATACATAGGTACAAGAAATTTTCTTAATGCATACTTGGTCATGAAATTACAAGCAAGTGAAGATAATGCAAAGGAAATCAACCACATTCAAACCTGCTCTGTAATCCTAATAGCTTCAGCATATGCATCTTGAATGTTTTTAGCAAGCCTATGAAGAAAGATATTTGAACCTCCTCCTGCAGCCACAATAAATGGACAATGTTCTTGTGGAGAATATTGGCGATGCTAAATGAAAAAACCTAAAAAATAGGCTTGCACTATAATAATGTGTACTACATCAGATATCCAATAATAATAAAGGGACGTCCATCAAAGCATAACATCAGGGATTTTTTTTCACATGTTGTAGTTACAAGTGCCTTGCTAGACATACATGAAAATGTGGAAGCATAGACAAGGCAAGCAAATTGTTTCAAAAAATGCCTCAAAGAAATGTGATATCATAGAATGTTGTAATTAAAGGATACGTTCAAAATGGGTTTTTTCTGAAAAGTCCTTAGAAAATTTTAAGAAAATGCAACCAATGGGTGTAAATCCCAATCCTCAACCTTTGAAAGTGTCCTTGCCTATGTGTGAATTGGAGCTTTGGATGAGGATATGAACATCCATCAAAAGCATATTTGGAAGTAGAATTTTATCGGATACTATAGTTGCAAGTTCCACTAATTATAATAAAGGTAAATAGTTTTACCTTTCTGCATCAACTAATGCAATTCTAATAAATTTTAGAGGATCGACAATGCTAGCCTTTATCATATCAACATACTCACCTGCAAGTTGCAACACAACATTAAAATTATTAATTACGATCAACATCTAAGAAATAAAAAGAAACTTCAAACATTATGAATTTAGTAAAAAAATTATCAATTTCAAAGATCGAAGTAGCCAATGCTTCACTCTCTACATCCTCTGCTACAATCAAAAGAGGCCTTTGTTTCTGTGATAAATGCACCAAGAAATTAAATTATTTGTCCATAATCAAAACATTAACTAAACATAGATAGATATCCTAAGAATCATAAATCAATCATAGATACAATAGATCACATGATCTTAAAATACAACTCACCTCTAGTGATAGCTCCATCACTCGAACTACTACTTGCAAGCTTGCCACTTTCTTTTCATGTATTATAACCAAAGGATTCTCCATTTCCTACTCGAGTTGAGTAAGATTAAAATATAAGAAAGCAAAGAATTCATAATCCCATAAAGCTTGAAATATATTACCAATGGACACGGAAGTAGCACAAATTATTGAGAAAATAGATAAAAGGAAAATATGATAAGCATATTTTAAGCATACAAAGGAGAAGTGATGCAGAACAGGGAGGAAAAATTCAAACCAACACAATTCCAACTGATTTAAAAAACCCTTCAATCACCCAAAACCCTAACTCATTGATTTCTCATCCAATCACTCAGTTTTTCCCTTGTAGGTTTGCATACCTAGTTTCTTAATCATAACTTGCAAATTCTTTGGAAAATCCATAAACCATCCATCATTTCAGACACCCATTAATCTCTTACAAAACATATCTCAAAATCACGTAAGGTCACTTTGGACCATCAACCTCAAACCAATGTTGCTATGTTGCCCTCCTCGGCCATTTAGGCCACTTTTACAAAGCATCACCAATGCAATCACTTCCTCAAGCCAAAAAATCAATTGGAGATTCACAACCAAACAACAAAATCCCTAAATCAATAATCTTTATTAGGAGAAACACTTCCCAAGTCTCCTTAACACTAAACCCTCACTTTGACTAGTTTTGGGAGGGGTTTATTGAAACTCAATGTTCCCAAGCCTATCTCACCTTCACAAAGCCTTAATCACACTACCATATGTCTAAAAATTCTCAAAAAATCATCTCCCAACCTCCAGCAATACAATTTCACCAAGGACCATCATTTAACCTCCATTTTTAAGCTAAAAATCACACAAATTCTCCTAGGGAAGCAACCAAAACTCTCCAAAACACCTCCCCTGCTCAAACAAACTCCTCTAACATCTAAAACCTACCCTAAGTACCCATTCCACTGAGTTTTGGGAAGTTATAACAATGGAATGGGTGTTTAATCCATTTTTGAAGCCTTCAAACCCTTAATTTCTAAGTTTTCAGACCGTTAAAGATTGCTTGTAAAACTCTTAATACTAGATGAAAACAAACAAAACAAAAGCCAAAATATTCCTAGAACATGTCTCTATCCACTTTAGAGCATATTAGATCAATTATCTTCAATACAAACCCTAATAACAACTTGGAGCAGCAAAATGAAATAGAAAAAACACAAAAAATACAGTGCAAACAGGGTATTTTTAACCATTGCTAGTTTTCATGAATGAACACTAAATAGAAAATATTGGTTTTCATTAAACTTTAAAATCTGAAAACTAAATTTTTAACCATTGCTAGTTTTCATGAGTGAACACTAAGCACCTAGGACCAAAGGTAAGTAACTTAATATTAAGGAAATTATTGTCACCTCAAATTTACCAATGACTTATTCTTGGCCCTTGTAGTTAGTAATAGCATAAGGAGATTACATAGATGGATTTTTCCCTTGCATCTAACCTTTATTATCTTTAATATGATGAGGAACAACTCTAGAGGTGTCTTTGCCTATTATCTGACCAAGCTACTAGATTGTACAAATGTTGGGGACTCTATGCCACATGATTTAGGTCTCTGTTTCATTTCTCTTAAGGATTTGGATTAGTGAAGGTCATGAAAATTTATTTCACTTTCATAGGAAACCTTGTAAACTCTATAGAGCTAAAAATATTACATGTACAATTTGAAGCATAATGTATGATTGAGAAATTGCTTTGGTCTTTAGAGTTAAATTTGAAGTCATATTACTAAATGGAGGAACATCTTTAATGAAGTAAGTTGCAATTTAAGAAGCAAGCTCAAGAGATGGTGTAGATTGTATATCTCATCGTACCTATTTGGGTGTTTCAATCTTGGTTGCTCGTATCTGATATAATTATGTTTAAGAATCAAGTTCAAAATTTTAGACATTGTTCATCTTATTATACTTAAAAGCATATTTCAGTTTCAAAAGTTTATATCTACTAGAGTAAAAGCATCATGTCTTTATCAACTTGAACTTCACACCGAGTTACCAGCTTTAGGCTTCCAAACTATGTTACATTGATCTTGTTTGTGGCTGCACATGCGAATCTCAAACACATACTCCAATGTGTTGTTGTTAAAATATACACATGATTTTTTTGGTTAAAGACTTGATCATAATATTGTTCTTGTATGTTGAGATGTTATGTTACACCAATGTAATTTTATTTATCTTGATTGAGGCAATGAATTCTCAGTGATTTTCTCATAGGAATGGCTGAGAAAATCCTTGATCTATCTATGATACAATGGTCTAACACAACATAAAATTTCCAGCTCTACACTAAACTCTATTTTAAAACTTATGACTTCCAATTTTCCTTAAAAAAATCTTCCCAAAGGTTGTTAGGAAAAAGTGCTATTACATATTCAAACAAATGCTGCAAATTTATTGTCTCACTCTCAAGTGGCCCTCAAATTATTCTAAGCCAACCCAAATTGCAATACTGAGATAGCCTTCTAAGATACTATGAGTATCTTTCCTTATATGGGGATTTTGGTGTAATCTATACTAAATGCGGAGAGATTTGTTTCTAATGGATGGATGAACTGTAAGTACAAAAGGTGTGTCATCAATTAATGAATTTTCAAATTGGTTGGTGTGGGATATAATGATAATGTCATTATGTTTGGCTTTCAAACATTTCAAGGAAGAGAAAAGCAATTACAAATTATGTTTTTCATCTCATAGGCTTAAACTACTATTGAAACAAAGACCACATAACTAGTGCATTGAAGGGAAAGATTTCTTGAGCCTATTTATGTGCCTACTTCTGAACCTGACTTGGATTCCATGAAACAAGGTTTAGCCAAAACTAGACAATTTACAACAAATATAATATACAAAGAATTGATTCTAATGTTTTAAAAATATTTTCAACTGGTTATCTATTTTTATTTGTGGTAGAATTAGCTAGTCTTCCATTGGGTCTAGCAAGATTGTAGAAGCTAGAGAGTTTCTGCAGACTTGTGGATCCTCACAAGCAAATTATGTTGAGTCTGTGAGTCAAGTCTGCAGAATACAGACATGTGAAGATCCACTTAATTTGTGATTCAATTAGTACTGTGTTTGTTGGTTTATTGATTTTTATTAATGATGGATTATATCTCCTTGTATTTATGTAGTTGAAATCTCAGTTCCTCAAATTGAGACAAAATTGCAATTTATTGCCATAAATCAAACACAACAGAAAAATGATTTTTCAAACTAAAAAATTGCAAGATTTTGAAAAGATTACCTGAAAAGATTTATTTCCAATTTAATATGATTTATCCCAATTTAGTTGTGATTCACCATAAAATTGCATTTTTGGTGGCTTTTTGGTTGTCTATATTTGTTTTTTTCAATTTTCCACAGGGATGCATTCCCCCCAAAAAACCTCGTGTTTCCTAGACAGGGGCATTTCAGAGACTTGGGAACTTGGGGGGACATCCCCCCACCAACCCACCACCAATGCCACCATACCACCACTAGTGTCATTGTCTCCAAGATGTCGTTATGACTTTGAGGATGCTGGGGTGTCCTCAAGACGTCTAGAGGACTCCTAGTTGTCTCCAAGATGTATAATTCTTATAATTATACATCTTTTTATAACTATTTTTTCAAGTAATAGATGTATTTCAACACCCTGCTACCCCCCTGCCGGCATCCCCCCACCGCCCCCACACTTAAACTCCTCATCTCCGTGTCCCCAAAATGCATCTTTTGTCGTCCCCCCATCCACGTCCCCGAAACCCTGTGGAACAATGGTTTTTTTGGGGGGATTTTTGACTATATTTTGTATTTATTTTGAAAACCCTAAACTTTACCTGTACCATTTTTTTTTTCCCAAAACCTAACTCTAATTTTTTGCTTATAAAATCATTATTTTTCAATAAAACCTTTATCTTTTAGTTTTCCAATTTATTCCTCGGAATGATTTTTGCTACCATGGACTTCAAATAATAGCAATATCAACATTAGTGGAATTGATAACAATCATGTGTCAACTTTCATAGATTCCTTTTCCATTTGTTACTAGGAACGTGGCACTCTTGATATTCTTTTAGAACATAAAGAGCTATTAACTTTGAAGATTTATTAGGAAAACATTATTTAAGTTCTTTTCCTAACCCATTGAAATGATTTACAGATTTCTTCCATCAGAAATTGGCTCCCTTAAGAAACTAGAAGAGCTTGACCTTTCTTTCAATAAATTGAACACTTTACCCAACAGTATTGTTGACTTGATGTCCTTGAAATCCTTCAAAGTTGCAAGCAATAAATTGGTGGAGTTGCCACTTGGTATATCAAATTTATCAAGCCGGACAATTGTTGATGCATCAAATAATAGATTGACGTCTTTGCGACCCTTGGAGTTTTTTTCCATAAGGGCTCTCATAAAACTTAATGTACAGGTAACCATCACTTTCATCAAACTTTTTTCATTTACATTGTTGGCATCGTTGTTTCTTGATTAATATCTGAGAAATTTTTATCAGACTAGAAGTACTTCAAAGTTAGGACTATTACATTGAGCTTCTTTCTGATATCTTACACATTCTTCCATCTTATGCCTCCTAGCTCAAACTATGGTTAAGAAAAGTGGTGTTTATTATTATTTTTATTCTGCAACTTCTCAACATTCTTATAACTTGGGTTTATGATAATAAGATGGCACCTTGGTGGTTTCAACTCAATCTATCTTTAATAAAAAGTAGAAACAATTGTAAAATCTATTTGACTGCAAAAAATAAGTAACTATTCTACTTAACTTACAATATTCATAAATAATAACTAACATGCTTCAAGCAAAAATGATATCTTCTAGTTGAACAACTTAATGTATGTGGCCAATTGTTTCTGGCAGCTAGTTGTCTTAATGTTTTATAGTTTTATTTTACTCCCTCGAGTGCTTTTCTAACTAGTTGTAGTCACTTGTTATCTTCCACAATGTTCTTATGAAGTTTGTTGATGTGTACTTAGAATAACAATCTGCAAGATATCTATCAAATTCCTCCACGGATATGCTGCAGTTTGGAAGGAAACAACACATTAGGGAAGAATATTATTCAATGTGAACCTGTTAGCTCTCTCATTGAAGAAGAGTTATCTTCTTGCATATGTAAGGAAAAAGGAAGTAATTCATTAGAAGGTAAACTTGGTCATCCATCCATCTAGAGCATTCTTTTGTGCATCTATTGGTTTTGTACCCTAGAAAAGCTAAATTGTTCTGAGTTATTTTTTCAATGATGACAACCAAATCTAAAATTTCTTTGCCAATATCTTCTAAAAGTGTTGCAAGTGCTATGTGTTCCCATCAATCTAGAGGTAAAACTGGATGGAAACGTCGTAATACTCAACATCGTAAAGCTTGCCAAGAAAGATTGAACAATAGCCGGAAGCTCTGGACTGAAGACTATCAAGAAAGGGAAAATTTTGGGAATGTGATGGATTCTCATTCAGTTTCAATGCAATTGTCAAAAGATGCACTTTATAGGCCACAAGAAACTGTTGAGGCACCAGTTAAGTGTCCTTGCAGTGAAACATGATTGACTTCTCTTGTACAGGATGTGTCAAATAAGTGTCAAGATTCAGGTAATACAAAGTGAAAAAATGGTAGAGAAATAGATCTTGTAACTCTATTACAGAGAACAAAAGGGAAAGAATCCCCAGAAAATGGTACTAGTTGTAAACTTTTATGTTCTAGAAATTCTGTCAATACTGACTCCAGCAGTGTTAGCAAGAGCAAATCTGAAGTTGACACGAGTAAAATATCTTTTCCTGATCTGAAGGAAAATGGCCAAGTTGATGGTTGTCCCAAGGCTAAGAATGATGCTCTACTACTTCCTTTTAAGATCTACTGCTTCCTTTTAAGATCCAATAGTAGATAATCTCCAAAGAAAGTTAGTAGTTGACCTTTTAGTATTACATAATTGATCTGCATATTTGATAGAACATAGATCTTAATACTTAAATTTAAGTTTCACTTTCCCATTCATTCTAAACCTCTAAACTGCTATTGCACTCATCAAGGGCTATAAAATAACTTGAATCAACAAATTCCATCTTAAAGGAAGCCAAAATTGTTAACAAATATCAAAATTGGAAGGAAACTTGATGTCTAAATAGCAACCTTTGAATTCAAGAAATTTCAATGTAATAGCATGGCAATTCCTCTAGAACACCAGCAATAGAAAATCCTCAGTCAAAAGCATGGCACTTTGACTTGAAGCAAAGCCCATAAAATTCATATGTACTTTTAGATCTCAATAAAACTAACAGAGAAATGGCCTAAAATATGATTAGACAAGTTACATTGTTCATATACTCAAGAAAGCTTTAATGAACTTCACAGTCCAAATGGCATAATATTATTTGATAGAGAATCTCTATTTTTTGTTACAGTAAAAAGGCACACAAGCTCCTTTATGTGCTACAAATGGAAATGGAAAATAAAAAGTATCGTTCTCAAACAACTTCAAATCTAATAAAACCTTCACGTTTCCTCTAATTCAAGACCACCTTACTTAATCTTCTCACTGACAGGTCATAGAAATACCACTGACAATTTCATAATGGGAAAATTTTCTAAAAAGCAAACACCCGCTACATCTATAGGGAATACTTCCAGCTGTTTCCAAATAAAATGATTAGCAAAATATATTTAAGTAAAAAAACATATGCGTAAAAAAATAGGGCACCTTGCATTGATGGGTTCACTACACTTAACCAAAGCCACATCAGCCAACCCAAACAAATATAGTGGGAATAGGACCGTGTACTTCAACTATTTTTTTTCATTTTGGACTCAAAGGCCTTTTATGATATATTTACAACAAGAGATTTTAAATATAAACAAAATTGAGGCAATTCATAAATTGTGCAATGAGTCATTCTATATGTTGCACATATGTGCCATGACACTATTTGTGTATTAACTACTTTTTGATTTTGTCCAAACACTAGTTTTAAGAGTTGCACCAAATAGCACTCTTTGAAACAATAAACGACCTCCACTTTTTAGATATCTTTCAACTTCTCAAGTGGCTCATGGAATTGATCCCCCTCCTCTAGTCCAGTGGGCACAACATGGAAATATCATCAACACACTCATACCCATCAATCCAATGATTATGAGGTATATGGTTATGAGCTCAATCTCAATAATTGTCAATGTAATAATTTTGTAAGAAATGCATCTAAACATTTTAATTATTAGTCAATTTTATATTTAGCTATGATCATGGATCTCATTACTGTAACTAGGTATTCCTGGAATTTGGCAGATCTGATTAGCCTGCAATAGCCTCCTTTTTTTAAAATAATTTATATTACCAGATGTGTAAACTTGTAATATTCAAGTTTATATCTACCATGATCACTATATCCATTAGTGTAAGCAAGAATTCCTATTTTTTAACAAATCTTATTATCCTTTAAAGTTCATTTATTTAATTATTCATATTCATAAATATATAAAATTATAAAATTTCGTTTTCCCAACATTGTGCTCCAAACACAGAACCCATTAGTCTTACCAGAAATTCCTATTATTTAATAAACCTTATTATCCAGAATAATTTTCTTTTTTAACAATTACTATTACCAGATGTGTAAAGTTGTAAAATTTGTGTGGTCCATAGTTACCTAAAGACCTGGTATTCGGATATGGATATAGGAATGAGGACTTCAATAAAATTAGGGTACATAAATAAATGAGGAAGGACACAGTTATATCTTGTATAAATAAAGTCACCAGAAACTGTGGGTACAAAGACAACTACACAGTCCATGTTCCTCTAATAGAATTTCCTAGTAACAGTTAGTAAAACATTCTCTACAGTTTATTTATGGCAAGAATACTATAGCTCAGAAAAAGGTCAAGCATAAACTTTGAAGCACCTAAGTAAACAATCAAGTACCAATAGAAGGCCAGAGATGGTGAATAAATGCACCTCTATTTGTGGGAAAAATGCATACAACTTAGAAAATGGATGGCTAAAAACTTCAAAGCACCTAAGTAATCAATCAACTACCAACGAACCAGTGATAGTGAATAAAAACTCCTCTCAACTATTGCATTGCATGCATATAAAAAACCAAGCATCATAGTCAAATATTAAGATACATCATATGGTGGTTTCCAAATACATTTTTTCATGTTCGTGATACATTTCTATAAGATTTTAAATAAAGCAGCATTCCATAGCAGTTCTCCCCAAACAAGGATAGTACATACCCCAATTTTTCCTGGAATGATTCACTTCCATACCATCAAGTTCAAGGAGCCATCTTGTTGAGAATCAAGCCTTGCAACAAATCCCTACACCAAACAATATTTTAAACTTTAATATGAAATACATAAAAGTTGTCACAATAGAAAACAAGCAATGAAAAGATAAAAAAGTCACAAATCAACATGAAACAATTCCCTAACAGATAAAATCAATAATATACATTTCATAGTGTTGATAATATTATAAGGTAATTCTTGATATTGTTTATGTATTTTGATGGCCTCAAATTTATAATTCATGTTGTCCTTTTGTATTTTTATTGGTGCCTCTTGAATAGGATCCATATCCTTTTCTTTCTATAAGAACCTAGGTTGATAAGGATTGGGTGTGGAATTGATCACATATCAATTATTTGCTAGAGGGCTCTTCTTCTGATTTAAAGTTTTAAACCTAGCATGAACTCTCTCATATTATTTTTCAATGCATTTTGACTTCATTTAAGAGATTCAAGCAAAGAATCTATCTTATTTATGTCTCCCATGACTCACAAGCTAGCAAAAACAAAGCTCTATATATTATTAATATTGTTGAAACATGCAACATATGTAATTTGCAATAAAATGTTAACTTTATGAACATGCTGCTAAGATCACAACTTTGATACCATTGTGATGTCCTTGGTAGGAATGTTAGCCACATTTCACCAAATTTCAAAATCAACACAAACCCAAAAATTTTTTCACCAAGATCCCAATGAGGGCAAGGTGAGAGCATACAAAAACTGGGATGTGTCCAATAAATAATTAATTTCAAAACTTACTGGTGGCAAGTCATCCTATTTACAATCAAAGATAAAAATACAAATATGATCAATACCACTAGTAGATAACAAGTAGATCTAGTCAATGCCAAACTAGTAAATAACAAGTAGATTTGATCAATGCCAAATGGGTAGATTTCTAAAAGAACAATCAATGCCAAATTAATAGATGACAAGCAAATCCTAGATCAATGCCAAATTGACAGATAAGGATATGCAATTTAAAATGGATTTGGCAGTAGACCATCCAAGATCATTTCACAACATCAAGAGCAACCTCTAACTAGTGGTAAATCATTTAGTTTTACAAAGAGTTATTAATGATATAGATATTGAATGATATAAATATCAATAATCACAACATATGCTAGAATGACAATACCTGATCTATATAATCAACATCAAATCAAATGATAGGGCTGTCATACATGGGTGCAAACCTCTAAATGATGAATCATTGTGGAAACCCTAACATTCAACTGCTATAACTAACATGCAGCTTTTGAACTCTGACACACAACTATTGAATATTGACATGCAATTGGTGATCACTATCACGCAACTACATCAATCCAAGTTTGTACAACCCCAAAATAGAATGAAAGATACAAAAAAACATAAACTGTATAGAAATTTTCTAATCTAAAACTAATTGCAGGTCTATATTGCCTCTCAATGGCAAGGTGTGACACCTCAAAGGACTGTTGCATATTGTAATTGGTACAACTGATATAGAGGATGGGACAACTAGATCTAATACTGAAATTTGTTGATGATAAGTGCTGCAACTACCTAACTGCCATATCTTTTTTTTTCATGATGTATAACTTGCAAGAGATCAAGAAAGCCAACCACAAACTCACACAAAAACAACCACTAGATTAATTGCAAAACACACTAATTGAAACCTTCACCTAAAACAAAATCTTTAAAAAAAACCACAGTATTTTTCTGAATATTTCACACCACACCAACATGCTAAAAACTTCACACTAGCTGAAAATATAAAAATGCAATCCAATATTAGTTCACAAGTAATCTCTAGATGGAATTATTCAAATGGGTAGGAGTTAAAAGAAGATAAAAGTTTTAGACAGTTAAAGCAGAGTCAAAGAGATTAGATCTATTTAGATCCCACTAGTCTATAAAAGCTTTGGGATTAATTTATCCCCACTTCTCTTGAGCAAAACTAAGAATCAATTTGTAGAGATAAAATGTTTGGGATTGTAACTTATCAATCCATCATCAGTTGTGAGTAGGAAATGGAATTGATTTGCTTTTAACACTGAACTTGTCAGGTCTATTTGCAACCAGCATTTGAAGTCCTAGAAAGAAAATCTGCAAATGTTAAAATGGGAAGATTTTCTCAACGAAATCTGTTACCCAGATTGATTTTAAGGACAACAGTAGCCATTGCCACACTTTTGGCAGAAACACTACCTTTCTTTGGGAATGTTAATGCAGTGATTGGTGCTGTTGGGTTCATGCCATTGGATTTTGTCTTACCTATGGTTTAGGGTTGTCATTAATCACCATCAAATTGTAGAAAATCACATTGGGCTCCTAATGTTTATTGATCAATCCATCAATGAGATTTAGGGTAGAACACCTATGGAATTAGGACATTTGTATTGAAATCACAAACCATAACTACTTTCTTTTAACAAGTAACAAAATCTATTTATTTAATTTCATTTCCAAAGTGAATCTTCAATTAAATTTTATCTTTAATTTTCTATCGGCGAATCTCTTGAACCTCTTATAGGTGCAAGTGCTAGTATTATTCCATTAGTAACATTTCTGACTTGTTTCTCCAGGAAGATGGAACGATCCCTTTTTGAAGGAAATCAATGGCTTAAAAGTATGTAAAATAATACTCAAAATACCACTCCATCCACTTGAAGTTTCACGCCAAGCTAAGGTATAAATATTGGAAGCTTTGAGGAATATTCATTTTATTTTTTATGACTCCAAACTCCATGCCCAACTACCTCACAAGCTAGAAATTAATTGACCTTTTTTATTTTCAATGTTTTTGCTTCAAAAGTTAGTAGCATTTGGTTTTTGGTCTCACATATGAATCGACACCAACATGGGAAGGTGTATTGGTAGGGAAAATGAAATTTTATTTCTTGGATTAACCACACCTCAGCCAGTAGATACGCACCCCACTTCTCCAATTTGGCAACCCAGGGTTTTAGAGTATGTTTTTAAAATGAAAATTATGGCCAAGATCCTAATACTGAGCACATTTAGGTTTTAACATGCATCCTTGAAAATTACAAAAGATCCTAATACTAATACTGAGCACATTTAAATTTTAATATTAGGGCATCCTTTACCTGCATATTTTGCCGCTTTCCCCGCCGCTATTGGTTTTGCCTCCTACAAACTCTTCCTTGCTGCTATTGGTTTCGCCTCCTCCAAACTCTTCCTCGCTGGTTTTGACCTTTCACTTCTCCCAGTGAGCTGCAGCCTGAAAATAAGGTTTCGACAAGGGGTTTAGAGTATGTTTATTAAAATGAAAATTATGGCACCCATTATGCCCACCCATTAAGCCCCCTAAATTTTTTTTGCAATGGAATATTAATAGTATAATATTATATAATATAAATATTATAATATAATATAATATTATATAATATAATATAGATTACATAATATAATATAATATAGAATTATATAATATTACATAATAATATTATAATATATTAGCCCATGTGCCATTATGGATTATTGTCTATGTCAGAATGGCTAGATTTGGCTCATGGGCCTTGACACTTGGCAAGTGAGAAAACAAGCATCCATAAATGCCTCCCAGGAGCAAGTGAAGGAAATTTAGTTGGAAAGGATGGGCTCTTCTTTCAGGATGGCACACGGTGCTGTCATAATAGTGGTTTACAATTCCTAAGAGGAACGAATTTTAGCTGAAATCACATATTTTTAGAAAATATAATGATTTAAGCCTTACAAAGTTCCATTTTAAGGATTCCAATTGAAGAGGGTTTGATCAAATCAGCTTAGATCAAACCCCCTTGGATAGAACTTCGCTAGTTTTAAACCATACCTATAAATGCGTCTCCTTTACACCTATCAAAATGCTGATAAAAAATCACTTTTGATTTAGATTTTGGGAGATCAAATGAATTCATTTAAAATTTATTTCAAATGATTATGGTATTCCAGAACAAGCTATCCAATGAATATAATTTTAATATGTTTTGGTTTTGTTATGTATTTGTTTTTAAGTTTTATTAAACATAGGTTTTCATTGAAAATGAATTTCTTTGTTCTTCACATGTGGAAAAATAGAAGATTATCAAAAAAATTTGAAAAATATGAGTGCACCAGATATTGAAGTCCTTGATCCAACAAAAAAATTAAATTAAATTTTGACATATACAAAAAGATATGCGTATATGTCGCTATTTCGAATTGTAGTTCGTTTCACTTTGAAACTTGATTAAGAAAAAAATATTCAATAAAAACTATCTAACCAAGTGGAAGCACTAGATATCGAGTTACAAATCTAAATTTGAAAGAATTAGAATTTTATCCTTCATGGAAAAAAAGTTATGTGTTATTGCGCCACTTTTTAAAAATGTTGTTTTCTAAAAAAATCAATTTTCGTGGGAGATGGAAAAAGAAGTGCAATTTGATTCCAAAAATTTTGAAAAAAATATTTTTAGAATCTACAGACAAAATTTGATGAGACTCTAGTTTGCACTATCTTCAAATTCCTCACAGTTTAGCCGATATAGGTGCCCGAATGTGAAGATTTAGTTAAAAATAATAATTTCAGTGTCTAGTTTGGCCAAAAATTGTAAACCACTATTATGGGATCACCCCACATAATTATACAGGTAAATTGGGAGTACACGAAAGTTTCCTTGTGAGAAACCTGAAGCAGCACTAGCCTGCAGAACACATCGAGAGATAACCATTAAGTACAAACATTTAAATTTTCTAATTGGGAATTTGGCAATAGTGGAGTCGAAGACTCGTGCGTATTAATTGAACTACCTACGTGATCCACCCAATTTGCAATTGAAAGGACAATGTGGAATAAAACTGGTGGCCGATGATAAATGTGGATTCAAGTTAGCCCTCTATTTATCAAGCAAATCAATATAACAATGGGCATCAAATTAATGAATAGGCCAATCAAGTTGAAAAGCTCCAAGAAGGAGGTTGCATTTCTTGACTTCATCTTAGATAAACAACTCAAAAATATCTATTGCAATAAGGACATTATGTGTTTGGAAGCAATGAGAATGGTGCTTGGGAAGGCATACTGCTTCTCAAGCAATCACACAAGGGCTAATTCAGACATTTCTTCCAGGTTTTTGGCATCACTAATGGACATGGATTTACCAAAGGAGAGATGTTTGCTATTGTTGTGTTGGGTTTTTAAGGGCTCAATACTGGTTGGAGACATCGACACCGTTGCAGTAGCTCTACCTGGAGTTGGTTGCCATGGCCATATGACATGGTTTAAATGTTTGATCAAGGCATAGAAGTGGAGTGGCATCCTTTCATTATGGACTTGAAAGGAGAAGAGTTGCAACATCATAGGTAGTGGGCATCAGTGGGTTATAAGTTCTTGAGCCGTCAGTTAGGTTTCGACGCAATGGTTAGCATGGAATGGTGTCATTCCTTTACAAACTTGGTGGGATTTGGCTAATTCTATGATGATGCTTAGGTGATTGTGTGATAGGAGGGTGAATAGTGTTTTGGTGTTTGGTGTTTTGTCCGCTTGCTTTCTCTGTAATTTTCAAATTGATGGTAAAAAGCCAAATTTTGTAAATGGCCCTTATAGGGATGAATGGAACAGATGTAACATTTTGCTATTATCAATATAAATTTGCAGCTTCGGCTGCTATTACGAATCAAAAAAATTATTATATTATAATATAGTATATTATAAAATGCTATATTATATTATAATATAAATATTATTAATATAATATAATATAAAAATTAAATTATAAATGGCTTGTTTAAGTAGGGGTCCCATGAGGGGGGCTTAAACTCTATGGATTATGATCAAATTCGAAAGAAAGAAGAATAGAGGAGTAATAGTCATTTATTTAGTCATTTAGTTGTGATTTTACCCAATGACCAAATTAGTCACTTATAAATGATAAAATTAGTCATTTATTTGCAATATATCTACTAGTGTTAGTCATGTGGCTAAAATTTTTAGTCACGTAGTCATTTATTTGCCAAATTCTACTAGTGTCAAGAAGGTTCTTCCTCAAACAAAGCTCCTCTCTTTAATGGATCAAACTGTGCTTTTTGGAGCATCAAAATGCAAGCATATTTGTCATCCTTAGGGTTTTATGTATGGATGACTTTATTAAATGCATATGATATTTTTGCTACAACACCACTGACCTGGCTTATAAGAAAGAATATGAGAACAATGCCAAGGCAAAGAATGCTATCCTTTCTGGATTTTCTAACTCAGAGTTTTTAAAAGTGATGCAATGTCAAACAACCCATGAGATTTGGTTCAAATTAAAGAACACCTATGAAGGTGATGATAAGGTAAAGTAGGAAAAGCTACAAAATTACAAAGGCAAGTTTGAAAGTCTTAAGATGAATAAAGAAGAGAAAAATGCAAACTACCTCCTCAAGGTAGATGAAATAATCTATTATTTTCAAAAAGGTACTTAGATCCCTTCCATCTAGGTATGATTCTAAAATTTTTGCAATCCTGAATCAAGAAATTTGAATACAACCATTGTTGATGAGTTGCATCGAACCTTCATTGCCTATGAGATGAGAATAGGAGACATTGAAAACTCCAAGAGAGAAGCACCATTCAAAGCAACCAAAAGGGAAAAGTTAGAAGCATCTACATTTGAATCTGAGAAGATTGATGTAGAAGAAGCTAACTTTGTCAGAAGAATAAGAAAAGGCTAGGGTTTATGCAGATTTTATCTTCCACAAAGTTTGAATACCAACTAGGGGTTTGACCAAGGAAAACCCCCATTAGAAACCAGTTTATCTTTTATTTTGTAGGGTTTTTCAAAGATTCAGATCCAGATTTCCATCAAAAAGTAGTGTGCAGGTTGTGGGCTTTTGTTTCCACTTTCAGATTTGTAGAAAATCCAAAGTGGACTAAGTCACCCATAGTGGTGACTTAGTCCCACTGCACTACTTTTTCAAAAAAAAAATTGCAGTTTTAGACACCCTTTTGGCAAAAATAGCCTTCTAGGCAGTTTCCCTAGTCTGGGACTAAGTTGCCCAACTTGGCGTAAGTGTCTCAGTTGCCTCAAAAATCAAAATTTTTAGAATTTCAGTTGTCTTTTCAATCTCCATTCTCCTCCTCATTAGTTTCTAGGTGCATAGTTGGACTATTTTACATCTTCATTTTGTCATTTATTGCATTTATTTTACTTTTCTGCATATCACGTTGTGTTTTCAAACATGTTGCTTTTCTTACTAGGTTTTGCATCATTAGATCACTTCATTTTCAGATCAAAGCATTAGGACATATTAATTAGGCATAATACATCTCATTTACATTAACTTTGAGTGTAAACCCTTGCATTTTAGACCCCATTCAATCCCCTTTCTCCTTTTAGGTGAAAAACCCTAGGAGGAGTAAAGCATTGTGTGGGCAATCCAAAATCGTCATTTGAAGGGTCAAATTATTAAGATCATACAGAGGTGGAGAATTCACATCAAATGAATTCATAGAATATTTTGAGAAGCATGGAATCAAGAGGAAATTCTCAGTAGCAAGGAGTCCAGAACATAATAGAGTGGTTGAAAGAAAGAACAGGATAGTCAAAAAGATGGCCAGAACAATGCTAAATGAGGCCAAGTAACCTAATGTATACTAGAGAGAGGTAGTATATACAATAGTATATACCTTGAATAGAGTTTAGCTGAGAGTAAACAACAACAAGACACCCTATGAACTATGGTATGGTAAACTAGCATCTATTAAATACTTCAAAGTGTTTGGTAGAAAATGTTATATCAGGAGAGAAGAAATCTTAGGAAGCTTTGACTCAAGATGTGATGAAGTAATATTCCTTGGATATTCCACTCAAAGCAAAGCCTACAAATGCTACAAAAAAATGCTACATAAAATTGTGGAGAGTATCAACGTCAAGGTTGATGAAGATTTGAAGCATGTTGAACCTGATAGAGATAGCTATGAAGATGAATCAAAGTCTGAAGAAGAAATTGGTGATGAAGATTCTGAAGAAGATAATGAAAAGGCACCTACAAGAAATATTCAAAAGGATCATCCTGAAGAGAAAATTATTGGCAACAAAGATGGAGTTCAGACAAGGAGGAGAGTTGCAAAGAACAAAGAGTAAGTAAACTTTGTACTATTATCTAAAATAGAGCCGAAGAGCTATGTTGAATCCAACAAAGATGAGAGCTAGATAAAATAAATGGAAGAAGAACTAAGCCAAATGAAAAGAAAAAGAAAATGTGGGAGTTACTTCCAAGACCTTCAAGCAAGAACGTTATAGGAACTAAATATGTCTTTAGAAATAAGCTTAATGAAGATGGAGTTGTTGTAAGAAATGTGTGTGTGAAATATTGGATTAATTAAATAGAAATCAAACACATGTTAACAAGACATTAAATCGAAAAGCTGAAAAGAAACAGAATAATGCAAACCGTAATCGCAGCTTCTCGAAACCGTCTTATCCTTCTCTAACTTCAGCATTTTGTTGTTTTCGAATGGCTCTCAGACCAGCAGATCCAACTCAACAAAAAGACAGCATGAAGAACGAGATACAAAATGCATATTATGCTAAATGCAAATCTATGCTAATATGAAAGTACGGATGTGATACTGAAAATGATGTGAATGCATAGGCTAATTGCATGAACATAGGTATGCGTAGGTAAGTGCATGCATGTGAATGTGGATGATTAACCAAGGCTTGGATTTGCACGGGCTTTTATAGAGTTTTCAAACGGGTTTGATTGGCTGAATCAATTGACGGTCCGGATTAAGCTTGTTTCGAACGGATGGCGGGAGATTTTTGAAAGTGGAAGAGAAGGATAGAAGGTTTCCCTTTTCTTCGAGTTTCGTCATTAAGTTTCGAAGGGAAACTTCCATTTCGAAGGATAAGATAAAATTTGGAAGGGCAAGTTAGCATGAGTTAGAAATTAAATAAAATAAATTTATTTAATTTAAAAGTGGAGATGAAAATAGAAATCCACATAATTAAATAACTCATATTTAATTATGTTTAAAATGAAATTAGAGTGAGGAATATTAAATAAGATATTTAATATTTAATTTAATTCAAATATGGGATGGAGAATATTCCATTATTTAAATATTCAAAATATTTAAACTTTAGAACCAAATGATAATTAAATATAAATAAATTATAAAAATTTATTTAATTTAATTAAGCGGAGGGTAGAAATGTTAGCAATTAAATAAAATTATTTATTTAATTTAAGGTAGAAGAATTTAGAAGATGAACGATATAAATAAATAATTAAATTTATTTATATGTAGATGACATTAGAGGAATTAATTAAATAAATCGTATTTAATTAATTAACAAGCTTAATCACGACCAATTTTAGACATATACATTTTGCCCCTCTTTGAAGTGATGTGTAAAACACATTGCTTCAAAGAAAAAAGAAAAAAAAAAGATTTTTCCCTTGATGTACTTTCGATATTCTTGCTGATGATGCCCCCTCGGGAGGTAAATCACGAATGAGATGGAAAGTGGTTTAGCTTGTGACAGAAAAAGAAATGTCCATTGTGAAAATAAAGTCACATTTTACCCTTGTTTTGACCTTTAAGAGGTAAAAGGTTGAAAGAGACAAGTCATTTGTACTATTGAGTTTGGTGAAAACTGTAGCTGTGAAAGCGACATCACGACATGGAGATTCTGTATCATCACCACTGATTGGAGAGATCACGTAGATATCAGAGGCCAGCTGCTTATGGACCATCAGTGAGTCGATCGATCCTCTTATGCTTTCGAATTTTTCTATTTGGATCGAAATTTTCATGATTTTCCACGGTTTTAGTTTTAAAAATTTACGTTTGTGCACATATAGCAACGTTTAGGCGCTTTCAAAAAAAATAGGCGCGCATATGGTAGAAACAAATGCGCATAGGGCATAGATGTTAAAAAAAAAATTAGGAAAGCCAGTGTAGCGCATCCCGTAAAAACTAGCGTGCATATAGGGCAGGTTTGAAAATTTTAGGGATAGAGTGCATATAGGGAAAACAGACGCGCATACAGGAAAGCGTACATCCAGCAAAAACAATGGCTCATAGGATGAGCAAAGTGGCGCATACGGGAAAATGTGCATAGGGAGTCTATTTAAGCGCATCCCATAAAAAGAACGACGCATATGGGATTTAGCGCATCCTATAAAAAGAATGGCGCATATGGGAAAATAGGCAGAATTTATGTGTTGATGAAAATGATGATGTGTATTACTTCCTTGGTCAATAGATAGGTAAAATGTCGTGTCATCATGTTGATATGGGTAGGGATGATAGAAAAATCGAATAATTGATTGATAACTTTGCTTCCTAGGGTAGAAAACAAAGAGTAGATTGAACTGATATGACTTCTGATAAATTTGCTTCCTGCAATAGAAAACAAATAGTAATTGATGGTAGGATAGATGTGATATGATATCTAGCTTGATAGAGTTGATTTTATTTGATTGATAGGACTGATTGTGTGATATGGGTCGTTGATTTGCTGCATTGATATGAGTCGGATAGAGTTGACTGATAGATATGAGTTTGATTTGATATTGTGTGAATATTTGATATGAGTCTAATGGATGATCTTTGTAATGAAAAATATGAGGTTTTCAAAAACCTCCAGATTAGAGAGCAACACTCGGCAGGATGGGATAGGATCCCTGAGTTGACTCCTGCTGACAGAGCATTGATTGATGTGTGCGGTTTGAGACCCTTGTTGGCGATGCTACTGATTAGGGTCAACAGAGGATTGTTGACAGCCCTTGTAGAGTGATGGCATTCGGAGCACAACACCTTTCACATGCCGACCGGTGAGGTGACAGTGACTCTTGAGGATGTGTACAGGATCCTAGGTATTCCAGTTATCGGAGCCCTTGTGTATTACGATCACAAGGAGCTGGGAGGTACGGATGCTTTGAGGAGAGTGTACGGAGATGCACAGATAGCCGGGTACTAGGTACCGTGGGCGGACTTTCACAGATATCCAGCCTTGCCAGCAGTTTTGGGTGCTTTCATCTGAGGTCTCCTTTGTTCGGATCGCTGGGCAAAAGGGATTGTTAGTGGGTTGGGGCAGGATTCTAGAGCAGATGATACTACAGCCGAGGAGGTATGCATGGGGGAGCTGCATGCTAGCTCATCTCTATCACGATTTGCACCAGGTGGTCTACAGAGGATCGTCCATTTTATCTTGTGGGGTTACATTACTACAGATCTGGGCCTGGGAGCATTTTGCTATGACGAGGCTGACATGTTCCAGAGTGAGGCCACCAGGCAGGCCATATATCTATATGTATTATGTGTTCCTTACCCAGCCCAAGCTGGGCAAGGTAGATTATTGGAGATGACTGCTAGACAACATAGATACAATCATATGGCGACCATATTTGGATTGTGAGCCATGGGCGACTAATGATATAGAGATGCCCTATGTCTGTATTTCGCTGTTCCTGATAGGGAGGACTCCCTTCATTTTGGAGAGATTTTTGGCATTGTGGGTGCAAAAGCAGTTTGAATTCACACAGGGGATGCCGCAAGGGGTTGCACATTACGCCCGGAGCAGAGATGAGGCTAGATGGGGGTCGTGTATTTTGTATCAGGCCGCCTATATAGAGTTCATGGCCTTAGCGCCTGAGGTATGGGTTGACAGACGAGACATTGTGGATGCTGGGATGTCCAATGAGTATGCTGCCTATTTCCACATGCATCTATTCCCACGATTTACTAGCCTGGATGAGCCAGCACCTATTTTGGTAGTACCACTGCCTGGGGTAGGTGGACAGGAGGATGTGGCCGACAGTGAGCAGGGAGCGGTCGAAGGAGAGGAGGTGGAGAGCAGAGAGGAGGAGGGCTCAGATGATGATGACGATGGGGATGATGGCGGGGTGGGAGGACATGCACTGGGGAGGTCGGGGCGAGATATCCTGAGGGGTGTGCAGATTATTCGACGACCGAGGATAGGGATAGGGAGGCGGACAGTGATCCGAATGGCCTCCTCCTCGTAGCAGGGACAGATAGCCACTCTTCAGGCTCAGGTGCAGACATTGCAAGGGCAGTAGGGTCAGCTATAGAGTCAGTTGTCACAGGCATAGGATTTTATTGTGCAGCTACAGGCATAGCTCGCGCAGGCACAGGTACAGGCACCTTCCCTAGACCCACAATTAGCTCAGGTGATCACAGAGAGGGATGCCTTCACGTGACGGGTAGTAAAGGCTGAGGGCATGGCTCAGAGACTAATGGGCACTGTAGAGAGTGCGTCACTACGAGATGCCATTGCAGAGGGTATGGAGATGGCTAGGGAGGCTGAGTACTACAGGGTGAGATATGAGAAGCTATGCCCTCCAGAGTGCAGAGAGCCATACCCACGATCCCACAGCAGGACTCGGAGCAGATCACGGACACATACCCAAAGCAAGGGAGTGACAGGGCCATGGCAGGACCCAGATGCAGGCACTAGTGGTAGACCACCCCCCTCTGGACCAGCACCATCAGGGGCATCGACCAATTAGACTTTATGATGTATAGCATTTTTGGAGCATATATATGCCATTTCTGATCATATTTGATGTATTGGACATTGTAGTTTCATTGGAAATTTGTATCATTTTTTATGAGTGATGATATGCAGCGGCGATGATTATTTTGATGATGATGTGATGATAGGATATGCATTTATGTCTATGTGTTTATGGAGACTTGATGACTAATATGATGTGCAGGATGATTTGATTATGATATTTTATTATGATTATGATTTGCTGATGTGTACTAATGATGTCATGCAAATGAATTGCCTATGATGTGTATTTTTGGATTTTGTAATGCAGATAAAAGATGAAACCTGAATGTTGTGCTTCAGTTTATGAAATGATGTGATGTGAAATGTCATGAGTGGATAAAATGTTATGGTATAAGATGATAAAATAATAATAATGATGTGAATAGATAGTGGTGATGAAATATAATGATATGTGATGAAATATAATGACTTGCGATTAGACTAAATGGATAAATGAAATGATAAGTGAGATTATAATGAAATGATATGATATGAAATGCTAAATGGAATTGTTAAATGATATGATATGAAATGTTAAATGGAATTGTTAAATGATATGGTATGAAATTTTAAATGGAATTGTTAAATGATAATGGTAATGCAATACGAAATGAGAATGATAAATGCAATATTAAATGATAATGATAAATGCAATATTAAATGATAATGATAATGATGAGATTAAATGATAATGAAAATGATGAGATTAAATGATAATGATAATGATGCTACGATGGTGAGATTGGAAAAACATAAATGATAATGAAGTGAAATGCGAATGGAATGATAATGGGTATGAAGTGATAAATGGAAATGAAATGTTAATGAAAAAATAATATAAATAATAATGAGAATGAGAATGAATAATGACGATGGCAATGGAACCAATCAGAATAAAAATGAATGAAATAATGTAATAAAAAAAGAAGATGAAATGTTAATAATAATGAAAAGATGAAATGATAATGATATGAAGCAGAATTGTTAAATGATAATGAAAATGAAATAATAATGAATGCCCAATGATATGAAATAAAATGATAAATGATATAGAATGATAACGAGCATGAAATGAATTGCAAACAAAAATATTGATGAAGTGATAATGGAGATGTGACCAATATGAGATGATGAAATGGATGCAATAATGAAACCGATACTGAAATAATAATGGGTGCAATAATGGAACGATAATGATAATGATGATGAAATGATAATGAAGATGAGATGATAATGGAAATGCAATGATAATGATACAAATGTTTGCATTGTCCTCCACAAATAGTCCAAAAAAAATGACAGCCATTGACCTTTCAAAAACTCGTGATGCAAATCCAATATGCAATTATGTACAATGACCTGAAATGAAAAATGCAACTGAATAAAACCGACCATTTTTGTTGAGCCTTTTAGTGAATCTGCTTAAATCATCATAGAGCGTTTGAAAATGTTGGAAGTATGTACAAGCATCAGAGGGGAAATTAGCACCAATGATGACCTGAGTACAACTTTCATGATTTTTGATATAGCGAGTGAATACAAGCATCTAGGTATAATTGAACCAGGATGACCTAAGTATTTCTTGCATAAACAGACAAAGACTAACCACTATCTGGTGCAAATTTGGAACTGTCATCAATGATAAATTTTGGGAATCATGTCTCGCGACATACTTGCAATAGATAAATGATTAACCTCAAGATAGTAGACAAAGAAAAATCATCCTCTTTCCTTGCCACTCTAGTTTAGTACATCATCGAGTATGCTCCAGAGAAATGATGTTGAAAAAAATAAACAACCATTGTTCAGCAAATGAAATACTGTGATTCCAAACATTATTTCAGATTAGAGATCATCCAGATATGAGTCATGTTAAGGTATGCAACTGAAAGCCACTGTGATATGGATCAATGGTTGGTTGTTTTGTTTTGCGTGATTGTTTTCGATGTCATTGTCTTATTATTTTGGGAAGATCTGAAAGTTGATTACCCTCAGTATGCCCAGATTTTCCCTTGGTATCAACACAACTTGTTGAAATGAATATGTACAATAATCAAGCCATGATAAGACGTTATCACTCGAGGAAAATGATGATAGCATGGTGCAGGCATGACCCTAAGATGGTGGAAAAGATGCATGAAAAATGAAGGCTAATCAGCCAAGTGCAGAACATGAACTAATAGATGGAGAGCTACAAATAGCGTCTGTTTGCTAGATTTTCACTATTTGTTTTTATTGCATTTTTCTTGTCAATAGACTGGCTGTTTGCCAGGTTTTCACCCTATGACGGTTTTTTTTTTTTGGGACTTTTCTGATTTTTTGGATTTCTTCAGACTTTTATGATTTTTTGGATTTCTTGAGGACTTTTCTGATTTTTGGATTTCTTCAAGACTTTTCTAATTTTTGGGGACTTTTTTGGATTTCTTGGACTTTTCTGATTTTTTTGGATTTTTTTTCTTTTCGATTTTTTTGGATTTCTTCAGGACTTTTTTGATTTTTTATTTCTTTTTTTCTAATTTTTTGGATTTCTTCAGACTTTTTCTGATTTTTTGGATTTCTTCAGGACTTTTTTTGATTTTTTTGGATTTCTTCAGGACTTTTTCTGATTTTTTTGATAACCGTCTTAGACAATACTTTTTCAAATGCATGTTGTTGATAGGCTCATCAAATAGGTCCCCTTCTAGCGTTGATAGCTTATAGGCTCCTGAACCATAGACTGCAATAACCACATAAGGACCTAGCCAATTTGGTTTGAACTTTCCTTTCTTCTCTCTATCTTGTTGATTGCGTGGATTCTCTTTCAGAACAAGATCACCCACTTGAAAGGTACGTGGCTTTACTTTGTGGTTGTAGCTGCGAGACATCATTTGTTGATATGCTTTTAGATGATCAGCTGCTCTTTGTCTCTTCTCATCTAGAAGTTCCAGTTCTTGGAGTCGGGAAGCTCGGTATTCATCATCTATTGTAAGGCCTTTCAATGATACTCTGAGTGAGGGAATCTCCACTTCTAAGGGAAATATGGCCTCTACTCCATAGACAAGAGCGAATGGTGTTGCTCCTGTTGGTGTGCAGACACTAGTTCGGTAGGCCCATAGAGCAAGATTGAGTTGAACGTGTCAATCCTTCCCCGAAGTATTCACAGTCTTTTTCAAGATTTTCAATATTGTTTTATTTGAGGCCTCTGCTTGGCCATTTCCTTGTGGATAATAAGGTGTTGAGTATCTATGCTATATGTAAAATCTCTCACAAAGTTCATCAACATCCTAATTTTTGAATGGACATCCATTATCTATAATAATGGAGTTGGGAATGCCATACCGACAAATGATATAGTTGAGTATGAATGATGATATTTGTTTGCTGGTGACTTTGATAAGAGGGACTGCCTCAATCCACTTAGTAAAATACTCTGTTGCTGTGATGATGAATTTATGCCCATTTGATGAAGAAGGATGAATCTTGCCCACTAGATCTAACCCCCATTGAGAAAATAGCCAGGTTGGTGTGAACGGTTGAAGTTCTTGTGCAGAAGCATGAATGAGATTCCCATGAATTTGACATTTTGAACATGTTTTCACAAAAGTGAATGATTCCCTCTCCATTGTAGGCCAGTAGTAACCCATTCTAATCAATTTTTTGGACAAGGTCAGTCCACTCGAATGAGTACCATAGATGCCACCATGAACTTCTTGTAAAGCTTTGTCAGATTCCTCGCGTTCAAGACATCGGAGTAAAGTACCATCAAGACCACAGCAATAAAGGGTGTCAGCGATGAGGGTATAGCGAGCGGATTGGAAAATAAAGTTGTGTCTTTGGTTACAGGATAAATCGGGTGGTAAAATGTTGTCTTTGAGGTAGGCATAAATTTTTCCGTACCAAGGCGAATCGGATCCTACCAAGTGACAAATAATTTGGTTTTCAGGGGTATCATATGCAGGTGTAAATGATTGTTCCACCAAAAATTCATAACGATTTTGAGTTTCTGGGAGTTGCAACAATGATGCGATAGTGGCCATGGCGTCAGCTGCTTTGTTATCAATCCTTGGAATTTGTGTAAATTTAATGTCCACAAAGTATTTCTTGAAATCATCAACCATCTTTTTATATGGTAATAGTTTCTAATCTTTAGTTTGATAGTCATCATTGATTTGATAGATGACTCTAGCTATGAGTCCCCATACACCTGTAATTCTGTTATTCTCCATTCCAGTGCTATTTTGAGTCCAGTGATCAATGCTTCATATTCAGCTATGTTGTTAGTACATGGAAACATTAGCCTATATGATCAAGGAATGGTATGTCCTTGAGGGGTGACAAAAAGTATGCCTGCCCCCGATCCATGTTGAGTGAAAGAACCATCAAAATATAATGCCCATGTTTGTTTAGATTCTGCAGCGAAGACATCAACATCTGGAAATTCGATGTGCAAGGGATGATCTGCTTGTAGTGGTGCTTCAGCTAATTGATCGGCTATAACTTGTCCTTTGATGGCCTTGCGATCAACATAATGTATGTCAAACTCACTTAGAATCATTACCCACTTTGCTAACCTTCCTGTCAATGATGCTTTGCTTAACAAATACTTAAGTGGATCAATTTTTGAAACCAGATTGATCGTATGGGTTAGCATGTAGTGTCGAAACTTCTATGAAGCAAAAACTATTGCCAGACAAGCCTTCTCAATAGAAGTGTAGTTGAGCTCATGACTTGTTAGTGTTCTACTGATGTAGTAGATTGCACGTTCCTTTCCTGTAGTGTCTTCTTGTGCTAGTAGTGCCCCCAGGGAGTTCTCTGTTGCAGCAATGTATAAGATGAGTGGTTTGTCTGGATTTGGTGATACGAGAACTGGTGGAGTCATTAGATATTCTTTGATTTTCTGAAAAGCCAATTCACATTTGTCATCCCACTTGAAAGGAACATTTTTATGCAGTAGATGTGTGAAAGGTAAACTTTTGTTGGCCAATTGTGCAATGAACCTCCATATAGATTGAAGTCATCCTTGCAGTGATCTTAACTGACTGATGTTCTTTGGTGGAGGCATTTCCATAATTTCTTGAACTTTTGTTGGATCTACTTCAATTCCTTTTTCTGAAACAATGTACCCCAAGAGTTTTCTAGATTTGACCCCAAAAACACATTTCTTAGGGTTAAGACGAACTTTGAATTTTTCTAATCTTGCAAATATTTTGGAAAAATACTTCAAGATGTCCTTCTCTGGTGTATGATTTTTCCAGTATGTCATCCACATAATCCTCCATGAAGACATGCATCATTTCATGAAAGATTGTAGTCATGGATTTTTGGTAGGTAGCCCCAGCATTCTTCAGACCAAAAGGCATGATGTTCCAACAATAAGTTCCCCATGGACACATAAAAGTTGTTTTCTCTTGATCTTCAGGTGCAATCTTGATTTGGTTATATCCAGAAAAACCATCCATTAATGAATACATGGCATGGCCAGCTATCAGATCAACTATGGTGTCAATATTTGGTAATGGGAAGTCATCCTTAGGACATGCTTTGTTGAGATCTCTGAAATCTGTGCATATTCTGACAGTTTTATCTGGTTTGGATACAGGTACGATGTTGGAAATCCATTCTGCATAGTCAATTGGTCTGATGAAGCCCACATCAAGAATTTTTCTCAGTTCTTCTTTAACTAATAATGCAACATGAGGGTGCATCTTTCTGAGTTTTTGTTTTACCGGCTTGACCCCTGGTTTGATAGATAAATGATGCATGATAAGATCAGGATCAAGACTAGGCATGTCAGCATAAGACCACGCAAAATTGACCTAATTTCCTTTCAGGAATTCCATGAATTATGGTATTTCCTTTTCAGTCATTGATGCAGCTAACTGTAAAATTCTTGGTTTGTCTGAAGTTTCAAGATTGACAGCATTTGTAGGCTCAATTAGAATAGGCGATCGTTCATGGTAGTGCTCCAGAAGAGTGTCAAGATTCCCATCGTCTAGTGCCTCAAAGAGGTTTTCACCATTAGATACGCTCTTTATTTTATCTTTTGTTTGATCTAATACTGCCAGATTCTGGTTTTCACCATTAGATCTTTCTTTTTTATTTTTACTTTTGCAGCTGGGAGACTTGACACTCTCCTGATCAAAAACTTTATGTCAAAAATCGCTGGTGGAACAATCATTTGTATCTTCTGCGGAAAGGAAGTTTACAATAGCTTCATCACTTGGAAACATGGGTATGTTGATAGATTCCGTAAAATCCCAATTAATGAGGTCAGGATGAATTAAAGGTAGAGGATCGTCAGGTTGTGTGAGATCGGCTATGGTTAAGGTCATGACAGAGTGGTCTATAGGATCTGAGGTATGAGGTGGATCAATGATGATACTGTCCTCATGATAGTCTTGTTCGTTTAGATCTGATTCAGTATCACTAGAATCATAGTCAATTTGTGGTTCAAATTCTTGCAGTTGGGTCCCTGAACCTTGTCCTTCAATTAGAGTTGGGGCATATTGGTGTATTACATCAACCTCTTTGTCCCTCCAAAACTCATCATTGTAAATGGTGTCCCATTCATATTCAGCAGAGTCTGTGTCAGAATTGTTGTTTAGGAAGTTCTGAATTGTTGTTAAACATGCCTCTTGTGAATCTGAGCTTTCTTGCAATGTGAAGACAGTGCCATGTTTGGATTTGTTTTCTTTAGAGTGAGTATCATAACCCAATCTAGTTTTTTCTCTTGCAGTGAGTCCACGAAGGTGAATGGGTTCAACTACTCCTTCCTTCCTTTTTTCAATAGGTCCTTCATCATAACCCATCTTCTGCATGATTGAATATCCTTTTCCATATTTGTCTGTGGGTAATTTGATATTGGAAACTGCTTCATCTTCATCTTTATAGAGCCAATTTAGAATTTCCATATCCTCAAGATTTTCCATGGGGAATTTTTCTTTGATGAATTTTCCCTTAAATTTTGTGATTGATTCTACTGGTATTTGCTTTGATGTTGATGCTGCTGAGATTTGATGTTCCCTGATAGATGGTTGTCCATGTGATCGAGGTGATGTAGGTAAATTGGCAAGGCAAAGAGAGTATTATCCAACACCGTGATCCTTGAATTTCATTTTTTTGTCAAAACTATTGGTTAATTGACTAATTTGTGTGTCAATTTTTAGAGAAGTACTGGCATGAGCTTCCCGATTATTAGGGACCAAAGTATCTTTACTAACTTTTATATTGGCACAAGTTTGAATGTTGGAATTATCAGCAGGTATTGTGATTTCCTGTCCATCATAAGGAAATTTGAGACATTGATGATATGTTGATGGGACAGCTTGCATTTCGTGGATCCAAGGACAACCCAACAAGATGTTATATGCAAGATCACGGTCTAGTACTTGACAAAAAGTATTCTTTATAACAGGGCCCACTCTGATCGGCAGCATGGTTATACCTTTGCATGCTCTTTCTTCATCATCATAAGCCTTTATGGTAATCTTCCTTCTGAAATCAATGGAGTCCTCAGAAAATCCTAAGGCTTTGACCAACTTTAAGGTACAGATGTTCAAACCAGCACCTCCATCTATTAGAACCCGTCTGATGCAAAATTTGTGAACCATGACTTCTAAGTACAAAGAGGAGTTATGGGGATGAGTTATGGAAACGTCATCCTTATCAGAGAATGAAAGACAAGTAGGTGAGGACAAATGCCCTACCATGGCTTGAAATTGATTTACATTCAATTTCGTTGATACATTCGTTTCTACTAGGGCTTTGTCTAGAATTTCTTTATGGGCTAGAGAAATCTTCAATAGTTCCAAAATGGAAATTTGAGCGGGGGTTTTTCGAAGTTGGTTAACCAAATCATATTTATGTTGAGGTGGAGGTTCCGTGGATCTTGAAGAGGCCCCCTTTAAGATAACTTTGGCTTGCGCTCTTGTTGTCACATTGACTTCTCTATATTCCACCTTTTTGTTGACTTTAATGACATTTACCCACTCGTCGTCTACGTAAAGATGATTGATGATATGATCATCATTGATATGATTTTTCACCCTTTTGATAATTAGGCAATGGATTGCGAAATGCTTGGTGATCTGCGTTGGTTTGTTGATTTCCTTCTATTGTGACAATGTCATTGTTGATTAAGTCTTGAATTACATTTTTCAAAGCTTGGCAATTGTTTGTGCGATGACCTTTACACCGATGATAATCACAATAATATGCCTCATTCCATGATGGAGGTTTTACACTGGGTTCATAATTCCATTGAGGTGGTAAAGTAATGAGATTTTTGGCCATCAATTCTTTGAATGCGGATTCTATGGATTGACCTAATGGAGTAAAAGTTCTTCTATTCAAGAAAAATGAAAATCTTTGTGGATTTGAATTTGAGTTGTTTCCTAAGGAATTTTGATTGTTATTGTTTCCTCGATAACCCTGGTTATTGTTTGAAGTCCCTTGATGGGAAGTGGAGTGTTGATTTGTATTGTTCCTCTGAGGAGGAGGATTATTTACGTGATTTGCAACCAAGTTGACATTGTTGTTGCAACTGTTTGGATTAGTGAGGACAAATGGTTTGGTTGAAGCATGATTTGCATCCACAACACCATCATTCACCATATTTTTGTTGCGAGTCCAGAATTTGGATTTGTCCTGATTATTATGATGGTTGCATGAGCTAGGATTTTCTTTGTCATGTTTTATTATGCCTCTTTTGACCAAAGCATTTTCAATGGTTAAGGCATCTTCAATCATTTTCTCAAAAGAAGAAGGACAATGTAAGTTCAAGTGATAGCTCATTTCCGAATTTAGACTGTTGATGAAAGTAACCATCTTTTCTTTCTCTGGAACAGGACGTGGGTATCTGGCAAACATTCTTCTCCATCTCTGAAGAAACGTAATGAAAGGTTCACTAGGCTTCTGTGCAACTTTACAAAGATTTATCATGGTGATCTGATGTTGTATGTTGTAGGTATATTGTGATATGAATAAATTGATCAATTCTTCAAATGTCCTGACGGGAGGTGTGATCTTGGATAACCATTCCATAAAGTGTACTCCAAGACTCCTAGGAAATAGTCACATCAAGTAAGTATCTTCGTGAGAAAATTCTAATGTCAAGTTTCTGAAGTCCCTAACGTGATCGATTGGATCTGTTTTCCCATTATAGCGATCAAACTTTGGCATTTCACAATGCTTGGGAAAAGGAACCATGTTTAAATTCCTGTCAAAAGGATAAGGACAGATGTCCTCCAAAGTGTATTTCTTTGTGGTTGTTCCCCCCTTGTAATTCTCTAACTTGTCCTTGAAGTGCCTTGATTTGTTGGGTCAAGGCACTAAGATCTGAAAGAGGTGTCTCTTTAGGTTTGTTTTTCAAGTTTTCAGTGTCAAAGTCGTGAGGTAATTTAGCCCCTTGTTCGGCTAGATAGCGAAAATATTTTTCCTTATCTCGCTGGAAGATCTTTTCAATGGATTTATGGAATTTTGGATCTTTTTCAGCCTCTCTAAGACGTTCCTCATCTTGTTCCTCATCACTATCCACTTGGTTTTTATCCGTGTAATTATGAAAAGGATTTTCTTCTCTATTGTCCATGTTGTTGTTGAAGAGTGGATTTTGATTTATGCTGAAAATGGGATTACTGCTTTCTCCTTCCTCTTGAGTGTTCTGAGTATGACTTTCTTTCTGGATTGTATCCTTTAGTTTATTGTGTTGAGACCTTGTGGAGATAGGCATATGTTTTTGGAAAATTCTTCTAAACTTAGATCCTAGTTTTGACAAGTGCTATTGTAATGATATCTTGATCTGATAAGATATGGAATCTTATGATATGATCAAGGATACTTCTAATTTATTGGTTGTGGCTTCCAAATTTGATGAAGGATTTCAGAATCCTGTTGGGGAAGTTGAACCAAAAATTAAAAAGTTGTTTGAGAAATGCACTTTTAAAATTTTGATCTTTGTTTTCAAAGAAAGGTTCCAAAATCAATGAAGAATTTGATTGGGGTGTGAAGGATACTCTATGGAAGGTTGTGGTATGTTTTCAAATTCAAGAGGTTGGTTATGATTATGTCATTGTGACAGAGCTAATCTCTGATAATAAGCTCGGGAATCTAAGGGATCTACAGCATACTCATTAGTGAATCCTCTAACAAAATCCTGATATCTGTGAAGAAATCCTCGATAGTGAAACAAGACTCGTCGACTTTTGTACAATAATTTTCTATTTTGCAGTGTTTTCTTGTATCCTAATGGTTTCTTGGGTTTTCTGATCCTTTTAGACAATGACTTCTTGGTAAATTTTGTTGACTTCCAATCTCTAAGCATGAGAAAATTGTTTGGAACTGTTTTGAACCAATGATATGAAAATCTCTTAAGTGGCTTCAGTTGTTGTTCTTCATGTTCCTTTTGGATGATTTCTTTATCTGAATTAATGTAAAGGAAGACACAACAAACATTTTTGAAAACAGTTATTTTTAAAGCCCTATACTAACATTGAAGTGTTTGATCAAGAAATGTTTTTCATCAAATGTTTTCATAGGTTTTCCACATGAAAAACAGTTTAGACAGACTC
The DNA here is from genome assembly GCA_007258455.2 of Sequoia sempervirens. Classification (NCBI taxonomy): domain Eukaryota; kingdom Viridiplantae; phylum Streptophyta; class Pinopsida; order Cupressales; family Cupressaceae; genus Sequoia; species Sequoia sempervirens. The sequence continues at coordinate 340,698,991 of VDFB02047230.1, read as the reverse complement.
ACTCTTAAATGCTCAAGTAGGTCACTCTAATAATCAACAGCCCACATCTTAAAACTGCGTCGACTCACACAGCCGTGTCACCCCCGAAGGAGCGCCCATGTTTTTGTCTTTTCCAGGCGCGTACTCAGAGTTACGGAAGTGGATACCAGATCCCCTAAGCAAACGGTCCTTGGTAGTTATATGGTGAGTATCTTGGGGGAAAATTCTTCCCTCCCCTTGCACTGTGATTATCAGAATGTTTGGCAACTGACTCGGCTGGCTACTACACTAGGTTCGTAGTAAGGATTTTCGTTCGGTGCGGCAATAATAAACTCCCTCAGGAGACCTCCCAACCTTTAGAACAAAGGATTTGGGAATGGTTATCTTGCACACTACTGGAAAAAGAGGGTTTCCCCATATCTGCTTTAAATTTTATAGTGGGGTGGAATAGCCTGGCTTTGGCTTGAACCCACTTGAGTCGTTCCCGTAGGGTGAGTACTTTTTCCCACTATGGCAGGCTCTCTAAAGGATGTAATTGAAACAAAAACATTGCATGAAATTAAAAGGCAAGTCTGGTATTCTAATCACCTAGTTAAGGGGAGAGCATAGACCTATTGCCACAATCAAAGTAAACAGATGTTCTTTTTAAAATCCAAATGACAATGAGCTAATCTAAGTGAAGATATTGCTTCACCAAAAATAGATTGTTCAATTTTAACTGCAAAATTCATTGTTTGGTGACTATCCTAGATTGCTTCTTTTTATCCAGATGTGGCTACCCTAGGATTGCTTCATTTTAAAAAATTTAGGAAAAGAAACAAAATTCTGTCTACGGAATGTGTCAGACTCATAATTTTGTGATTTTGTTACAGCCTATATGCGCCTGAACAGAAGCTGTATGCACCGAAACATATATGCACCAGAACAGAGACTGTATGTGCCAAAACATATATGCGCCAGAACAAAGATTGTATGTGCCAAAACAGAGACAATATGCACCTAAACAGAAGCTGGATGTGCCCGAACAGACACTATAAGTGCCTAAACAGAGACTAGATGCGCCATAAGAAAATTTCAAAGTAAATACTGTGCATGTAAGAAGAAAATTATATGCGCTCAAATATTTACTCTATGTGCCTAAACAAACAGTCACTATATGCGCTTTAACAGTCATGAGATGCGCTTTATAGTTACGGGATGCACCCTAACAGTCACGAGATGCGCGTCAAAATTATGCAAAATAAAAAGTTAAATTTTCTGTATGCGTGTCAGAATTTTTTGAATGCGCCTAAACGTCAGAATTTTCTGAAAAGCCGATTCTAGAAAGTTGAAACTGTCAAAACAAACTTACAGAAATCGTTAATTTTGTGGGTTCAGGCCCCACGGTGGGCACCATTTTATGTGTGTGTGAAATATTGGATTAATTAAATAGAAATCAAACACATGTTAACAAGACATTAAATTGAAAAGCTGAAAAGAAATAGAATAATGCAAATCGTAATCGCAGCTTCTCGAAACCGTCTTATCCTCCTCTAACTTCAGCATTTTGTTGTTTTCGAATGGCTCTCAAACCAGCAGATCCAACTCAACAAAAAGACAACATGAAGAACAAGATACAAAATGCATATTATGCTAAATGCAAATCTATGCTAATACGAAAGTACGGATGTGATACTGAAAATGATGTGAATGCATAGGCTGATTGCATGAACGTAGGTATGCGTAGGTAAGTGCATGCGTGTGAATGTGGATGATTAACCAAGGCTTGGATTTGCATGGGCTTTTATAGAGTTTTTGAACGGGTTTGATTGGCTGAATCGATTAACGGTCCGGATTAAGCTTGTTTCGAACGAACGGCGGGAGATTTTTGAAAGTGGAAGAGAAGGATGGAAGGTTTCCCTTTTCTTTGAGTTTCGTCATTAAGTTTCGAAGGGAAACTTCCATTTCGAAGGATAAGATAAAATTTGGAAGGGAAAGTTAGCATGAGTTGGAAATTAAATAAAATAAATTTATTTAATTTAAAAGTGGAGATGAAAATAGAAATCCACATAATTAAATAACCCATATTTAAGTATGTTTAAAATGAAATTAGAGTGAGGAATATTAAATAAGATATTTAATATTTAATTTAATTCAAATATGGGATGGAGAATATTCCATTATTTAAATATTCAAAATATTTAAACTTTAGAACCAAATGATAATTAAATATAAATAAATTATAAAAAAATTATTTAATTTAATTAAGCGGAGGGTAGAAATGTTAGCAATTAAATAAAATTATTTATTTAATTTAAGGTAGAAGAATTTAGAAGATGAACGATATAAATAAATAATTAAATTTATTTATATGTAGATGACATTAGAGGAATTAATTAAATAAATTGTATTTAATTAATTAAGAAGCTTAATCACGACCAATTTTAGACATATACATTTTGCCCCTCTTTGAAGTGATGTGTAAAACACATTGCTTCAAAGAAAAGAAAAGAAAAGAAAAGAAAAGAAAAGAAAAAAAAGATGTATGCACAAATTGAAGGAATAGATTTTGAAGAAACATTTGTAACACCAGTTGTTATATTGGAAGCCATAAGAATGTTTCTAGCATTATCTACTCATAAAAGATTCAAATTCTATCAAATGGATGTCAAGTCTGCTTTCTTAAATGGGAACTTAGAAGAAGAATTTTACATAGAACAACTTGAATGTTTTAAGATATCAGAAGAATAGTATGTTTGTATATAAGCAACTAGAGCTTGGTATTCAAGATTAGACCAGCACCTGCGGCAACAAAGATTGAAGAAGGCATGTGCAAATAGTAAGTTGTACTTCAAATCTAAAGGTTTGCATATGCTAATTGTTGTTTTGTATGTAGATGGCAATATTTTTGGTGGTAATAGTGACAAACTTTCTAAAGAATTTGTTGTCCAAATGCAAATTAAGTTTGAGATGTCCATGTTGGGAGAAATTTCTTTCTACCTTGATCTACAGATAGCACAAACTAAGTATGCTAAGGAGATGCTTAAGAAGTTTGGGATGGAAGATAGCAAACCATTTGGTACCCCCATGATAACTGGGTGTAAATTAAGCAAGACAAATGAATCCCCATAAGAAAATCAAACCATGTATAGATCAATGATAGGTAGCTTGTTGTACCTAACTACTTCAAGACCTAATATCATGCAAGCTATGTGTGTGGTTGCAATATTTCAAGCTTCTCCTAAAGAGTCAAGTGTCAATGCAGTAAAAAGAATTTTTCAGATATATCCAAAGCACAATTGACTATGGATTGTGGTATCCCAAAATTGAATATTTCACTTTGATAACATATACAGATGTTGATTGGGAATGAAGTATGGATGATAGAAGAAGCACTAGTGGTGATGCATTATTCCTTGAAAACAAACTTGTTTCATGGCTAAGCAAAAAGAAAAAATCAGTCACTCTTTCTACAGTTGAAGCAGAGTATGTTGCAGCAACAGTATGTTATACTTGAAAGTGTTGTGGATGAAACAAACACTTAAAGACATAAGAGTAGAATATAAAGAACCTATCTCTATTCTTTGTGATTATACAAGTACCATAAATATATCAAATAATCCAGTGATATATTCTAAGACCAAGCATATCTCAATCAAGTATCACTTTTTAAGAGAAAAGGTAGCAGATCAAGAAGTCAGCATGGCATATGTGCCAACCAAGGAATGGGTTGTAGACATATTCACTAAGCCTCTTGCCAAAGAGAAATTTGAATATTTGAGGAAACAATTGGGAGTGGTTTCTCCCACATCATATCACTAAATCTTAGTGATTGGGAATGAGTCCAAGGGGAGTTTATAAAAACTTTATTCATCCCTGGAAGATGAGAGAAAAGGCAAGTAGAGAATGCATGATTTTACAAATTTCTAATGGCTTAATAGTTGTAGATTCTTGGATGCATTCTTTCACTTTCCATGATATGTCAAAAGGGGGGATTGTCCCTTTTCCATTGATGTCAAAGACGGAGAAACAGAGCAAAATTCTTTTTGTTTGTCAAAAGGGGAGAATGGTTGTTGAGCAAATGTTTGTTTAAAGCATTTAGTTTTGTCATCAATGCCAAATGGGGAGATTGTTGGCAATTTGATTGTCATTGATGTCAAAAGAGGATATCTAAATGATATCCAATAAGGTATATTGTTGGATCATTGATTTCAAAAAGGTATCATAGGATGATATAGTTGAAGTTTCAAAACAATCCTTAAAGTGTTGTAAAATTTCAGGCTTTGGACCTCGAGCTTACCTGGTGCAAGAGCACCTTGTGCATTTTATGCCTCCAATTGGAAATATTGTAAAATGTGAATTATCATCATGTTTTTTATGTAAAAAGGTCATGATGAGGTCATTTCAAATGTAATTGAGTCACCATTATGTCTCTAGGAGGTCAATTAAGTCAATTTGCAAAACAAATGTCATTTTGTTGCACAAATGCAAAAGTTGCAAAATTGCAAAAATGAAGGAAGATGAAGAGTCATTTGTGAAAAGGGAAGGTTTGGTTGTTAGAAGTTGAAGGGGCAATTATATTAAATGATGTAAACATCTATTTAAGGCCTTGTGAAGGTGAGAAAAGCATTGTATATTGTATCTTTGAAACAATTTAGTAAATAAAAGTACTTTGTCTATAGAAATAGTGTTTTTTTTTTGTTTATTGGTTGTGTACGACCTGTACAAAAACACCAAGCCCTAAATTTTGTTGTTTTAGGTAGAATATTGAATTATATTTCATTCAAGACTATTTTGGAGGTATTTCATTGAATTTAACTTCTGTTAGAGCCTCCTTTCTATAAATGGGTTAGGAATCCCCAAGTTGAGGGTTTGAGAGTCTAGAATGGTTTTAATAACCATTCTGCCGATTTACTCTTTTTCAATCAGTGGAATGGATTAGGGTAGGCTGATTTTTTTTGTTTTCATGATTGAAGATGCAGGGGAAGCAAAGGTACAAATTTTTGGTTGTTACCTCACAAAAAATTTTGAGTTTTCCCATGAAAGTTGATGGCTAAGGGAAAGGTTATGGTGAAATAGTATTTGTAAAGGCTTGGAGGTGGTTGATTAATCTTTTGTAGACCTATTTAAAGTTTTTTGAAGTGGTTGAAGGTATATGGAGATCTGGAATGTACATTTCATGTAATCCCTCACTATTTGGGAATAGTTAAAGCATTGAACGAGGGTTTATTGATTTGCTATACTAGTGAGTGATTTCTTTCCATGGTTATTTGAGGTCTTGGGGTGAAATGAAAGGTACTTTCTTTGTTAAATAGACCTATTTGAAGCCAAAATGCAACGAGATAGTCAATTATTTGATGTTCTTTTCAAAAAAATGTATCTGAACTTAAAGTATGTTAATGTATGCAATAATGGGTTCCTAAAATAGCCTTTTGTTTGTGGAGATTCAATATCATTTAAGAAATATACCCATTTTTGACATGATGGACTACTACAAGCTATTGGTGTCATGGGTGCAAGAAATTGTGAAGTTGATGAAATTTTGTTATAAAAGAGTGTTATTGCTTTGTTCCTGTCAAATTAATGATGATTGAAGTGTTTTGGGGGTCTGGTAAAATTTTAGTAGCAAGATTTGAGCATTTGGTGTCTTTTTTCCTTGTGGAAACAACTTTCAAAGAAGTGTATTTTGGAGAATGTTCAATTGATCTTTTCAGTTTTGTGTTTTGGGTCTCTAGTACCCTTGAGTTCAGTATATGTTCTACATCAATTGGTATTAGAGCTACTTGATCTAGTGGTTTGTTGAGTTGTTGGTTGTAGGTGCTTGATCCATATTAAAGTTGCATGAGAGAGTGAGAAGTTGTGTGTTGGTTAAAAACAAGGATGAAGTCTATGTTCACTATCCTCCAATAGAGATTAAGTTGGGGAGAAGGTGTAGAGAGAGTGACACCATGAGAGGAAGAGTGGTAGGTGCATCTTCCAGGATCTATTGTTGGGTAAGATGGATGGTATGTTGAGGTTGTGTGATGAAGCAATGAGGGAGATGGATATTTGTTTGAAAAGAACTTAGATTTTTCAGCCATTAAAAGAGTTGGAAGTCAGTTTTAAGAGTACTCCAATGATTGGAGAAGATGAGAATATTATGACAAGCAAGTTAAGAGAAGGTCAATGATGAATTGATGAAAAGAGGAAATATTGCTTTAGAAATGCAATGTGAAAGGACATTCATGTGTCCTTTGATTGAGAAAAGGTTAGAGGGAAGTTAAGTACTACTAGAATAGTGGTTTGGAGATCTGAGAATACAGAGAGAAAGGCAAGGCAAAAGACAAAGACAATTGAAGACAAAAAAAGAAGGCAAAAGATGGAATGAACCAAGGTGACAAACAAAGGAAAGTGAATGATTTCAAAAGAAAGAAAAAAATGAAGAAGGTATGCAGTTGTGAAGAAGACTGATCTACAGAAACACATTTCCAAAGGGACTTGGAAACATTTTAGGCTAGTTGTTTGTTGCAGGAGCACCTTGTGCATTTTATGCCTCCAATTGGAAATATTGTAAACTTTGAATTATCATCATGTTTTGTATGTAAAAAGTTCATGATAAGGTCATTTCAAATGTAATTGAGTCACCATTAGGTCTCTAGGAGGTCAATTAAGTCAATTTGCAAAAAAAAATTCATCTTGTTGCACAAATGCAAAAGTTGCAAAATTGCAAAAATGAAGATGAAGAGTCATTTGTGAAAAGGGAAGGTTTGGTCATTAGAAGCTGAAGGGATAGTTATATTAAATTATGTCAACATCTATTTAAGGCCTTGTGAAGGTGAGCAAAGTATTGTAGATTGTATCTTTGAAACAATTTAGTAAATAAAAGTACTCCGTTTACATAAATAGTGTTTTTTCTGTTGTTTATTCATTGTGTACGGCCTGTACAGCAACACCAGGCCCTAAATTTTGTTTTTTTAGGTAGAACATTGAATTATCTTTCATTCAAGACTATTTTGGAGGGATTTTATTGAATTTAACTTTTGTTAGAACCTCCTTTTTGTAAACGGGTCAGGAAACCCCAAGTTGAGGGTTTGAGAGTCTAGAATGGTTTTAATAACCATTCCACCAATTTATGCTTTTTCAATCGGTGCAATGGGTTAGGGTAGGTTAATTTTTTTTGTGTTCATGATTGCAAATGTAGGAGAAGCAAATTTACAAAGTTTTGGTTGCTACCTCACAGAAAATTCTAAGTTTTCCCATGAAAGTTGATGGCTAAGAGAAAGGTTATGGTGAAATAGTATTTGTAAAGGCTTGGAGGTGGTTGATTAAGCTTGTGAAAACCTATTTCAATGTGTTTGAAGTGGTGGAAAGGTATATGGAGGTCTGGAATGTACATTTCTTGTAAACCCTCACTATTTAGGCATAGTTAAAGCATTGAACAAGGGTTTATTGATTTGTTGTATTAGTGAGTGATTTCTTTGCTAAAGATTGATTATTTAGGAGTTTTACAACCTTTCAAAGGTCTTTCCATGGTTATTTGAGGTATTGGGGTGAAATTAAAGGTACTTGTTTTGTTAAATAGACCTATTTGAAGCCTAAATGCAATGGGATAGTCAATTATCAGATGTTTTGTTCAAAACAACTGTATCTAAACTTAAAGTATGTTAATTTATACAATAATGGGTTCTTGAAACAACCTTTTTTTTGTGGATATTCAATATGGTTTAGGAAATATACCTATTTTTGACATGATGGACTACTACAAGCTATTGGTGTCATGGGTGCAAGAAATTGTGAAGCTGATGAAATTGTGTTATACAAGAGTGTTATTCCTTTGTTCCTGTCAAATTAATGATGATTGAAGGGTTTTGGGGGTCTGGTAAAAGTTTAGTAGCAAGATTTGAGCATTTGGTGTCTTTTTTCCTTGTGGAAACAACTTTCAAAGAAGTGTATTTTGGAGAATGTTCAATTGATCTTTTCAGTTTTGTGTTTTGGGTCTCTAGTACCCTTGAGTTCAGTAGATTCTCTACATCATTACCTTATATTTCTTGTTCAAGGAGGAAGGAGTTAGTCATTTTGAGATAAGTCTGAAAGGTTTCAGACTTTGAACTTTGTGCATACCCTTTACTATATTCACAAAGGAAAGGAAGCTCAAATTAAGTTAAGTTTGAAAGGATTCTGACATCAGGATTTGGGTTGTTGTCTTATGCCTTACCTTTATGTTCAAATAAATAAGTATGGTGGATACCCAAACCCTGAACCCTGAAAAGGTTTTGGTTTTCATTGGTCGCAATTAAGGCTTACGCCTTAAAATTAAGGTTAAGCAAAGGGTATGAAGAAACTCCGAACCCTGACTTCCAACATCTCAAAGGCATTTCAGAGTTTGGAGTTTCAGTGTTTGGTGTGATGGTCTATGAATGGCTTGAAGGTGGCAAGGGTAAGGTTAATGAGGGTAAGTGCACCAATTTGTGACACAATTTAGGTGTCAATTTGTAAAAAATTACAAAAAAAGCTAAAATTGGCCATTTGGCGCACACCAAATGACTTGGAGTCATTTGGTGTGCACCAAATTTGGCACTTGCCAAATTGAAAAGAAAAATAATGGCACAAAACATTTTTCAAACCCTCATTTTTCTTCAACCCTTGGCTTGGCTTGGAGGATTGGAGGTCTGCAACTCGCACTCGCTAAATATCATCCATTATTTGCATCGTTGGCTTGCTATCTTTCATGAGGATGCCGCCAACATGTCAGAGACGTCGAAGATTGTGAAGAGGTATGTATTTTTATTCAATTTATTTCAAATTTGACTTAGAATGCAGATTGAAATAGGTTTTTATAATAAAATTTTGTTCTAATTATCAAGGAATGAATCTCCACCTCGAAAATTTGAGAATTCATAGTCACCCCCTTAGGAAGAGCTTCCTATTCAAGAACAACCTAAAACCCCTCCATCAATTCATAAGCATCCTCAAGGAACATAAGAAAATATTCTAAATCAAATTGAAAACAATAAAAGAGACATTGAACAATTAATTGGAAGATTAATTGAGCATGTCGAAACCCACCCTTATAGGAGAGGGATTGTTGAATCATTGAAGTCAATTGTATCTCATGTAGGAGAAATGAGCGAGAAAATAATTTTTTGGTCAAATAAGAGGCATGAGATGAGACAATATTATGCTAGAGGTTTGTCATATGCAGATGTTTAAAAAAAAAAAAATTAGCAAAGCCAACTTGTGTGCCCTAATTACAAACCCGAAAAACAACACACCTTTGTCTCATACATGTAGGAGGTTCCCCATCCATTGGTGCCACCATGAGTTAATTAAAAAAAAAAATTGGGAGTGGTGGTGGATGGTATTTGACCAACCTCCATGCAATAACCATGAGGTGCCACAATACTTTTTGAGGAAATTGTATTGTGAGTTTATCCTCAATAAGATGCCAAATTATTTTGACATCTTAGACTTTCAGGATAGAGGTGGGGGCTCCACACATGATAGACCTATTACATGATGTAATCCACAATTGGCGCTAAGACCCCTGGCCAAACCCATGTTTGAGCATGTCGTTGTTCCTTCCATTGTTAAGGATAGTGTAGAGGTGGACACGTTGGATTCGATTGGCTCACTCACCCATACCATTTTATAGTGTGTGAGGCCTCTAGTAGATCTTGGTGTGGAGGAGATGTGTAGGCCCCGAGCTCCACCCCACCATTGCGGCGCTTGTGATGCAGTTTGCATGTATGATTATCAGAGTGCTCAGGGTGCAGCTACACAACCTACATCAGTTGTAGAGGCGATGGCTTTCACAGATGATTTGTTGAATGATACATTCGACATTGACAATCAGGTAAAATTCAGCAAGTTCATTTAATGTTTATTAAATTATATTTTGAAATTTAAGAATAAGTAAATTAGTAGAATTTTGATTTGATGAAATTTCAAGGTCGGAGTGTTCATAAGACGTGCCCCATTCCTACAGACCCTTATTCATTCTCGACGTTGAGTCCACAGGTATGCAACTAGTATTAAAGATATTATTATTGCATTTGAATAGTTGAATTTTATATTTGAATGTTTGTCTCATAGCATGCTTTGGATTTCAAACAGTTTCCTAGTGGACCTTCGACCTCCACACCTCGCAATTCATTTCCTCAAGGACCTTACACTAAAGTAGATTTTATTCAATAATGGTGTTTTAAAACAATGTTAGCTAGTTTTCATAATTATGCATATGCAAATCTAAAAAATTGATGAGAAACAGAAACATTGCATTTGTATTCCTTGATCGTGTCACATTATCTTCTCCTAATTCGCTTTTTATTCATTTATTCCTTTCTAATCCCATGCCATTAACATTTAATAGTTCACCCTACCATTTACTCTTTCATTTACCATTTGCAGATGTTGACATCAGACAACCCTAGTAATGTTGGTGGCACGATGGACCACAAAGTTGCTGCAGCAATAGCCAGTTCTAATCCATTGAGAGAGGTATGCAATAGATATGTCGATTTGAAATTATATTTTCTCTTTTATGGTCTATTATAGAAAATTTTCACAATACTTTTGTGTAGCTTACTTTCTATCTTGATGGTTGCTACAGGTGGTTGTCACTCCATATTGTGGACGTGGTAATGATGTAAATGTGAATGATGACTATCTGTATGCGGTAAGTGATTATATTTTGTTATATGTCATTCCACAATTCATTTTTTGTGTATTAGAATCTTTACATTTTATGGTATTAGTTGAAGGTCTAGATTGAAGAGAGGTGGACTAGTGAGCGTGTGTGAAAGACCAGAGAACCAACAGTTACTCCATCTAGATGAATTTAGAAGGCAGCAGGGGATATATTTCCTTCCCCTAGAGGGAAATGACTGTATTAGGGTCATTTGTTGTATTCCTATGTGGCATTTTGGAACATATGTTTTGTACAAGCGATATATATGTGACATTTTATGTCCATAATATGGCTCCTTTGTACTAAGTTTGTATGGCTTTTTTGGATATATTCTATATACTTTTATCAATATATATCATTGTATACCTTACAGCTTTTTGATTAAAAAAACCTTATTTTGCTACTGCCATTCTTGAATGATGTTATCATGCATATTGTGTAAATCGTATGCTTGAATGTTGTAGGAATGGATTTTGTTTACATCTAATGCTTAATTAATTATTGTTTATTGCTCAATAAGCTCAATCTAAAGCATATTGTGTAAATAAGCTCCATTCTTGGTGGTTTGTATCCTTTGGAATGCTTCAATTACTTGTGCCTCGCTTATTCACATGTATGCTTCACTTATTCACATGTATACTTCACGTATAGTGTGTGTATTCACGTGTATGATTCATGCTTCGAATGCATAGCAGAAAAAATCTTTTGGGGAAAATTTTGACAAACCAAAAGTATAAAAGTTTTTTAAAAAGTCAGGAAAAAATCATATTTAAAAAAATGTAAAAAATTGTAGAACAAGAGATAAAATCTATTTATTTTGAAATTGAAAGGTATTTCCATAGCATATAGAGATATAGAGAGAAAATAAAATAAATATTTTAACTAATGAATTGTAAAAAATATTTTTTTGTAGTTTATATTCATATCGTTGATTACATTTTATTGCACATCTTTCAAAGTCAAAGCATTGCTTCACACTGCATAACTAATAACTAGATGTTGATAGATGACAACATTTCAATTACAATATAGTTTTTACAAATTCAACCTAAGTAGTTATGCAATTACTTCACATTGCATAACTAATAAGTAGGAGTAGCTGCCAATTGCATTTTGTTATCATGGCATTCTATGAGGCCAGATTTCTTTGACGTATTTTATCAAATAGTTCACTTCCTTGTCTATGTTCCCACAATTTTCATACATGTCTACCAAAGTATTTTTTCAAACAATTCATTGCCTTGTTGCTATGGCTAAAAGCATAAAACAAGTTCTTTTGAACAAGCTATGGATGCTTGGAAAAAATCTATCAAAAGCATAATAGCAAGCAATACTATAGACAAGGCAATGAACTACTTGAAAAAAATGCCTGAAAGAAATGCGGTCTCATGGTGATGGAATGCCATGACATGCAAATTGCTATGGATTTTCATGTCATTCCATCACCATGAGACCATGTTTCTTTGAGGCATTTTTTCAAACAATTCATTGCCTTGTCTATGCTACCACATTTTTCATACATGTTTACCAAAGTATTTTACCAAACAATTCACTGCCTTGCTACTATGGCTAAAATCCTAAAATAGATGCTTGCAAACAAGCTATGGATGCTTGGAAAAAATATATCAAAGCATAATAAGAAGCAATACCATAAGCAAGTGATGCAGAGACAAGGTAGTGAACTGGTAGTATGCGATGGATGCTCCCATGTTTTACAAATGAGGGGTGAGCTCAATTTATAGGCTCCTCGAATACAATTCAATGGACAAGATTGATTTCGAATCAACAACCGAGATTACAAAATAAAACCCTAATTAGGGTTTGTCACAACTAACTATCTCTTGACCAATGAGAAAATTACATTTGGGGACACTTGTCCTTCTGCTAAATATAAACCAACAATAAAAAGTTGTTGCATTATGAAGTGTCTGGTTCATTGAACCTAGACATGCTAGCTTGGAATAATTTGATTGGTTGGAAGATGACAAGGCACCATCTCAACGTGTTGGATGTTCCCTTTGATCTTGGCCTAAGGTGGACTTCAAGATATGTTTTCCATCTCCTATTTTCAGCTTGGGGTGGACTTTAAGTTGTCTTTGCCATGTATGCTTTAAGTTGGGCCGACTTTACGTTGTCTTTTCCATGTATGCTTTGAGTTGGGCGGACTTTACCTTTGTCTTGGAAAAGAATTATTCAAGCCAAGGGAGGACTTGACAACAGTTTGGACATAGCTTTTCTTTCCCAAGCAGACTTTGCATCATCTTCGACATTTTCCTTGACCATGGGCATGGCGGACCTTGCTTGTGCCCTTCCAAGATTGGGCAGACTTGCTCTTGACTTAGACATGTTGATTTTCCTTCCAAGTGAAAACTGAGAGAGGTTATTGTAGAGGGGCACAACATAATCCCATAGGCTCAAATGAGAAGTTTCTAAGCGTCATGGTGCCCGAGTATCGTCATGCTAAAGTTTGCAGCCATTTTGCACTTCGGACTCTTAAGGGATTCAACCAGTTTAACGTAGCTTGGAGTGATCGGCGTGTTTGGGTGTGAAAGAGGACCATTCCTAATGTAAACGTACCCACTTAGACATGTTGGAACAGTTATTTTGGTCATACGAGTTGCAAAATGAAAGTTGCACCACTTTGCAACTTTGCACTAGTTGCATTTGACAACTTTTTCCCTAAGAGAAATCTCACCGTCATAGGAAAACACCTCTAAGATAGAGAAAACGAAGAGAATTCATTGTAGAGGGGCACAACATGATCCCATAGGCTCTAATGAAAAGTTTCTAAGCCTCACAGTGTCTGAGTAACGTCATGCTAAAGTTTGTAGCCATTTTGCACTTCAGACTCTTAAGGGATTTAGCCAATTGAACGTAGCTCAGAGCGATTCAACATGTTTGGGTGCGAAAGAAGACCATGTCTAGCATAAACATACCCACTTGAGTGCGTTGGAACAGTTAGTTTGGTCACATGAGTTGCAGAATGAAAGTTGTACCACTTTGCAACTTTGCACTACTTGCATTTGACAACTTTTTCCCAAAGAGAAATCTCGCCACCATAAGAAAATGCCTTCGAGATAGAAAAAACTGAGAGGTTTTTGTAGAGGGGAAAAACATGATATCATAGGCTCTGACGAGAAGTTTCTAATCCTCACGGTGTTTGAGTAACATCATGTTGAAGTTTGTAGGCATTTTGCACTTCAGACTCTTAAGGGATTCAGTCGGTTGAACATAGCTCAGAGTGATTTGACTTGTTTGGGTGAAAAAGTGGAACATTCCTAGCATAAACATACCCACTCAGACACGTTGGAATAGTTAGTTTGATCACACAAGTTGCAGAACGAAAGTTGCACCACTTTGCATCTTTCCACTACTTGCATTTGACAACTTTTTCCCCAAGAGAAATATCTTTGCCACTAGAAAAAACCTCTGAGATAGCAAAAACTAAGATATTTTATTGTAGAGGGGCACAACACGATCCCGTAGGCTCTAACGAGAAGTTTCTAATCCTCGCAGTGTCTGATTAATGTCATTTTGAAGTTTGCAGCCATTTTGCACTTTAGACTCTTAAGGGATTCAGTTGGTTGAACGTAGCTCGGAGCAATTTGGCACGTTTGGGTGTGAAAGAGGACCATGCATAGCATAAATTTACCCACTCAAATATGTTGGAATAGTTAGTTTGGTCACACGAATTGCAGAACGAAAGTTAAACCACTTTGCAACTTTGCACTACTTGCATTTGACAATTTTTTCCCCAAGCGAAATCTAGCCGCCACAAGAAAACGCCTCCAAGATAGTGAAAACTGAAAGAGGTTATTGTAGAGGGGAACAACATAATCCCATAGAATTAAACAAGAATTTTCTAAGCATCACGGTGTCTGAGTAACGTCATCTTGAAGTTTACAGCCGTTTACAGCCATTTTGCACTTCAAACTCTTAAGGGATTCAGCCAGTTGAATGTAGTTCGAAGAAATTCGATGTGTTTGGGTGCGAAAGAGGACCATGTCTAGTGTAAACTTACCCACTCGGATGTGTTGGAATAGTTAGTTTGGTCACACGAGTTGCAGAAAGAAAGTTGCACCACTTTGCAACTTTGCACTACTTGCTTTTGACAACTTTTTCCCCAAGAGAAATCTCGCTGCCACAAGAAAATGCCTCTGAGATAGAAAAAATTGAGAGAGGTTATTATATAGGGGAACAACAAAATCACATAGGCTCTGATGATAATTTTTTAAGCCTCATGGTGTCTGAATAACGTTATGTTAAAGTTTGCAACCATTTTGCACTTCAAACTCTTAAGGGATTCAGCCGGTTGAACATAGCTCAGAACGATTCGGCACATTTAAGTATGAAAGAGGACCATTCCTAGTATAAATGTACCCAATTGAATGTGTTGGAACAGTTAGTTTGGTCACACGAGTTGCAAAATGAAAGTTGCACCACTTTGCACTACTTGCATTTGACAACTTTTTCTCCAAGCAAAATCTTGCCGCCATAGGAAAATGCCTCCGAGATAGCAAAAACTGAGAGAGGTTATTGTAGAGGGGTACAACATGATCCCATAGAATCTTATGAGAGTTTCTAAGCCTCACAATGTCCACGTAATGTCATGCTAAAGTTTTCAGCCATTTTGCACTTCAGACTCTTAAGGGATTCAATCGGTTGAACGTAGCTCAGAGCGATTCGGCATGTTTGGGTGTGAAAGAGGATCATTCCTAGTGTAAATGTACAAACACAGATGCGTTGGAATAGTTATTTTGGTCATATGAGTTGCAGAACAAAATTTGTACCACTTTGCAACTTTGCACTACTTGCATTTGACAACCTTTTCCCTAAGAGAAATCTCGCCGCCACAAGAAAACACCTCTGAGATAGCAAAAAATTAGAGATTTTATTATAGAGGGGAACAACACGATCCCATAGGATCTAACGAGAAGTTTCTAAGACTCACGGTGTCTGAGTAACGTCATTCTAAAGTTTGCAACCATTTTGCACTTCTAACTCTTAAGGGATTCATCTGATTGAACGTAGCTCAGAGGGATTCGGTGCGTTTGGGTACGAAACAGGACCATGCCTGGCATAAATATACCCACTTGAATGCACTGGATTAGTTAGTTTGGTCACACGAGTTGCAAAACGAAAGTTGCACCACTTTGCAACTTTGCACTACTTGCATTTGATAACTTTTTCCCCAAGAGAAATCTCACCGCCATAGGAAAATGCCTCTGAGAAAGTGAAAACTAAGAGAGGTTATTGTAGAGGGGTACAACACAATCCCATAAGCTCTAATGAGAAGTTTCTAAGCCTCACGGTGTCCGAGTAACGTCATTCTGAAGTTTATAGCCATTTTGAACTTCAGACTCTTCAGGGATTCAATCAGTTGAATGTAGCTCAGAGCGATTCGATGCGTTTGGGTGCGAAAGAGGACCATTCCTAGCGTAAACGTACCCACTTGGACATGTTGGAATAGTTAGTTTGGTCACATCAGTTGCAGAACGAAAGTTGCACCACTTTGCAACTTTGCACTACTTGCATTTGACAACTTTTTCCCTAAGAGAAATCTCGTTGTCATAGGAAAATGCCTCTGCGATAGCAAAAAATGAGATAGATTGTTGTAGAGGGGCACAACACAATCCCATAGGATCTGACAAGAATTTTCTAAGCCTCACATTGTCCGAGTAACGTCATGCAAAAGTTTGCAGCCATTTTGCACTTCAGACTCTTAAGGGATTCAGCCGATTGAACGTAGCTCGAAGCGATTCGGCACATTTGGATGTGAAAGAGAACCATGCCTAGCATAAACGTACCCACTTGGATGCATTGGAATAGTTGTATTGGTCATACGAGTTGCAAAATGAAAGTTGCACCACTTTGCAACTTTGCACTATTTGCATTTGACAACTTTTTCCCCAAGCGAAATCTCGTCGCCACAGGAAAATGCCTCTGAGATAGCAAAAATTGAGAGATTTTATTGTAGAGGGACACAACACAATCCCATAAGCTCTAACGAGAATTTTCTAAGCCTCATGGTGTCCAAGTAACATCATGTTGAAGTTTGCATCCATTTTGCACTTCAGAATCTTAAGGGATTTGGTCGATTGAACGTAGCTCGGAGTGATTCGATGTGTTTGGGTGCGAAAGAGGACCATGCCTAGTGTAAATGTACCCACTAAGATGCATTGGAATAGTTTTTTGATCACATGAGTTACAGAATGAAAATTGCACCACTTTACAACTTTGCACTACTTGCATTTGACAACTTTTTTCCCAAGCGAAATATCGCCACCACAGGAAAATGCCTCCGAGATAGTGAAAACAAAGAGAAGTTATTGTACAGGGGCACAACATAATCCCATAGGCTCTAACGAGAATTTTCTAAGCCTCACGGTGTTTGAGTAATGTCATGTTGAAGTTTGTAGCCATTTTGCACTTCAAACTCTTAAGGTATTCAGCACACTAGGAGGCTCAAACTCAATCAAATTGACAACTTTCCTTCAAGAGGCATCCAACAAGATTAAAATGGTCTTTTAAAGAAATTAAAGCAATCTTGCAAGTTAGACAACAATCAAAAGAACCATTTCTCAATTTCACCCATGAATCCTAGTAGCGCAAACTCAGTTTTTGGCCTTTTACTCAAATACTCTCCAAGAAACCTGACACACATATGATGGTTTCAGACACCCATTTCAGAGTTTTAACACATATCCCAAATTTAGAAGTCAAAAATAAGTCTTTTGTACCAACCTCCTAAAATCACCCCTTCTACACTAACCTATTTAGGCTGATTAGGCCTAAATTACATAGCAACATATCTTTACACTTCTCACAGGCCCTTGAAACCTTGGGACAACATTTCCTATGCCCTCAAACCCCTAAAACCACAATTTGTTCCTAGGGTTAACCCTTCTAATATAGCAAACCACAAAACCCTCAATTTCATGCCAAACCAAGAGGGTTTATTCAAAATCCCACTTGCACAACCTCCCAGACCATGCCACCAAATCAAACATGTGTATTTTGATCCCTATGTGCTCAAAAGTTGAAAAAAACTCCACACTCTCATTGATTTTCACAAACCCTAGGCTGAGGGCTCCATTTTCATGTGTTTTCTTTAACAAAAATCAATAGGATAATAGGATTATCTCCTTTGTTCCTTCCCCGCAACTCTAATAATGAAACCTACAACTTAATCAAACTCCCTAGGGCCCATTACACTAGTTATAGCAGATACAGTTGATGTAAGGGCCCTTTAAGACATGTTTTTTATCACAAAACCCTCAACAGGGTGCTCTCGGCCTGTCACAGGAAAATAATGATTTCTTCAACAAATCTTTATTAAATTCTTTCAAACCTAATGCAAAATAAGGCTAACATAGTCCTCCATGAGAAATGAAAGATTACATAGAAAATGTCATTTTGTGCAGCTCGTACAGGTCTGCAAAATGTGAAAGAAACACAAAAAAATGAAGAAAACTAATAATTTTCTTATTGCCAATACCTTAAACTTTGAGCCAACATTACAAATGGTGTCCTCATGCCTTTTTAAAGGCTTCTCCTCTTCAACCAATGACCAACTTCCCTCCCAACTGAAATTTAAACCACTTATGATCGTTGGAGATCACAATTTCATCTTTTAATAACATCATTACATGCTTTGCAATGTTTTCTCTTTTTGACCCTTTTAATCACCTAACCTATTACAATGGGTCTAATGAGACCTTATTCACCTAAAAACCATGTCTTATTCAAGAAAACAATATACTACCACCCTTGACACCACCTTGACAACTTTGACACTCCTTTCCATTTGATTTACAATTATTACAAAATGAATACATAAGCCCCTCAAAGTTGACCAAGTACCATAGAATGGTCACTTAGGACCTTATTTGAACTCATGGAATCAACACATACACCCTAACACACACACTGTCTATCAAACTCTTCATGGAAAAAAGAGAGAAGGTTGGTGCTCCTACACCAAGCCCAAACATCCAAATGACCTACGATGCCTTTGAAGACCTTATATCACATCAAACTCCACCTGATAACATTGAAACAACCAGGTTCTAACCTTCTTCCAAACTATTGATTTAATCTTCTACTTCAAGCTATGCCTGCTAGGCCTAAATTCACACTTTTTCCACAGGGGCAGCTTGGAAATTTCCACCAAATGTCTTTTCCACCCATTGTATTCTATTGTAACTCGGTGGAATGGAATAATTAGGTGTAGGGGGAATGTGTGCATGATTTTAGGAGTAGGGGTGGCCATTTTAGGGTTTGGGCATGATGCCTAGTTGTCAAGAATGTTTGTTTCGAGTGAAATTTGGAGATTAAGAGTAGGTAGTGAAGGAAAACATTTGGGGCAGCACTTTCTAAGAGTTAATTAAGCAAGGGCATGCATATTTGAAGGTGTTGGAGGCATTCAAACGGTGAGGAGAGGTCTGGAGGTGAGGTTTTCAATAAACCCCCTTTGAAACTTGTCAAAAGTGAGGGTTTTGAATTTTGGAGTGTTGGTGACTGTTTCATTGGAAGATGATTGTTTATTTAGTGCTTATGTACCCTGCTCATGACTATCCAATGGTGTTTTGTGTCTGGAAGGAAGATTAAAGGGCAATTGGTTTGTTCAGATTTTTCCACCCTGCTCTGCATCACTTTACCATGTTTATCAACATAAAACTATGATATTTTTTGTATTTCAATATGTAATGATAATGCAATATGAAATATGTAGTGTAAGACAATGACATATATGTGTATTTAAACTTTAAAGTTAAAATGTTAAAATTTACCATTGTTCTTGTCTTCAAAGTTGTTTAAACTATATAATTTAATCATAATATAATTAAGCAATATATGATATAATTTAACCATTATTTTTTATGATATTGTACATTGATATTTAACCATTGTTGAAGATTAAATTTTTGAACAATTTAAACATGCACATGATGAACAAATTATTTTGATTCTCAAAATCTATATATGAAATTATCCAATAATCAAGTGTATGTCCATATACAAAAATGGCATCAACACCAACTCAAACAAAGTCTTACAAAGTGTGGCATATGCCATCTTGATATATATTCATAATATACATGCCAAAATGTCTATCTCATCCTAAACTACTAGTGGATCATCAAAATGGAGCCTCTTTCAAGCACTCTTTGGCTATGAAGGTAATTGTACAAGAAAAATTCAAAGCACAATTGAGATTAGTTATATTATATAATTTAAAATTGCATAATTAACATCAAAATCAATATACATTGAATTATAATTGAACTCTAAAATTGAAATCTTGATTACCTCATATATATACGTCTCTTCAAACCGTCATGAATCCTATAATATGCCCCTCTCAAAGAACCAATCATACCAGCTTTTGCAATGTCAATCTGTATAGGTGAACACAAAAACATCAAATTGATACAAGTTAGCATACAATTGTCCATAATAGGAATATATTTACCAAACACAAAATAAAATAAACACATACCTCTTTAGGCATCTCTTTTTCTTTATCTCCTTCAGTTGTTTCGACACCTCCTCCCTGAGGTGTTTCAACTCCTACTCCTTCAAGTTTTCCAACACCTACTCCTACAAGAGGAAAATAAGATAAACGTATAAGTTAATATATAATTTCATTGATGACAATTCAAATGACAATCAAGTATAAAATGCATGAATTCAAGCCTAAAAGGCATGGGTTGAAGTAGCAGATTGAAGAATTTGTTTTGAAGAAGGCTAGAACCAGTTGGTTTTAGTGAGATCTGGTGGGGTTTGATGTGTTTGAAGGTTTGCAAGGACTCGGGAGGTCATGTGTATGTTTGGGCATGAAGCCCTAGTTGAGAGAAGCACATTTTTTAATGAAAAATTGAGGTTTTTGAGACTAAAAGTGGGTGAAGTTTGGGGACAACATAATATTAAGGATTATTAAGCATGTGCAGGCTTAAAAAATGGTGTTTTAAGTGGTCATAAGGTCACAGGAGGCCTGGAGATGGGTCTTTCAATGTATTCTCCAAAATCCCATTGTACTATAGGGGCAACTAGGCCAATTAGGCCTCTTTTCCAAAGAGACACCTTCCCAAACACCTACAATCAAGTAAAACACCATGGACAATCATTAAATAGGTTACCAACCTTAAGATTTCACAATTTTCAGAGCTCCAACTGCTCACCAAGCTACCAATCCACTAAACCATCACTCTTAAGCCACCAAACCTAATTTTTCCAAGGATCCTTAATGAAAATCACTCTTCCCACAATTAACTCACATCCAACACCCCAAACATACCATATGATGTTTGTACATGCTCAAAAGACTCTCACAAATGACTGCCCCAAAGGATTTCATCCATTCACACTCTAAAATGATGCAGACCCAGGGGCTCAAACTCAACCAAATTGGCAACCTTCCTTCAAGAGGCATCTAACAAGATTAAAAGGCATATTAGAGAAATTTCAACTATTCCCCAAAGTTAGACAACAATCAGAAACATATTTTCTCACTTTCACCCATGTAACCTTGTATCAGTGCAAATCTAGTTTTTGGCCTTTAACTCCAATATCTCCCAAAACACATGGAAAAAAAAAATGGACTCAAATACCCATTTCAAAGCTATAAAACATATGTAAACCCCAACATTAACTCTTTTGGACCAACATGGAGATCCAATACCCCTACCATGGAAAAACTAGTGAAATAGGCCTCTTTTTCAAAGAGAGTATCCTTTATCCTTCACCAAACCCTCTGAAACCTTGGGGAAGCAATTTGAATGCCCAAAAAACATAGAATCCACAATTAGATTCCACTTGTACAACCAAATCCAACCCAAACTAAAAAACCCTTGTTTTATGCACTATTGATGAGGGTTTATTGAATATGATGCTTCCAGACCTCCTCAAACCTCAAAACCAACTTGAACGCTTTCCAACAGCCCTATACATGATTAATGATTCAAAATGCATGACCTCCAATACAGATTCCACCAAACCCTAGACCAAAACCCCCATTTACATGTTTTTTCTACACAAAACTCACAGGACCAACAACCCCGGTCTACTTTATTCCTTTCTCACAACATAAATCAATCTCCCTAGCATCTAAAAATCCTCCATAAGACCCAATACACTAGTTACAGTGAGCATAGATGGTGTAAGGGTCTTGAAGACATGATTAAGGCTAGAAAACCCCAAAATAGGGTATACCCAGCTGTTCACAAGAAAACAACTATAGAATGCTTCAAATTCTCTGTTAAACCTTCAGACCTGATGCAAAACAAAAAAGATTCATGCCACTACATTTTTCATAAAGAAATTACTCAATGCAATTATTGTACGTTACCATATAGGTCTAGAAAAGATAGGAAAATTCAAAAATTTGCTACTAATAGTGAGAATTCAATTGGATTTCTTCACAAAAACATGAAGCCAACATTACAAATGATGACCACCACATTTTTAAAGGTTTCCTAATCAAAGAAAACTGACATAACAACCTCCAACTGAATTTTGAATCCCTTAGTAGCCATTGGAGTGCCAAATTACATTTGTTTACCTATCTTTGTTAACAACTCATTTGATTCATTTTACATTCTTTTACTATTTGACCCTCCAAAACATTTAAAGCATTTCAAATACATTTAAAGCACCTATTTTGGTTTAATTAGACCTTATGAGACCCTAAAACATGACCTAATACATAAAAAGCAACATGAACCTACTTAGACCCCCTTTTGTCATCATTGACAATTGCTTCACACATTTGACCTTGTTTAAAAAAATGGATCAATGAGACACCAAATGGTCTTTATAGACCTTATTAAATCAACTAAACATCAAAAAAAAATTGCAACCTCCCTAGACACACCTAATGCTCCAATTGTGAAAGTAAGGTGTAGGTGCTCTTGCACCATAAAACCACTCAAAATCACACATTTTCACACCCAAGGCTACATGCCATCACTCCAATCATTTTGCATATCTACATTAATGCAATTTTGAAAACCTTTATACAATCAAACTTAAACGCTTGAAATAAAGCAATGATCAATAACATGACTTTACAAATTCAATGTGCATACTTACCAATCAATCCAAGGAACCATCTAGGTCTGCTCTACTCTTTATCGTGTCAAGTATTTCCTTGTGGTTAGACTCACGCACTTTCCACAAGTTCTTGTTTGCAGGTCTTCCCTTATATTTGATCAAATGAACGTTGGTGGCGACGACAAGGTTTGAGTAGTGAAGAATCTTTCGATGCGTGTCGAAGTCCTCAAACAACCAAACTACAACATTCTTAATTGGGTACCTTATAAGCCATGTTCCAGTAGCAACCACTGAACCTATAGGATATTCTATGTTTTCTCCATCTATAACTAGGGCCTCTAATTTCTTTTTGGCCTCGATACAATGACACGGGTAATAATCTATACCCTCTTCATTGTCTTCATCTGCAATCACTGCATATACATGCCCTGCATTGATATGTTCATCTTGTTAGATGTATTTAATGAACATCAAAATAAAACCTGAAAGTAAGATATATTACCTAGTTCTACAGTGTCTGATACATGATAAAAGTCAACGGATGATTGCATCTCTATGATTTTTAGAGCTGTCGGGTGCTAATAAGTGTCATGTACTGGGGTTAGACTTCTTATAGACCATTTTTCAACCCACTCTATTGACTCACAATCATTCCATGCTCAAAGTGTACATGCAGAACAAAAGCATGCCATCTTTCGTGTATGGATAGTCCATGTACCTGCATTGGAGCTTCTAAAAGAGTGTAGCTCACTCGATCCTATTAGTGTACAACAATCCTCATATTTTTCAATGTTAGTATCATCTACTAAATGAAAAAATCTACGAACTAAAGAATTACCTTGACTACCTAGACCCATTGCATGATTACACCACTCGATAATTGATCTTGCATCTATTAACTTTACACTATATTTGTACTTTAACTCTTCTCGTGCAAGGGCTCTTTTAATACATGCACCCACTCCATCATGCTCCCCCTTTCCATGCTCGGCCTCTAAGAAGTTCCACATATGTTGAACACCACTGATCCTATGCATCCTACTCAACCAGTAAAACATTATGGCATTCTTGAATTGCGATGTACAATTATCTGACCATATGATATGTTGACTGAATGATATGCCCCTGCTAGCCAGATCAGCATAGAACATCTAAAAGCAACCTTGCACAAACACGGTAGAATGTGTGTGATCATCACTTATGTAAAAGTGATACTCCCTCAATACTTTCTTGTTATCCTCTGTACTATCATTTGCATGAATGAATTCTATATGCATAAATATAGCAACCTGTGTGGAGTTTAGTATTGTGATTGCACCTCATTCTGTGGTTGTAGTCTGTAGTTCTCTGCAAAGTCGACAACTGAAATGATGCTATGAAGTGGAAACGTGTCCTTACATAACTTTAACTGTGATTCCAACCATTGAGCTCTATGTGTATGCCTTGCATACTCATAGACCACCTGATCACGAAAAATTCCCATAAACTAATATACTTGAATCTTATCACTGACCAATTCACACTTCTTTGCTTCTTTCTCATCTTTTATACTATAGGCCATTGTCTTGTATTTTCCAAATTCGACAATTTTGTCTCCAATTGTGTGTGTACTAGCCATGTGTTGGAAAATTGGAAAATGTTACATGCCACCACAATGATGACATGTGCCATGCAAACATGACTTCTTGTAAAAAATTTGACCATCCTCTCTTTCACATAAAATGGAAGATAAGAATTCCCTTAAGGATTTGGGTGGAGGCCTTATGTTACATTCCTGCAAAACATTGTAAGTATGCATATCTACACATATACGTCAATAAACATCATAATGGTTAGAAAACTCAATATTTACTCTACAACAACAAGTAGTGCGTGTGTGATTTATTTTGACATAAAAAGGCTTTAGCATTTCAAAATACCTTTGACATATTTTAATTTCAGGAAACTTTTGTACAAAATCAACAAAAAATTGGGTTTGAGTGGTATCCAAATAATGCTTTGGATGTGGTTCATAGATTTTACTATTAATTCTCCTTCTTACAACATCTCTTTGATTAGGAGAGGTCCTTGTGTTATCCTTCCAATAATCTACTATTAAAGATCTCAAGCCTTGAGCAATTCTTTTATCTTTCTGTGGCACTCTACCCAAGAATTCCCATAACTTATTGCTATTTGGTTCCTCCAATATTTCACGCCTTCCTTTGGCTCTCATTAGAGATGATCTACTTATTTTCAAAGACTTACTTGTCTTTGTAAGGTTCACCTTGTTCCTTGTTTGACTGCTTAACAGTGTTGTTGTCATCACACGTCTTGTGTCACAACTATCCTTCGTGCGTGAGGTAGAACCCACGCTCTCATATGCACTCATCAAGTTCTTTACAATGGAATTTTGACTTGAGTCATTTGAAAATCTCAACCCAAGAGCCTTCATGGTGGGCCTAAATTTGAGTTACCTAATCATTTCAACAAATATTTTGCATCTTCCACCCTCACTTAGCTTCTCAAAAAAGAACTCCATATCATCTGTGCAGCTCTTTGACATGTATGTTTTGACATCTTATCAAGCATCCATTTCAAAACATTGGAATCAATATCAATAAAAAATCTAGGTATTTTATGCAAAACTCTAGGAGGAGTTCTCAAATGTAAATTTGTGTCAACATTAGGAATGTCAACATGGGAATAGATCGCGTACCTTCAATCAGAGGTGCAATTGATGACATACCTTGAGATTGACATGTAAACGATGTTGTACCTCCAACTTGAGATGTCATTTGTGGAGTGGCTTCAAATAGAGGCGTGTTTGTTGATGTACTTTCGAAACGCACATTTGTTGTTGATCGTGTGTCTTCAACTGTAGGTGTGATTTTTGATGTACTTGGAAGACCACATGTTGTTGTTGGTGTGTCTTCAACTAGAGATGTGCACTAAACTTCACCTATGGTTGATGATGTGCCTCCAACTTGGGGATCCATTTGTGTCCTTCCACAAAGTTTTTCCATTCATGCCCTTCGTTTTTCCAATTGTACATCTCTCTTAGATTGCACAAGAATTTCTGGTTGTATGGGTTGCAATTATTTTGCTTCACGAGCTGCAATTTTTTATTCTCTTCTCCTTGCATTTTTTACTGCACGTTCTTCCGATGTTAGAGGCTTTGGTCGTTTCCTCAGCATGATGTTGAATGTTGCATATTCACAATCACACATAGAAAAAAAGTAAGTAATGCATTTTACGAAACATATTGATAACGCTGATTACATTGCATTTTATTCAACACACCAAAGCATTTTATGAAAGAAGGCAGTGAGTTGTTTGGAATTATCAAACATGTCTATATGCTACAACATTTTTCATACATAAATATACCAAGGAAGAACGGTAAATGGTATGAATGAATGGAAACTTTCATTAACCAACTATATCTTGAGTCACTTTCAAAATTATCTAAGGACATGATGAAGGTGAATTCTTTATGGCACAAAAAAATTAAAATAGAAACTTGCACATTAACATTGATGAAAGCTCTTAGGTTTTCCAAATTAGTTGAAAATAAAAGTTTTCCCACAACCATCAATAATAATGAATTTAATGTTCAATTCTATGTGTAACAATGAAGATTAATAAAATCATCAAATGAATGGTCTATAAATTGTCAAAACAAAACAAAAAAACTTGTGTTAAGTTGAATTCGTTTATTTAAGCATGTTGGAAATGGACTACTATAACCAATGCAAATAGAATTCATAAGAAAATTTGTGTTAAGTTGATGTTGTTTATATAAGTTTAAACATGAATTCATCTAAATTATGTCATGGTTTTCATTTTTTTCTTCAAAGTCATAAAAATTAAACTTTTTTATGCAACTCTCATCTAATTCAATGTTGAATTCTATGTCCAATTGTTATGATTAATAAAATCAGTAAAGGAATTTAGATTATTGTCAAAAATAAACAAACATACTAAATATAAACATTTCAATATTACCAAAAATGAATATATTACCTAAGATAATGTAAAATGATGTAGAAACTTCAAAATGTCTTCATCTACGTTGTCTGCATGCAAATTGGTGGCAAAAAGGCGATGGATCAAGCATAGATTGGTACAATAGGGAGTCAACTGCATAAAAAAGGTGTTTCTCTATCGGATTAAGCATTGAACTAGACATAAGCAGAAGCATGTGGGCCAGAATCACGGGGTGAACTCCTATTTTACCATTTCAAGGTAAAAACACATTTGGCGCTAGCCAAATTTGGAGAGCGCCAAATATGGTGCTTTGAAATGATTTCACAATATCAATAGGAAGGGAGTGAGACTTGAGATAGAGGGAGAGGGGATATGAGTGAGAGAGATTAGTCCTAGTAGTGTGGTAGGGACTGAGACCTGAGAGCGATAGAGACTTGAGAGGGATAGAGAGTTATCCAGTTAGGGTGGGGGGGAAGACCTCACAATGGGAGAGGGGTTGGAGTGAAATATATTTGTCTACCCTCTACCCATAAACTGTAACCATAAACCCTTAAACCCTCAACCCTATAACCCTTAACTCTCTCTCTCTCTCTCAACCCTCTACCCTCTACCCTCAACCCTAAAACCCTTAAACCCTAAACCTTAAACCCTCTACCCTCAACCCTTAAACTATAAACCATAAACCCTAAAACCCTAAAACCATCAACCCCCTGTCTCTCTCTCCCTCAACCCTACACCCTCTACCCTTAAACCATAAACTGTAAAACCTAAACCCTCAGCCCCTCCCTCTCTCAGCCCTCTACCCTCACCCTCAGCCCTCAGCCAAAACCCTCAACCCCCTTCTCTCTCTCTCTCTCAACCCTACCCTCTACCCTTAAACCATAAAACCCTCAACCCCTCCTCTCTCTCTCAACCCTCTACCCTCAGCCCTCAACCCCTCAACCCTTAAACCCTAAAACCTAAAACTATCTACCTCTACCCTCAACCTCAGCCCTTAAACCATAAAACCCTTAAACCCTCAACCCCCTTCTCTCTCTCTCTCAACCCTACACCCTCTACCCTTAAACTGTAAACCCTAAATTGTAAACCCGTAAACCCTTAAACCCTCAACCCCCCTTTCTCTCTCTCAACCCTACACCCTCTTCTCTGAAACCTCAACCCTCTACCCTATACCCTCAACCCTCTACCCTATACCATCTACCCTAAACCCTCTACCCTCCACCCTCTACCCTTAACCCTCTACCCTAGACCCTAAAACCATTAAACCATCAACCCCCCTCTCTCTCTCAACCCTAAACCCTCTACCTTCAACCCTCAACCCTCGACCCTATACCATCTACCCTCAACCATCTACCCTCAACCCTCTACCCTCCACCCTCAACACTTAAACCCTTAACCCTTAAACCATCTACCCTCTACCCTTAACCCTCTACCCTCAACTTTGAAACCCTCAACCCTCTCTATCTCTTTGTCTCTACCCTCAACCCTAAAACCCTTAACCCTATCACTCTCTCTCTCTAAACCCTCAACCCTCCTCTCTCTCTCTCGACCCTACACCCTCTACCCTTAAACCGTAAACTCTAAACCCTAAAACTCTTAAACCCTCAAGCCCCCTCTCTCTCTCAACCCTACACCCTCTACCTTCTACCCTCTACCCTCAACCCTCTACCCTCTATCCTCTACCCTAAACCCTCAACGCTTAAACCATAAACCATAAACCCTTAAACCATCTACTCTCAACCCTCTACCCTCTACCCTATACCCTCTACCCTCAACCCTCTACCCTCTACCCTAAACCCTCTACCCTCCACCCTCAACCCTTAAACCCTAAACCCTTAAACCATCTACCCTCTACCATTAACCCTCTAACCTAAACCCTAAAACCCTAAAACCCTCAACTTCCCCCCTCTCTCTCAACCCTAAACCCTCTACCTTCAACCCTCTACCCTCTACCCTATACCATCTACCCTCAACCCTCTACCCTCCACCCTCAACCCTTAAACCCTTAACCCTTAAACCATCTACCCTCTACCCTTAACCCTCTACCCTCTACCCTAAAACCCTCAAACCTCTCTATCTATATCTCTCTCTACCCTCTACCCTAAACCCCCAACGTTTAAACCATAAAACCTATACCCTAAACCCTTAAACCCTCTACCATCTACCCTTAACCCTCAACCCTCAACCCTCTACCCTCTACCCTCAACCCTCAACCCTCAACCCTTAAACCCTAAACCCTCTACCCTCAACCCTCTACCCTCAAACCCTTAAACCCTAAACCCTAAACACATCTACCCTTTACCATCTACCGTCTACCCTTAAACCCTAAACCATCAACCCTCTACCCTCTACCCTTAAACCATTAAACCCTAAACCCCTAAACCCTCTACCCTCTACCCTCTACCCTCTACCCCCAACCCTATACCCTCTACCCTTAAACCCTAAACCCTAAACCCTAAAACTCTTAAACCCTCAGCCTCTCTCCAACCTACACCTATGCCTTCCTAACCTCTACCTAAACCCTAGGCATAAACCCTCTGCCCTTAAACCATGAAGCTCCTAGTCCTAAACCCTAAAACCTTCTACCTTTAACCCATGTCTGTGAAGCCCTAGAGCCTAAAGCCTCTGCCACTCTGCCCTCGGCCCTTAATCCTAGAGCCAGCCAAGCTCTTAGAGCCTTGCCCTAAACCTAGAGCCATAAAACCTCTACACTCCTGCCCTCAACCCTCAACCCTTAAACCCTAAGACCTAAAACCCTCAGCCACATCTACCCATGGCTGTAGAAGCTATAATCCTAGAGCCCTAAACCCTCGAGGGGAGAAGGGGAGTAGGAGGATAGAGGATGGGAGAGATGGAGGGAGGGAGAAGCAGTGGGAGATACTTGAGAGGAGGGAGAGTGTAATGGGAGGGTGGAGAATACAGAAAGAGGAGAGAGAGAGGGTGTGGGAGAGAGATAGAGAATTGATTGGGAAGAGACAAAGGGACACTTTGTGAGATAGAATTCCAGGAGAGAGAGGTGGGAAAAGGGATACTTGAGAGGGAGAGGGACAAAAGTGGGAGAGAGATAGGAATCATGTGAGAGAGAGGGAGGAAATCAGTGGGAGGAGATCTTGAGAGAGGGAGGCGAGAGGAGAGAGATAGAAGAGAGTGAGAAGGAGGAGTGGAAGAGAAGGATAGAGGAGTGACTTTGAGGAAGGGAGATGGGGTGGGAGAGGAAGACTTGAAAGAGAGAGAGGGAGAGGGTATGTGAATACTTGAGAGGCAGGATAGAAGAGATAAAAAGGAGAGAGATAGAGGGTGGGAGAGGGAGAGACTTGAGAGAGAGGGAGAGAGAGACAAAGTGGTAGAGAGATAGAGGGAGAGAGTGAGAGAGAGCGGGGGGTAGGAGGGAGATTATTAAGAGAGAGGGGGAAAGGGAGTGAGAGGGAGAGACCTGGGAGAGGAAGAGAGAGTGGGAGAGAGATAGAGGGAGTGAGAGATATGGAGTGGGAGAGAGAGGAGTGTGTCTGTGAGAGAGAGAGAGAGAGAGGGGGGATAGAGATGTACTGGTGCAGGAGCACCTGGGAAACACTAGGTTTTCAAGAAGTCTAGAATGAAGTTTTATTTTGTTGTGTTATTTTGAGGTCATGTTGACCATTTAGTTAGCATTTGAGGTTTATGAATAAGTCTTGATCTGTTGTGATCAATAGAATAAGAAGTGAAGAGGATGGATGGGTTTAGGAACTAAACTTGCTTAGGTTACTAGCAATTGGCAAGAATTGGAAAACACAGTGTGTTTTAAAAATCTTACTTTTAGGTCTTGAATAAGTCCGACCAAGGAAGATAACTGATTGAGGGACCTTATTTAAGGTGAGCCTCAACCTGAGAGTGGGGTTGGAAGTCTTTTTATTGTGTAAACACTTAGTGGATTGAAAGAAAACATCGCTTTTGTGTATCATTTTCTAATTTATGTCTGAAAGTAGGGTTTTAATGGATTGAATCTATTATTGTTTTGAATGTAGGATGTAGTGTTGATAGAATACAAGTTGTGTGTGCCATTTTCTAGTCTTTTTTATTTGTTTCCATTCATAGTTTGTAAATAGTTCACTTTTACTCTGTTGCTGGTCTGAACCAGACAGTTTTGAAGAGATGGAGCTCTAGACCGTGTTTCCCCTGTACTTGGCATATGGGTTCTTGGAAACAGAGGATAGGATCCATGTTTGTACATAAGGTAGAGGTATGAGTCCTTAGGAGTCAAGAATCCATGGCAAGAGACTGTTCCTAGGCGAGCTTAATAGTGCCCGGTTAGGATAGTCAAAGAGTGCAGAGAACTAAGGTTGCAGGGGTGTAATCTCCTAGTGAACCATATTGTGGAGAGGATGTGGATTGCCTTGCAGAGGCTTGGTAACAAGAAGGAGGCTTAACATAGACCAGGAAGTGGCAAACAAACTGATTGATCACAAGGAGGTCAAAAACTGGCTTAAAACAAGCCTAAATTTGCTAAGTTAAGGGTTGGAGCAGTGTACAGACAGTGGAGGCTCCAAACCCCAAAAATCTTCAAGGTGTGGGAAAGGGTACCATGAATCCCAAGAAAATATTTGGGTTCATCTGGAGAATTTGGGCACGCTCTCCATTTTTCTCGGGTTAGGAGGCCTAATTGGGGCTCTAGGGCTTGTAGCCTTTTCTAACCCTAAGAGAGGGTTTGGTGGAAGCGATGGAGAATTGGAGTCTTGTGATTGATCAAGAACCATAATAAGTTGATATGGAGATTTTTACTACGTCTCTACACCCCTGCAAGAACCTAACGGGATGTTGGGAGCAATTGGCCTTTAGGGAAGAGTAAGGGTCAAGGGTGAGATAGTGACAAGGCACCAAGATTGGCTTGGTAGAATGGAAGAGTGATGATAGTAGGGTTGACCAATAGGACCAGAGGTAACTATACTTGAGATAGGACCTAAAGGTCAAGGTGGAAGATTCACCTAGGAGTTCTTGAGAACAAGGACCCAGAGCATGGGACAGTGAGTGTTCCATCCAACCCTACCCCATCATATTGGTATCAGAGCAAGTAAAAGATTTGGGAAGAATCTTGTATGTCTGAGGTTGAGTCTAGTGATTCTTCCATCATGGTGACAAATGCAAAATTGGCCAAGATGGTTGAATACAAGGAGGAAAAAAATAAGCTATTGAGGGAAAGAATAGCCCAACTTGAGCAAGCAGTGAGGAGTGTGCAATTTGAAGGAAGGATACCAAAGGAAGAAGAGGTTGCAGAGGAAGACAAGACCCCTGAACCTGACCCTGTTTTGAAAGAGGAGCCTTTCTTGAAGGCATTGAAGGCTTTGAGTGGTAAGGCACTTGAAGGCATACCACTATTTAGTGGAAAAATGGAAGCTAATTTAGTTATTGATTGGATAGAGGGAATGGAAAACCATTTTGAATGTGATGGGGTCACTGAGGCACAGAAGGTGAAGGTGGTGAAATCAAGACTAAGAGGTTTTTCCTTGAGATGGTGGAAGTTCATTCAAACATAGAGGGAAAAGGAAGGCAAGCAGCCTATAACTACTTGGAAGGGTATGGTTGCCAAAGTAAGAGAAGCATACATGCCAGATGACTATGAGATTTAGTTACACAAGAAAAGATAGAGTTTGAGGCAAAGAGACCAAGATGTGAACACTTATACTGAGGAGTTCCAAAAACTTTGTATGAGGTCTAATGTGACAGAGGATGAGAGTCTCAAGGTGGCTAGATACCTTAACAGTTTGAAGTGGAACATTCAAGAGGAGATGACTCTTCTAAGTCCCAAGACAGTGCACCAATGCTATCAATTGGCCATAAAGATTGAGGAAAGAAGCAAGAGGAAGCAAGACCAGGCTTCTAAGGGCAGAGGCAAAGGAAGAGATCAAAGAGATCAAAGAGGACAGCGAGGTGGCTACCAATGTAGAGGAACTGAGCAAAGAAACCAAGGAGAGTCTAAACTCATAGAGCATGGAGGTGAAACATCTTCTATAGGAGGATATAACAAAGATGAAGGTTCTCAAGGAGGTTCAAATAGAGGAAGAGGAGCAGGTAGGAGCAATTCATACTTTGCAAACATGAAATGCTACCATTGTGGTCAAGTTGGACATCCAGCTTATACGTGCTCAGAGAAAGCATCTTCATCAATCAATGAGAAGAGAGTGGCTTATGCACAAGAGGACACCATGAGTCCTAAGTCATCTGAGGTTAGTCACATTGAATCTAAGGTGGGAGAGAATCTGATGTTCAGTAGAGTTTTGATCAGACAACCGGTCAAGGAAGAACCAAAACAAAGGAGAGCTCTATTTAGAGTAAGGTGCAAGATACTTGGTAAAGTATGCAAGGTCATAGTAGATTCAAGTTCAACACACAATATTATCTCAGAGGAGGCAGTAATGAAACTGAAATTGGAGAAGGTACCCCACACTAACCCCTACAAGGTAACATGGCTCAACAAAGGGCAGAGTGTTCTAGTGAATGAGCAAGTAACGATGGATTTTTCCATTGGAGGGTACGAGGACAAGTTAGTTTGTGATGTGTTACCCATGGTTTCCTGCCATCTACTATTGGGTAGACCATGGAAATATGACAGAGGTGCCATATATGATGGGAAAGAGAACACCATCTCATTCAAGAAGGATGGGAAGACTTTCAAGTTGCAGTCACTGTCAGAAAAGGAAGAGGGACAGTCAAAGACACCAAGTGTCATGTTGAGTAGTGGGAAGGAGTTCCTTAAAAACTTACATCAAGGGGGTGAAGGATATGTGGTTATGTTACAACCTAAAGAAGAAGACAAGGCTGAAAAGACAGTCATACCTGAAGCAGTCCTAAAGTTGTTGGATCAGTTCAAGGACATTGTAAGTGATGGTGCACCTACAACTCTACCACCAAAGAGAGCCATAAGTCATCAAATTGACTTCATACCTAGAGCCTCATTGCCTAACAAAGCGGCTTATAAGCTTACACTGGATCAAAATCTAGAGGTAGCTAGGCAAGTGCAAGAGTTGTTGGATAAAGGATTGATTCAAAAGAGCATCAGCCCATGTATAGTACCAGTGGTCTTAGCAACCAAGAAGGGAGGTAAATGGAGGTTACGCACTGATTCTAGAGCAATAAATAGGACCACCATTAGGTATAAGTTCCCTATTCCTAGAATTGAAGACTTAATGGATGGTATTGGAGGAGCTCAATACTACACAAAGTTGGATCTCAAGAGTGGATACCATCAAATCAGAATTAAGGATGGTGATGAGTGGAAGACAGCATTTAAGACAAATTATGGGTTATATGAATGGAGAGTGATGCCATTTGGCCTCTCTAATGCCCCTAGCACATTCATGAGGCTCATGAATGAAGTGCTTAAAGACTTTACAAGGGTATTTGTGGTGGTATACCTTGATGACATCCTCATATTCAGCAAGATAGCAGAAGAGAATTTAAAACATGTGGAGTTGGTTCTTAGAAGGGTGCAAGAGGAGAAGTTGGCAATCAATCTAGATAAGTGTGAGTTCTTTAAGAAAGAGCTTGTATATTTGGGTTTTGTAGTGTCCAAAGGATCATTGAAGATGGATCCAAGTAAGGTGGAAGCTATCCTAAACTAGCCTACACCAACCACAGGGACTGAGGTAAGAAGTTTCCATGGACTGGCTCAGTTCTACAAAAAATTCATAAGGAACTTTAATGGTATATGTGCACCAGTCCTAGACACAATCAAGGGTGGTTTAAAAACTAATTTTGTGTGGACTCAAGAAGCTGAGAAAGGGTTTGAGAAACTGAAACAAGAGGTGGCAACTCAACCAATTCTCTTATTACCTAGTTTTGACAAATTGTTCACTGTTGAATGTGATGCAAGTGGAGTGGCAGTAGGAGGAGTGCTAAGTCAAGAGGGCAGGCCTATAGCCTTCTTTAGTGAGAAGCTCAATTAAGCAAAGAAGAGGTATTCAACTTATGACTTAGAACTTTATGCTTTGGTTCAGTCACTTAGGAAGTGGAGGCATTACCTTCTACCCAAGGAATTTGTAGTCTTTACCGACAATCAGGCACTTAGTTATATGAATACCCTAGAGAAGTTGAGCAATAGACACTTGAAGTGGATGGAATACATCCAAGCTTTTACTTTCACCATCAAGCACAAGAAGGGATAGCTAAACAAAGTAGCAGATGCATTGAGCAGGAGGTTGTTGACAGTGCAGGAGATACAAGTGAAGAGCATAGGGATTGACAGTTTCAAAGATCTCTATGGGGAAGACGAAGACTTTTTAGAGATAATTAAGGTACATGTTCTAACTTTAAGAACCATTTCCATAGCCAATACTCAGATTATACATTGCAAAATGGGTTATTGTTTAAAGGAAATCAATTATGTGTTCCAAGAGGGTCAATGAGGGAAAATCTCATTCAGGAAAAGCATAATTGAAGTCTTAGTGGACATTTTGGCATCAACAAGACTTTAGAACTAGTGCAAAGATTCTATTACTAGCCTAAGTTGGCACGAGATGTTAGAAAGTATGTGGAACAATGTGTTGTGTGTATGAAAGCTAAGGGAGGAGCTAGTAATGTTGGACTATATCAACCCCTACCCATTCCTAATAGACCATGGGAGTGTGTAAGAATGGATTTTGTGGTAGGCCTTCCTAAGACCAAGACTGGTTTTGACAATGTCTATGTAGTAGTGGACAGATTTAGCAAAATGAGTCATTTTATCCCTTGCAAAACTACTCATGATGCTAGTTACATAGCTCATCTCTTCTTCAAGGAAGTTGTAAGGATCCATGGATTTCCTTTGAGCATTGTTTCAGACAGGGATGTGAAGTTCATGAGTCACTTTTGGAAGACTCTATGGAGTAGATTGGGTACCAACCTATCATTTGGATCAGCTTACCATCCTCAGACCGATGGTCAAACAAAGGTGGTTAACAGGGTGCTAGGTAACCTTCTAAGATGCCTAACTAAGGAGTATGGACAGACATGGGATATGGTTATCTCACAAGCTGAGTATGCTTACAATGATAGTGTGAACCGGACCACAGGGAAGAGTCCTTTTGAAGTTGTGTATGGGATGCACCCAAGAGGCATATGTGAGCTTAGAGATCTTGGAGCTATGGAACAAAGAAGTGGACCTGTAGAGGACTTCACTCAGACCATGAAAGAGATTCAAGAGCAAGTGAAGAAGACAATCACCGAGGCTACACACAAGCTGAAGGAGAAGGTAGATTTGTCAAGGAAGGATGTGCAATTTGCAGTAGGAGATTATGTCATGGTTCACCTCAAAAAATCCAAGTTTTAGAAGTGTACATCAACCAAATTGCAAATGAAAAGAGTGGGACCATGCAAAGTATTAGCCAAGTATGGGAAAAATGCATACAAGGTGGAGTTACCAGCAGATCTAGGGATTTCACCAGTGTTCAACGTTGCTGATTTGATCAGATATAAGGGAATAGTTAGTAACTAAGATTAGGAAAGTAGGGAGATCTTCAAGGATGTAAGCAACATATCCTTACCTACTCCAAACAAGCTACAAGCAGAGAGAATTCTGGAGTCAAGAGTGAAGAAATCTACAAGGCACAAGGTGTATATGGAGCATCTTGTCAAATGGAAGAAAAAACATGAATCTGAGGCTACTTGGGTAGATGAAGCTGAGTTCAAGAAGCAGGGCATTGATGAATCACTGCTCTCTCCTCACATTCCTTAGTGTTTGTGCAGGGAGGGGGAGAATGGTGCAGGAGCACCTGGGAAACACTAGGTTTTCAAGAAGTTTAGAATGAAGTTTTATTTTGTTGTGTTATTTTGAGGTCATGTTGACCATTTAGTTAGCATTTGAGGTTTATGAATAAGTCTTTATCTATTGTGATTAGTAGAATAAGAAGTGAAGAGGATGGATGGGTTTAGGAACTAAACTTGCTTAGGTTACTAACAATTGGCAAGAATTGGAAAACACGGTGGGTTTTACAACTCTTACTTTTAGGTCTTGAATAAGTCCGACCAAGGAAGATAACTAATTGAGGGACCTTATTTAAGGTGAGCCTCGACCTGAGAGTGGGGTTGGAAGTCTTTTTATTGTGTAAACACTTAGTGGATTGAAAGAAAACATCGCTTTTGTGTATCATTTTCTGATTTTTGTCTGAAAGTAGGGTTTAAATGGATTGAATCTATTATTGTTTTGCATGTAGGACATAGTGTTGATAGAATAAAAGTTGTGTGTGCCATTTTCTAGTCTTTTTGATTCATTTCCATTCATATTTTGTAAATAGTTCACTTTTACTCTGTTGCTGGTCTGAACCAGATAGTTTTGAAGAGATGGAGCTCTAGACCATGTTTCCCCTATACCTGGTGTATGGGTTCTTGGAAACAGAGGCTAGGCTCCATGTTTGCACATAAGGTAGAGGTAGGAGTCCTTAGGAGTCAGGAATCCATGGCAAGAGACTGTTCCTAGGTGAGCTTGGCAGTGCCTGGTTAGGACAGTCAAAGAGTGCAGAGCACTAAGGTTGCAGGGGTGCCAATCTCCTAGTGAACCACGGTGTGGAGAGGATGTGGATTTCCTTGCAGAGGCTTGGTAACAAGAAGGAGGCTTAACATAGACTAGGAAGTGGCAAACAAACTGATTGATCACAAGGAGGTCAGAAACTGGCTTAAAACAAGCCTAAATTTGCTAAGTTAAGGGTTGGAGCAGTGTACGGATAGTGGAGGCTTCAAACCCAAAAAATATTCAAGGTATGGGCAAGGGTACCATGAATCCCAAGAAAAGATTTGGGTTCATTTGGATAATTTGGGCACACTCTCCATTTTTCTCGGGTTAGGAGGCCTAATTGGGGCTCTAGGGCTTGTAGCCTTTTCTAACCCTAGGAGAGGGTTTGGTGGAAGCGATGGAGAATTGGAGTCTTGTGATTGATCAAGAACCCTAATAATTTGCTATGAAGCTTTTTACTACGTCTCTACACCCCTACAAGAACCTAACGGGATGTTAGGAGCAATTGGCCTTTAGGGAAGAGTAAGGGTCAAGGGTGAGATAGTGACAAGGCACCAAGATTGGCTTGATAGAATGGAAGAGTGATGATAGTAGGGTTGACCAGTAGGACCAGGGGTAACTATACCTGAGATAGGACCTAAAGGTCAAGGTGGAAGAGTCGCCTAGGAGTTCTTGAGAACAAGGACCCAGAGCATTGGACAGTGAGTGTTCCATCCAACCCTACCCCATCATGTACCTAAGAGAAAGTGAGAGAGAGACAGGGAGAGAGATAGAGTGAGTGAGAGAGAGGGAGTGGGAGAGAGATAGAGGGAGTGAGTGACAATCCTAAGAGAGGAAGAGGGAGTAGGAGGGAGAGACATGAGAGATCCTAAGAGAGGGAGATGGAGTGATAGAAAAGTTATCCAGTTAGGGTAATGAGTTAGAGAGCGTATGAAAGGTAAAACCTCAACTATCCATCTATGATCATAAACTATGCACTCTAAGCATTATCAAATTTGTTGACCAAAGAGGGGAAATTCAAGTTTTGTTCAAAGTAGGTCATTTGGCGAGCACCAAATTTGGCGCTCTCCAAATGACACATCACATTTGGCACACGCCAAATTTGGCGCTCACCAAATGGCCTGCTTTGGACGTGTTAATTAACATGATTTTCCAAATTTATTCATATTTTCATCTATGCTCCCCGTCTCATTTGTAAGTCTTTCAATGCAAGTTTATTAAAAAAACCATGATAGCATTGACCTCTCTCTTAGCTATCTAAATATATAATTCTTTTTTCATTTTTATTTAGTTAAGGTTTTGATCTATGGCTTCTATTGTAAATGCCTTTGTTTTTGGTCAAAAACCAACATGTGCTAGTTTTAGGATATATTTTTACTCATTTATCAAAACGTGAAACAAATTACATTTTTTGAAACTAGACTCCATTCTACACATGATGAAAAAAAATAATCAGTTTTCGATTAGTTTTCAAAAAAATTAGGGGGAGCACGCTCAAATTTCAACTTTTCAGGATGTGTCCACTTTGAATATTCATAAAATATTATATATTCATTAAAAAAATTATCTAAAAGAATGAGGATAAACTACATGGTGTTAGCTAATTTCTCACCATTGGGATTTTTGAAATTCTAAAAGAAAGTTAATCAAAAAGGGGGGAGCCCTCAGGCACTATGTTGTGTTTTTTGATAATAAAAAAGGACTTATTTCCCCCCCCCTTTTTGAGACCCTTAATCTTCATTAATTTCAAAAAAAAATAGTAGCTTAGAAACTAGAATCAGAGCACTTCAACTTTTGTTCTTGCTGCATCTTGAAATTTTGAGCATAACTATCTTCAATTTCTCGTACAAATCATATTTTGCTGATTTTAGAAAAAAAAGTGGCATCTTAAGAGCCAAAATTGTGTCATAGATCCATGCACTTACCCATGACTGAAACCCAAAAGAATGGGACAAATTATGCATTACCATCATTTTGTGGAAGGATTGTGCAACCTAGTGATGGCCAGTACGGGCTTGCGGGGAGATGACATATGTCCTAAGTGACAAGTATAAAGAGTCTCATACTTCATAGAATACTAGTTAAGGTCCCCAATGTAGTTTAGGCAAAAGGGAGATATGCAACTCCCAACCCCTGATGGAAAGGAAAGACAAGGTCATTGAAAATGAAGTAATTTCATGTGAAGATTGTGTTGACTTGGGTTGACCAACACAAGTATATAGATTAGTGACATGTGGCCATCATTGATTGGTTGGAGTAACTCAAGGCATTTAAATGTTAACCAGAAAATCATGACACGATCAATGGCTAACATTTAAAGATTTGTTTTGACAATGGCTAGGTGGCAAAATGGTGGAACTTTCAATCTAGCGAATTTGGTTATGGCACAAAAAAAATTGTTCGTTGTAACTACTCCAGTGATATGTTTGTTGATTGATTGGAAGAGGTGGATGACTTCATTAATGCACATACAGTCATGAAATCTAGAAGAGGTCAATCAAGCATGAATGGCGTCAAATGATATGAAACCCTAAGATTGATTTATGCCAAGATTAGATAATGCAATGTATAAGGTTGGTGTGTGCTAAATATTGAAGTAATGTGTATGCATTCAATGAGCACGTGCAGTGTATCAGGTAAAGAGTGAAAAGAGTAGAGGAAATGCTTGCAGAACAAAGAATAGATTGAGCAGTTACAGATTAAGTTTGTAATACAGAATTGGATTCATTTGAATCATATGTAACTAGATTTGTTTCTCCACATATTTTTATTTGTAAATCCGATTGGTTGATTCCATTAGATAGCTAGGTTAGTGCTCAGATTAGGGAGTGGGTGCTTCCTTAGAGTTGGTGCTCTTAAATTAGGGGATCAGTGTCTCCTTAGGGTTGGTGTCCTTAAACATTGTAACCAGTGAGGTTCTATTACATAAGGTTGGATTAGGATAGTAGATCCTAACAACATTTCTCGCAGTGGTTTTTTCCATATTGGATTTTCCATGTATATCCGGTGTTATAAGTATTGGTGTGTGTGATCTCTGCATATTTGTTTAAATTTGCATAACAAGGGTTAAAAGAAATTTTTTAATTGCTCTACTGATTCAACCCTCCTCTCAGTAGATAGTTGTGTTCCAACAATCCCAGGTCCGACAAACACTAAAGGAAAAGGAACATCCCAATAGCATGAACAAAAATACAAACTCCTCCAAGACTTTAACAAGTCTTAACAATCCTATCTATTTATCAAGTTTACATTGTTGATCACATTCAATTCTTAGGAATTGAATTAGAAAGGTTTTGAACAAGTGGTGTAACATATCTAAATGATGGATTAGGCCTTAGATGAGTGAATGCAATAAAATAATTAAATTATATATATTAAAATTATTTAACCAAAATATCAACTCATATAAGAAATTAAAATTAAAATAAATAAACAAAAAATAATGAACTCTTTTTTTATATAATTAATTAGGAAGAGAGGATGCTATTAAAGAGTTAGACTATAACTTGAACGTGAACAAACAACCAAAGCTTTACCATTAAACCAAACTCATAAATCAAAATATACATATTTTTACTCTATACTATTTTAAATAAAAAAAAATCATAACTATTTCATCTATTTTGGACCAAGCCTACATTAAATTGATTTAATGTGGACTACTTATTAAACAATATGGTTTTATACATATAATCCACAACAATTTAATATAAAGTAGGCAGGTTGTATTTTTTCTTAAAATATTTTCAATACATGACGCCATTGCCAAAGTGAGTCATATATTCAAGAAAACTCTGTTTATTAATTTTCTCCAAAATAGCATAACACTTAAATACAGAGTAGATATAATTTTGGGAGAAGTCCCACACTTAAAAACACAAATTTCTACTTTGGGATAGATTTATTGTTAGAGCTGGAAATCAGAAGAGATGGTGATCCTTCTTGCCACCGCCTTCCTTAGCTTCTTTCTTGTCTTCCTTCTTCTCATGGTGTTCATGGAATGCAAACCCACCACCGCCCATAGTAGCGGCTGCAGTGATCTCCTCCTCTATCTTGTGCCTGCGGGCATGCTTTGGATCTTTCTTTGCTTGATGCTTCTCATACTATCACAGCACATCACACAACCAATATATTACTCACAAAATATATAACTTCACACCCTAAAAGCAATAGTTTTACATATATTCAGTGTATATATTTAAAACAAAGTATACCAACTGGTGCAAATCCTCCAGCAGCCACAATGCCGAGTTCACCATTATGCTCCAGATGCTTGTGATGTTTTTCCTCCTTTCTGGCCTTGTCTTCACCACCATACTCAACCTCCTCTTTCTTGTGGTGAAACAGATGGTGACGTTGCTCCTCAGACATCCTTCAAATGAAAAGTAGGGATATATACACAGAAGCTACAGTTCAGAGGTAAGAGTTTAGGAAAATATTCCAAACGAGGGATATAGATATAGGGAGATATGTAATGTATATATATAGCCCTGGGGACAGTGGATTTGATGGAGGTCACCGTGTTTTGGAGGTGGCTTCATATCCAGGGCATGACTCTGGGATAGACTTGCACTAATTGTTTATTGTTTATATGTTTATTGATGTACTTGGGGAAGGTTAGTTCCAATTGTGATTGGGACTTTACCTTATCATAGTGTGTATATTAAAGAAGGTATCAAGACATAATAACCCGACCAAAATAACTCTGGACAGAATAACCCGACCAAAATAACCCAAGGACAAAATAACCCATGGACAAAATAACCTGCGGTCAAAATAACCCATGGACAGAATAACCCATGGTCATTTTAGATCAAGCTAGTAAACTAGAAATGACATAAAATAAATTATAAATATGATTGTGAGGCACCATAGATGCTATTTAGGTCATTTTTAGACCATATATAAATTGTATACCCCTAAAATAGCCTTAAAACACCTTTAATATGCTTAAATAACCTATAAAATGGTAAATAATTATAAAAATAAAGGCAATTAAGAAGATATATAAAGTGGTAGAATTAAGAGAAGTAAAGAAAGGAAGAAGGGGAGAAGAAGTAAGAGTGTGTAGAGTGATAAGAAGAGGAGAAATCCAAATTCATAAAAGAAGATATTTTGTAATATATTTTTTTGAACATTATTTTAAACTTTCCTAGGGTTTTCTAAAAGAGTGTACAAAAAATCAATATACTTTTTAGGGAACCAACACATTCTTCATAATTTTTAATATATACAATGCCTCTTTAGTTTTTAACAAGTAAAAAAAACAAGAATTTACTTATTGTAGATGGTTACACATTTTTGTTTCATCGGCAAGGCATCAGTAAAACAATCTGGCATTGTGTGGAATATCTTACAAATAAATGTTCAAGTCGGTGCTATACTACGTCACAAACAGAATCCGATGATAATTTAGATTATAACATTTTAGATTATATAAGAGGCATCGCTCATAATTTGACACTTTAATTGAAAAATTAAATAATAATTTTTTTTTAGCAACATACATGTAATTTATAAATTTTGTTTTCCTTTCTCTATATTCTTATGGGAATATTTTGTCCATGGGTTATTCTGACCATGGGTTATTTTGGCTTAGGTTATTATGACCCTGGGTTATTTTGTCCCTGGGTTATTGTGACCAGGTTATTTTGTCCAGGGTTGTTTTGGTCGGGTTATTATGTCCCGTAACCATTAAAGAACACTGTTAAAAGTCATCGACCCCATCATTATCAAATGAAGCTCTCGAACATTTCCTGTGTGTTTAATAATATAGAAAGGTAGGGAGGTAACAGGTGCACATATGTGATAATTGAGGATTTTGATAACAATTTTTTTTTAATTAATTTATTATGAGTTTTGTCAAGTTATAGTTTGACAAGGATAACATTTTATCATGTTTAGGAAACCACTCAACAGTTTAGATAGTCATTATAGTCAAGTTTTTTTCTAAATAGTTAGAGGTCCATGCAAGGTTGGCTTTCATCCCTTTTCACAACAAGATCCATAATGTCATATGTCTAAACTTGAAGCATCTACCTTCAAATTGATTTAGAGCAACCAACGCCTCACTTGTAAAGAAGACTTCCTTCGACTTGAACAAAATTTACTCATCAT
Organism: Sequoia sempervirens; assembly: GCA_007258455.2. NCBI lineage: Eukaryota > Viridiplantae > Streptophyta > Pinopsida > Cupressales > Cupressaceae > Sequoia > Sequoia sempervirens. Next base: position 340,655,774 of record VDFB02047230.1, on the reverse strand, counting down.
ACATTTGGTGGAATTCACTTGTCACTAAAAATGGTACCTTTTTAGCTCTCATACCTTCACTCAAAAATTAAAAAATCAAGCCAAAAACTATTACACTCTTAATTTTGTGAATACATTAACTCTTATTCCTATCAATTTAGAAAAAAAAAATCATAAAACATGTTGGTTCTTAATCTCTCTACATGTGTGGCTTGTAGCCCTTAAAAAGATTTAAAGTGGTCATTAGGGCTTATATATTTGAAATATCTTTTAAAAACAATATAATTTTTTTTTTTTTTACTTATAAGTGTATTAATGTTAAATGATAAGTTAATTGAAAATGTCTAATGTAATCTTAAGTTTGATAGACAAGGTCAAAGTAATTTTTTAGTTGATAACTTAAAGAGTATGCACTACAAGTTTTCAATTATGGAACCTTTTTTAAAGATTAATATTACCCCTAACCACTAATGAACCCTCCTCAGCTCTATTATTGGTTTTTATTTTAGGTTTTCTTTTGTGAATTGTAGGTAAGTAATGTCATGTGAGTTTCTTCTCTTTCGACTATCCTCTTTTCTTTCCATGTATTAGTGTATAATGGAGAATTTTTTCCATTTTTCAGCTTTTGAATGGAATAGTTTAATACTATTATATATATGGATTGATGGTATATTTTTTATAAATTTGGTCTTTTATTCATTTACACATTTTTACTTATCTCATTTTTTTACATCTATTTTTATATATCTATCATATCTTATATTTATGCATATATTTATATTCATACATTCAATATCTATCTTAATACTAATACTTTTATAATCTAGGTCAATCCTTTGAAATTTGGGAGCAATCCCACACCACAAGGAATTGACCCTTGAAATTTAAATTTTTTAAATTTCGCCAACTCTAGCATGTTATGTACCCATTATGCACTAACTTGGTACACATTTCAAACAATTAGTTGTTGTTCCTTAGTATTTAAAAGCATTCATAGTGCATAGCTTTACATCCAATAATGTTCAACCATCACCAATTATCATTTGCATATCCCAAGCATTAAAGAGGAGAACAATATTTTCATTTCCAATCATTTTACTTAGGAAAATTGGATTTGGGGGGCTTTTCATTTGTGATATCTTGACTCTTTTTCATCCTTTTTGTCATTATTTGTTAAGGTAGATGTCTTGTATTTCCCTCTTTTATTGATATTTTGTGTTTTTAGTGAGAGGTCCTAAAGTTTCTTAGAACCCCAAAACTCATTTTAGTCTTAGGGATCCTTAGAACTCCAGACCCTATCAATGTCCTAGGACCTTCATGGCATTTGAAAAATTGTCTTCCCTACATCTTGCTTTATTTAAGAATTTCCCTTTAGATTGTGAACCCTAAAAGGAACACATAAACTAAGGTTCCAATTTTTAACTTCCTTTCGAAGTCTGAATCCCACCTCTTTTGTCCATGTGTGTCTACACATGTGTCCAATTATTCTATGAGTTATTTAACATTTTCCCTCCATTCCTTTATCTTTTCCTCCAAAAATCTTGGTTTTTCTTTCCTTCCCAACATTCTTGAGTCTTGTGATCGATCAAGGTTAGTGACAAGGATTCATGGGTTTGATTGTGTGTGGAGTGTTTTCACCTGATTGCCCTAGTTTTCCAACTCCTACCCTTGGCTTCTTTGACGACACAATAGGTTGGTGTTTATTTCTTTCTAATTTAAAATTTTGGTTGGATTTGTTTCCACTCTTCCAATCATTTATGATTTTTTATGTTTTCAGGTAATTTTGTTTTAAGAGTGGGTTCTATGCCTTTATTTTAGGGTTTATTTTCCTTTGTCTAGCTAGGGTTTTTTTAGTGTGTTATGTGTGATGAATGCTATATTCTAGGATTACCATGTTCCTTACGGTGTGGTATAGTCTTTCAGTCTAGGGTGCTAGTGGGTTAGGCTAGGAGATTCTTAGTTTTCCTGGTTTTAGGTTGCTCAATTTCAAACTTACGATCAAATTGAGTTCACCATCTCATCTTTCGATACCCCTACAAAATACTTATCAATTCCATTTCAAACCTTGGGTCTTGATGGAAATTCTAGACGTGAGAACTAGATTCCTATTTCCTATTTCATTCTAGACTCTTTGATCCTCGTGTGGTATTTTCTTTTGGTCTCCTTGCGAACTTTAGGATCCTTTGAGGACTTGGAATTTTAGGTTCCAAGTCCATGTTTCCTTCTATGTCCCACCTTCTCTTCTACAAAAATTCTTGTATTGATTTTCTTTTGGGCTCTAGGCCCCAACAAGAACTTGAAACTTTATGTTGCAAATCCCTATTTCCTTCCTAAGTCCACTCCTTAATGTGTTTTGATTGTTCATTCTTACAAAATTTAGACCCTAGTTGGAACTTGGAATATTTACTTTCAAGTCCAACCTCTTCTTTGCTCCCAAACTCAATAGCACTAAGTGAGCTTTGCATGCTATTTATGACGTGGGACCATTCATTTGTAGGTTTTTTTTCCACCCCAAGACTTGATACTTGTTAGTCCTTTTTAGGTTCCAAGTGACTATTCTCTTTTGAAACCCAAGCCCAACCTATATAAATTCAAGGTTCCAATTTTCATTTTCAATCCGACTCCTAGACACGCCAACGTCCTAAAATTACTAAGTTTTATTATGAAATTATCTACTTCCTCATATCAATAGCAATTTTCTATGTGATTTTTTAGCTTAATTTGATCTCCTTTAAATAACTATCAATCCTAAGAACCAAAATAATGGACATATTACATGTTAAAATTTAAAACTTCTTAGGTATCTTTATCAATATGTATGATGACTAAAAAAATAGAAAAGGTTGACAAACTTCTTTCCACAATGAAGTAGAGGGTTCAAGGAGTCCCTAAGGGTTCTAAAAGCTTTTATAATCCAAGGTATAAAAGACACAGATTTAGGCCACATTGACCTAGATATAAAAGGGATTTTTGGAGAGTCTCAAACTCTTAGGTAAGAGTGATATCAAACTCAGCCCTAGCTCATATAGTTGCATTTCCTTCCATATATAGAGTCTAAAGGTAATTATTTTCTATGCCCATAATTATAATCCTAATACAAGGGAATTAAGAGACTCGAGCAAAAATATCATTTTGGATATATCCCCTATACTTATTGCCCATTTCTTTTTCTTCTATTTAAGGAGACTCTGACAATAATTAGGAGGATAGTGCTCTAAAATCACATGGGAAGAATGAGGATGGTCATGTTAAACATTTGAAAAAGTATTGGCTAATTAAGGAGATAAAATCAATAACCAAGATTCATAATAATCTTATAAGGTGAGATTTTCAAGAGAAATTGGTGACATGATCACCTTATTGAATACAGTATCAGGAAAACCAAATTACTAACTATATCATACTTGGATGTAAAATTTTATAGATATGGCCTTCAAAGAAAAATAATATATTGATTGGGCACACTAGTGAGTGATAAATTGTATCATAAACTCACCACTATCTTGAGCACAAAATTTCCACCATGACATCTTATGTCTTTTTATTTTTTAGCAAGACGGACCTCTTTTCTTAGATTAACTATAGAAAAAAAATTTGGAGAAGGAGATGGAAAAAAAAGAGTGTGGGGAACACCATCTATAATTAATGTGCAAGGAATCCTAAAATAACTTTAAGAGGGTCAACAGTGCTTTCATATTTCTTATATTACATAAGTTGACTAGGAATGATATGTACTTAGGATCTCACCTAAAGAAAAACAACTAATAGTTGGGCACATTGGTTCATATAATTTTTAAAATATACATACATCAGATTTTTTGGTTTTCCTAGAGTATCATTCTTAATTCCTATATTTTGTAACAATAAGATTATTTTCCTTCCATAAACAAATCATTGAAGTGCACATGTTCACTGAGAAATATAAGCCTGTTGTATAATTTCTTTTTTTTGTTATTCTACCTATGAATTTGTACTATATTCTAAGGAATTTGAGGAGGACTTGTCCTCTATGAACTTCAAATTATTTCATGCTTGAGCATAGTATGATCTTGAAGGAAAAGTGGAGACGATGTTTGGGTCTAAGCACAAGCATAAGGCCAATATGGAAGAATTTTGGATCAACTGCCAAGATGACCATGATGCAAAAAAAGCTTAGATTAGTTAAAACTCCAAAAAATGAGAAACATGAAGATTGGAGAGGAAATCCATGAGGATAGGGTTGATGATGGGAATGTGTTAAATCCCATCTATGATTTACATAATGTAGATAATTTTCCATTGCCACATGAAATAGGACATTGCTGGAAGAAAATTCATTAAAAATAATTAATAAACCAATAGAAAATTTTAGCTTATCTTGGTTAAAGAGAAAAAATGAGCAATTTGAGAAAGGTAGGGAGAATAAAAGAAAGAAAGAAATTGACCCTTCCTCTACCCAAAATAAATTCAAAAAATAAAAATTCAAAGAATATGAATCTTTGGAGAAGATACAAGAAGCTCTTAAAAAAGGAAAGAAGAAAAAAAAGAGGCAATAAATTCAAGAGTACAATTAGGTTTTTCCACTAAAATTTTGCAATAAGTTCATCCTGAAAAACCACAAGTTGTGGTTTCAAGGCCAATAGTCTTCTATGGGGCCAAAACACTAGGATTTGTAGATTTTGACTCATCCTCTTCATAAGAAGAAACTTATTCTATTACAAGATCACCATCAAGGACACCATCAACTTTAGAAGAAAGGAAAGATGATGAAGCTAATAAGTTAGTTAACTTGAAGTTGAAAATTAGTTACAAAAAAGAGAATAGATTTTACAAACTCTTTAGTCTCCATCAAGTCAAAAAGTACAAGGGAGTCTATCAAAATTATAGCTTGTAATAATATCAATTGAAGAAACATAACGAGGGGATGTTGAAGTTGATAAATGGAAAAAAGTACCTCAACATAAAGTATCTCAACAATTACAAAGCCCACAACATCTAAAGCAACCTCAATAGGATCAATAACAAGAACAAGAACAAAAAATTGAAGAAGATAAAGCAATACAAAATGTACCAATAGAACGAACATGGTTGAAGCTAGATTTTTCAAGAAGAGAGATGATTGTTGCAAAACCTTTGGACTTAGATTTAGTCATATGTATGGTAGATAAGGTGAAATCAAGAAAGAAACCAAGAGTCTTGTCTACCATAAGAATGCATCAATGAAGATAAAATTACTCAAATAGAAACACAATGAATAAAGACGATAGAGAGTTGACTATACAAGATTATCAAATAACTCAAGTCAACTTGGGTAGGAAAATAAGAGAAGAATTGGTTTCCTTGTATATAATTGTGAAAAAGATGTAGCTCAGGGTAGAGAAAGATTAAAAAATTAAAAAGGAATTTAAAGAACAACTACAACAAATGAAAGGCTTCATCAAAGGTTTAATTAGTGCTACAACCCAATAGGAAGGAATATCAATTGATAGTCCCATTTTGATTTCCAAAAAAAAATTAGACTCCTTGTAAGGAATGAAGCTCAAATATTAGTTTGTGGAAAAATGGTTGGGCAAAGTTTTGAATCAAGAAAATAGAATAATAGATTCCAAATGTAAGTTACATAATCAAATTTATAAGTTAGAAAAAATGATGGATACATTATTGATGAAAGATGAGGATGTGTTGTATGAGAATATATATTTTGATAAGTTAACCTTGGGGATTTTTATCCTAGCCTAAGCTAGAATGGAGGCCATAATTGGGGGACCTCCTTCCTGGCATGAATGCAAGTGAATATTCCACTCTCATGAGCACGGTAGCCCAAAAGGGGTACACAACCTGCGAAAACACCAGCCCAGTGAGGGATTGGAACAACACAGGCCTGAACACCTATCACATGGCATGAACAACAAGAGAAACCTCAACACTGTAGTTCAAACCTGCGAGCACATTAGATCAGAAGAGGCATAGTTCCTACAATCATAATGGCCTAGCGAAGGTTTGAACCCTGGTGGCCACAACAACACCACCACCACTTTAACCATCGCACAATGGGATGAACCCCAAGTATGAGAATAATAATAGTATTAAGGGAGATAAGAAAAATTAAAAGTTCTCTATATTACCTAAGTGAAATTTTGACAACCACCTCTACTACATAGTGTTGATGTCGAAGGCCCAGTATTAACCTATTCAAAATCCAAAGTGAGTTATAAGAATACCATTTATATAAGGTTCAACTATTCACATGTAATATTTATAATTCTTTACTAGTTATATACCTCTACACTTGATACTGTCATGTAATAGGGAGGTGGAGGACCATTGTAAGTAGAGTGAACACTACACGACCCTAAAATTTCATTATAATCATTCTACTAATTTAGTTAATCTTAAAAATTTCAAAATTAAATTTAATAATTTAAATTAAATGAACTTGTTGACATTTACCTAACTATCAAAGCCAAATGTATCACTCAATAGAGCTTCTACCATGACCATTTGATCCACTGTAGATGTATCATGGGAATATGCATCCTAAATATCCTCAAGATCATAAACATAGAGAGACCCACAAGATTGACATATATGAGGTGGAACTAGATGCTTGGAAGACTCGTCCACATCACCTTGTACTAGAGACTTAGTATGTTGTATAAGAGTCTGAGTGAGTGAGCCAATCAACTCTAAGGTATCCACCTCAACATCCTCCTTCACAATGGAAGGGATAGTCACATGCTCATACTCTGTTCTAGCCAGTGGTCTCAATGCCTAGTTTGGGACAAGTTGTGCCTCCACTTTATCCTATGTGAAACCCCCACCTCTACTCTAGAACTCCCGCATGTCAAAGTAATTTGTGACTTGATTGAGGATAAATGAGCACAATAGAGTTTCCTCAAAAACTATTGTTGAACCTCATAGTTATTGTATGGAGGATGGTCAAAAACCATCCACCACCTATCCCAAAAATTATTATTTATCCCTTGGAGGTGGCATCGATGTATAGGGAACCTCTTGCATGCACCGTGTAAGGTTTGATTGCTTCAAAGGTTGGTGAAGACTACACACAAGTCAGATTTCAAAAAAAAAAAAATTAACTTTTTCATTGTAGTGTCAAAAATTATCATCCTTGACAATTTCACACTAGGTTTTCTCCCTCCTATGTTCTTGGACTTAATTATGTGTTTAATTACCTATTTTACTTGAATATCTTCAGAAAATTAAACATGAGAAATGAAATTTTGTATTTAATATATTTCCCCTAACACTTTTGGCCCCAAAAAGAATGGGTATGGTCTAGGGCACATTGCACCCTAGACCACCTCTTTTGGGCCCAAATTTAAGTATGTCAGTGTCTATATTTTATTATTTGAATTTCTAATTTTAATTGTCGCCTATTGACATCTGATTTTTGAGAAATTAGAATGATTGCATTTAAATACTCATCATTTTATCATTTGAAATCCTAATGAGACCTAGAAGAACACTTAGTAATTTTGGAAGAGAAAATTGAAGATCCTAACATCAATCAAGGGCAATCAAGGGAAAAATTAACATTATTACAAAACTTTCATCAATCAAGTTAAATTTTGCAAGACATCAAGAAGAATGGAGCAATTTATGTGCAAAGAGCTATTATGATCAATCATGCCAAATTATGGAGAAGTATTGAGTTATCCTCTACATGCTAGGTTCAACAATCTATTATCCTAGTTAACCTTTTGCAGGTCTATCAAGCAATCAAGGTATTCATCAATCAACTTGTGTGTAGCATCTCTTCTTCAATGTTTTTCACATCAAGATAACATTATCATTTGTCATTTATCAATTTAAGTCAATAATTATTATTTTGGCCTCTACCCAGCCCAGGGCATGCCCTCTTGATCATCATCGATTATTGTACATGGAGGTAAAAATAACAAAATTGGGTTTGACTTAGGTAAGCCCCTATACAACACAACCTTTTCCCCTATTTTCATTTGTGTGGGTCAGATCTAGAGGTTTTAATAGGTGATAGTCTCAAAATATATAGTGCATACCTTAATCTTTCAAATCTGAAAAGTCAGGAGTCTAGTTTAGGATGCACTTTGTCCTTGACTAGCCAATTCAGGATCGAATTCATAGTGCACGTTCCTCAATTTTTTCATTTCTCATATGGGTAAACCCACAAAACTAGTTTACAATTCTAGTGAGGAAGGAAAATTGCAAAAAACACCCCCATGGAAAAAAAAATTGGTTTTTGGGGGTTCGCTAGAACCCCCCTTCAAGTGAACCCATTAAATGTTGGGTCCCACATTTCTCAGGAAAAAAATAAAAGAAAAGTTTGTGGAAAGGGGGTTCACTCGAACCCAAGTTCGAGCGAACATCCAAGGCGGGTTCACTCAAACCTAGGTTTGCTCGAACCCCCCTTTTCCCCCTTCTCCCCCTCTGGCACCAAAAATCTCCAAAATTTTGTCCTTCAAAGTTCAAGTTGAGGATGAAAATGGAGGAGACTTCATAGACCCAAGTGGATGATGGTAGTCCTCAGAACGAGTTATCCAACGAATATAATTTTAATATGTTTTGGTTTTATTAAGTATTTGATTTTTAAGTTTGATTAAACATAGGTTTTTCACTGAAAATCAAGCTCTTTGTTCTGCACATGTGGAAAAATAACAGATTATCAAAAAAAAATGAAAAATATCAGTGCACTAGATATTGAAGTCCTTGATCCAACAAAAGAAAATTGAATTTCGATACATACAAAAAAAGTTATGTTGTATACGGTCCGCCTATATTTGAATTGTAATTGATTTAACTTCGAAACTTGATTAAGGGAAAAATATTCAATAAAACACTATGAAACCAAATGAAAGCACTAGATATCATAGTTACAAATCTAAATTTGAAAAAAATAGAATTTTATCCTTCATGGAAAAAAACTTATGTTGTATACAGTGAGCGTCACTCCTTAAAAATGGTGTTTACTAAAAAAAACTAGATTTTGAAGGAGATGGAAAAAGAAGTGCAATCTGATTCTAAATTTTTTGAAAAAAAATATATTTAGAATCTACAGACAAAATGTCACTAATCACTAGTTTGCATCATCTTCAAATTCCTCACAGTTTAGCCGCTATAGGTGCCCGAAAGTGGAGATTTAGTTAGAAAAAATCAGTTCAATGTCCAGTTTGGTCAAAAATTGTAAACCAGTATTGTGGGATCACCCATATCTAGGTCAATTATGTAACTTTAGGTTTTCGTCTATCCACTAAATTACATTTTCAAATCTAAGGTTGCATTTCAAATAGGCTTGTCAAATCACACATCAAATTTACCTCTTTCACAATAAAAAACAACATAAATCCTAGGAGGTTAGCTCTCCCTTGTCGTAGCAATCTAATCATAAAACCATGGTAGATTTATGTTTAAATGTTGAGTCAAGTGAAAATGAGATAATCCTACTTAATCTAATTGGATCTAGGATCACTTTTCTTACTGAACACCCTCTCGTCAAACCAACTATTTATTTTCCCACTAGCTAATTCTATATGAGACATAATGGATTGCAGTAATTCAGCAAGGGTGGTCCTATGGGAGTTTCTTCCTACAAGATCTTTCCACCTTACAATTAACTCCTCAAGTTCTTTTCTATTATTTTTAAATTTCCCTAATATATATTGTTGTGTTTCTAGAGGATGAAGATGAATTGTAGGAAGTGTTTGTTGTGGTTGTTCTTCAAGAGGGTTTTCATGAAGAGGTGAATTGGGATTTTGAACATTTGCGGGTGAATTATCAACTCCTAAAAATTAAAAAACTAATTCAGTCTACCTAGTTAATCAAAACTTGACATTAAAAGACTAATAATACTTACTTCTTTGACCTCCCCGACGTCTTCGCGGTATTTTGTTCATGATTTGGCAAAGCTTTGGGTGTAAAATCAGGTCTGCAACAACACAGGCGTGCTTGGAAGGGCGCTTAGTCTACAGGTTGAGAGGAAAATGGTAGAATAAAATAAGTTTGTGTTTTTTCATTTTAATAAACAATAACATGAGTGAATTATAACACGCTCGCATTATGCTTGCATGGGGGCCAAAGAGTGGGGTGGCCAATTTTTGGTCCCCCATCTTTTGCACATGCCCTACTACAATCGCTATTTAATGATTGAAACCTTGGGCTATATTGACGCTTCTTTTACACTAATAATAATCACTTACCAACCCTTAGAAATACTCCAAAACATGAAAATGTGCCCTACTAGGTCAATCACTAACCCATGGTACTATAGTAGTGCTAGATTTGTAGCTAATGATAAATCTAATCCAAAATGGGTGGCTCAAATTGAAAGATGAGTTAGGAATTAATTTTTGGTCTCCGATCAATCCTCTACATTGATGGAAGGTAGCTAGGAGCAAACCTAGAGCATTTATTTCTTGGAACCTAAACTCATTTTAAAAAAATGTGTTTTATCATGTCATTGGCGAGTGGTAGGAGTTAGGTGGAACTTGGAAACATGAATCATGGAGATGCCTCACAGGTCCTAGGCTTTGGATGAAACCTGCGACTGAGCTCACCTTGAAGTTAGCACAAATCAGTAGGTGTCAAGCCCGAAAGAGAAACTAGAATGAGGAACTGCCAAGCAACCAATGGGTTTTGGGCTTGGAGAGGAAATGAGGATCAGGATCAAAAGAAGGCACAAGAGTGGGGCCTCAAAGGGGACAATGAACTTGGAACCATAGCTAATGTTGGGGTCTGAATTTCAACTAGAAATAAGAAAACATTGAGTGGAAGGCAGAGGTCGGGACAAGATTGGAAATTGGAACAAAAACCAAAAGGTTCCAAGTTACAGGGAGAAAGATATGTCAAAGGTCAGGGGCATGAGAAAACTTAGAACTAGATGCCATAGGTTTTGGGTTCCAAGTTCATTTTCGGACCTAAGGCTCAAAACATTCAGAGAGGAAAAGTTGGCAAGGGTTGGGCATCGGGAGGAACCTAGAACCTGAGACCCAAGTTCCAAGTTCATTTTGAGACCCAAAGTCTAACAAGAAAAGGGATGAGAAGATTGCAAGAAGTGATGATTAGGAGGGAACAATGAACTAGGACTTGAAGGTTCCAATTTCTAAGTTCTGCTAGAGCTTCAAAGTTTTGTAGGAAATGGTAGGTTTGAGCCCGAGTGGGGATGCATGGATAGGAAGGGAAAGAGGACTTGGAACATGAGGTTCCAAGTTCAAAAGGAGGGCCAAGGTCCGATGGTAGTGTTGGATGACAAGAGCGGATGGGGAACGAGAAATGGAAGCAAAAAATTCTAGGTTTGCGTCAAGGCCCAAGGTCCGACAAGCACCAAAGAAAAAGGAACATCCCAAGAGCATGAATGAAAACACAAACTCCTCCAATACTTTAACAGTTCCTAACAATCCTATCCATTAATCAAGTTCACATTGTTGATCCCATCTAATTATTAGCAATTAAATTAGAAAGGTTTCGAACAAGCGATGTAACATATCTAAATGATGGATTTGGCCTTAGATGAGTGAATGCAATAAAATAATTAAATTATATATACTAAAATTATACAACCAAAACATCATAATCAAAAATTAATTGACTCTTTTTTATACATTGGGAAGAGAACAGAGGAAACGGCACTGGCGGGCAGTGAGGCAGAAGACTGTTGAAACCAGGCCATGCTTGGCAAATTTTCACGCTGCTTTGACTGAGACTTCATGGCTTCCGCCGGATCGTGGTTAATCGCCGGTTTTCTTCGAGTAATGCCGGTTTGACGGATCTGGCTGAAACTGCACGTTGGTGGCACTTCCCAGGCGAGTTGGTTGCCAGTGATCACTATTCGATAAACCTCCATTTTGCTCGGCTGTACGCTTCGGCGCCATTTTCGTACCGTGGCTCTGGATTCACGTTTAACGGCAGAGACTTGATCGAGATGCCACCGCAAACTCGCTCAAACTTTGCCTGTTGTCGCTGGGGTGCCAGCGAACCGCCAGGCGGCAAACGCCTCTCCTCCTCGGCATTCTGGACCATTGCAGCCGTTTGGCTTTCTTCATCGCTTCGTGGCCTGCATCTCCTCAGCTTCAGACCCTAAAAACAATAGTTTTACATATATTGATCAGTGTATATACATAAAACAAAGTATACCAGTGCAAATCCTCCAGCAGCCGCGGCGCCGAATTCACCTTCATGCTCCAGATGCTTCTTGTGTTTTTCCTCCTTTCTGGCCTTGTCCTCACCACCATACTCTACATAACCGCTGTTGTCTGCATCAGCGCTCACCTCCTCTTTTTTGTGGTGAAACAGCTGATGACGTTGTCCTCAGACATCCTTCAAATGAAAAATATGGATATATACACAGAAGCTGCAGTTCAGAGGTAAGAGTTTTAGGAAAATGTTCCAAACGAGGGATATGGATATAGGGAGATATGCAATGTATATATATAGCTCTGGGGGCAGTGGGTGTGATGGACGTCACCGCGTTTTGGAGGTGGCTTCGTATCCAGGGCATGACTGTGGGATAGACTTGCATTGATTGTTTATATGTTTATTGATGTTGAATTGGATGAGGACAACACTTGGGGAAGGTTAGTTCCAATTGTGGTTGGGACTTTACCTTACCATAATGCGTATAGGAGTTTAGCTTTTATATTTATGAAACTGTTAAAAGTCATCGACGCCATCATTATCAGATGAAGCTCTCGAACGTTTCCTGTGTTTAATCATATAGAAAGGTGGGGAGGTAACAGGTGTGCATATGAGACCCACTTTGGTGACCAAAATACAAATTTTTCCTTTCCTTAAGAGGCTAACCGACTTTTAATTATAGTCTTATAATATACATTTGTTTTGAATTAGATCTAACCTTCAAGAAGTTTGGTAATTGAGGATTTTGATAACAATATTTTTTAATTATTTTTTTATGAGTTTTGTCAAGTTATAGTTTGACAAAGATAACATTTTGTTATGTTTGGGAAGTCATTCAATAGTTTAGATAGGCAATATAGTCAAGTTTCTTTCTAAATGATAAATATTTAGAGGTCTATGCAAGGTTGGCTTTCATTCCTTTTCGCAACAAGATCATAATGCTATATGTTTAAACTTGAAATATCTACCTTCAAATTGATTTAGAGCAACCAACACCTCACTTGTAAAAGAGACTTCCTTCGGCTTGAACATAAATTTGCTCATCATACACTTGATGGAATTCACTTGTCACTAAAAATGGCACCTTTTTAGCTCTCATACCTTCCCTCAAAAATAAAAAATTTCAAGCCAAAACTATTACACTCTTAATTTTATGAATACATTAACTCTTATTCCTATCAATTTTTAAAAAAATCATGAAACATTTTGGTTCTTAAACTCTCTACATATGTGGCTTGTAGCCCTTAAAAAGATTAAAAGTGGTCAATAGGGCTTAAATATTTGAAATGTTTTTAAAAATTAATATAAATATTTTTTATATATATGTGTTAATGTTTTTTGAAACAGAATCAGGGGAAAGGAACCTGAACCCAACCAGAAAGTGGAACAAGGCCTATAGGCCAGCAGAACCAACACAGCAAAACAACAGAGGTGAAAAACCAACCAGCACCCCACAGCAGGACTGACACCTAACAACCAAAACAGTAAAAAATACAAACCAGCAAAACAGAGCAGCCCAAAGACACAACCGAGTCTAATTGATCGAGAGGCATGCAGGCCCAGTAAGAACATAGATCAAAAAGCCAAAAGACATGGACCCAAAAGACCCAATTATTCTTTTGGATAGCAGATTAGGTTTCATTCATGCCCCAACTGTAGAAGTGTATTAATGTTAAATGATAAGTTAATTGAAAATGTCTAATGTAATCTTAAGTTTGATAGACAATGTCAAAGTAATTTTTTAGCTGATAACTTAAAGAGTATGCACTACACGCTTTCAATTATAGAACATTTTTTAAAGATTAATATTACCCCTAACCACTAACATTTAGAAAACTTTATAAAATTGATAAGCATGTGTTTTTGGGACTATAACATTTTAAAACAAGTCTACTCTTCTCTATGAATCCCTCTTCCAAGTTTGCTCTTTATTATTCATAATTGACATATTACATTATTAAACTTCATGACTAATCAATTTTTTAGTAAACTTGAGACCTCTGTCAACTCATTTCAAAAGAGGCCAATTTGAACAAGAATTGTGTAACTTTGAACTAATGTTAAGGAATGCTCCATTATCACTTTGAATGAGCAATAACTATCTTCAAATTTTGTTTTTATAGATTTGTAACTATCAAACATTTATATATTTAAAGTAACTTCCAAAGGGCATGCTCTAGTGTCACTTCAAAAGAATTGATTACTATCTTAGAAATATATTTTATGTGTTTGACTAAAAAAATATTTAACCTAATTTCTTTGCAATTGAGCATTTATTATAGAAGCAGTTATGAGAGAATATGCAGAAAAAGCAATTCAAGAATAAGAAAATTAGATGAATTAACAAGGTTTATTGCTATAGTTTATACCCAATTCCACTATATAGATAGGGTTTGGAGCTCTCGATTTTGTTGGTCAAGCTCCATATAGATGATGAGCATTTCCTCTTGATCAACACTTGATTGATGGATGAGTCATGAAACACTTCATGGAATAAATCATTTATAATGATAATGTATTCCATGAAACTAACCTAGTATCCCACCCACATACAATAATTATCAACATAAGAAAAGAAATTATCTAGTTAGTATGTTATATTTTTTACATTAGTTGAAATAAATCAACCAAATGATTAATTTGCACAACCATACACACTAGGATTACTTATATCTTTAGTCAAATTTGGTAGATCACGAGGTCAAGTTGTTTTATTGAGCTAGAGAAAAAACATATCTTATTTACATAAAGTGGTAGAAAAAACCTACTATCGAAAGGAGGTAGCCCTACCTACCTCTACATAGACATAGGGCTTGGTGGGCCCTATCATCTATACTAGGGGGAAGGGCAAGGCATGGGGGCAGGACACTACCAAAATCTAAGGTAGGGGTAGGTTTGTACCTTCTCCTTCACCTATGTGTATCTAGCCATTTTCAACAAGGGGGCAAATACTGTATTTCATTAAATGTGTAAATATTTTCATAATTCATAATAATACAATTGACATCTTTTTTAGACAAGCCTAATGGAAATAGCGTCCTACTTTTGCATTGTTATGAGAAAGACATTCATATCTAAAGGACAAGTATATCATTACATGAACATCAATATTCTTATGTGAAAGACACATTTCTCTAATAAATAGATAGATCATGACATAAACCTCCCTTAAATAACACACCAATAACATATTTCAATTTCAAAAAAGCTTAATTGTGAGTTGAACACATAACCTACTTTCCACACTAAAACTTACTAATCATCCTCATTATTCTCATGAGAAATACACCTTTTTCTAAGAAGTAGATAGATCATTACATAAACCTCCCTTAAATAATGCACTAATAACAAATTGCAACCTTTCTCCTGGCTATCTTCATGTTCCCCCCTTATGTGCTCATGGTCTCCCTTTGGGGGAGCCTCTTTTCTCCCTTGCTATGGGTGTCTGGACAATTGAATCGCTTGGACCATCATTTGTAGAAGGCGTAAAGTTCCCTCCTCTATCTCTTCCAATTTTCTTTCTCGTGACTTATTGATTAAGTCCAATTGTTCTGGCTAGCATCCCTAGCCCCTTTTTTTTTTGGTTCCTAGCTCAGGTCAAAAGCTTTGCTACTTTTGTTTAGTCCTTTTAATCTCACCTCTAATGAAATTTGTTCTTTTTATCTTGATGACTGACTTATAATAGATACGACCCTTCCCAACTTTATTTCAATCAAAATACATTAATAACAAATTTCAACTAAAAAAAAATTAATTATGAATTGAGCCTAGATCCTACTTTCCATATAAGAAATCATCTCTCACCCATACATTTTCAAAGATTCATCCTATTTTAAAAATCCAAACAAATAATTCCTATGTGCTCGTTAAGAGTAGCCATTACATTCAATGGCCGGCCAGGGGAAAAGATCTTTCCCTAACCATCGGCTGAGATGGGGGCCACTGCTTGCACAAAATGGATACATCAAACATCCAGATCTATACGATCCCACAACCTGGCCCTCCTTTTTCAATTAACCGCAGTTTCAGACGATCAGACAAGGAATGTGGGCCTTCGTTGAAAAAAGCAAACACAATTTAAGAAAAAGAAATTTCATGTTGATATTTATTTGTGTGTTGGGTGGAGCATGTGCTGCCATGTTTCCACATGAGGTCGGCGTACGCTTCTGACCTGAAATATAATTGTTTGAATATTTAATGCAAAATTCCTCAAATATCAAAGCAAATCAGGGCTGAATGAGTATGATAACCTTTTGTTTTGTTGCGTAGTTATATGATAACCTTTTGTTTTGTTGCGTAGTTATGATATTTACTGTGTTTTAATGGAGGCCTCTCTCATCATATCATTCTGTTGGGTGAACCATTTTCTGTGTTTTAACAAAAGTTAGAGCTTGTATTGATTAATCCATTTGGGTGGAGTTTCACGGTACTGAAATGACAACTTGGTATATTCAAGAGCATATTCTTTGTTTATGGAGCACATCCAACAGCATACTAATGGACCCTCCTCGTTTTATTATTGGTTTGTATTTTAGGTTTATTTTTGGGAACTGTAGGTAAATAATGTCATGTGAGCATCGTCTCTTTCGACTATCCTCTTTTCTTTCCATGTATTACTGTATAATGGATAAATTTTGTCAATTTTCAACTTTTGAATGGAATAGTTTAATACTATTATATATATGGATTGATGGTATATTTTTTATAAATTTGGTTTGCTTTTTTTTGGGTATATTTTTACTCATCATTTTTTTTACATCTATTTTTATATATCTATCATATTTTATATTTATGCATATATTTATATTCATACATTCATTATCTATCTTAATATTGATACTTTTATAATCTACATCAATCCTTTGAAATGTGGGAGCAATCCCACACCACATGGAGTTGACCCTTGAAATTTAAAAAAATTAAATTTCATTGACTCTAGCATGTTATGTACCCATTATGTACTAACTTGGTACACATTTCACACAATTAGTTGTTGTGCCTTAGTATTTAAAAGCATTCATCGTGCATAGCTTTACATCCAATAATGTTCAACCATCACCAATTATCGTTTTTATATCCCAAGCATTAAAGAGGAGAACAATCTTTTTATTTCCAATCATTTTACTTAGGAAAATTGGATTTGGGGGGCTTTTCATTTGTGATATCTTGACTCTTTTTCATCCTTTTTATCA
>VDFB02047230.1:340607330-340638398 GCA_007258455.2 Sequoia sempervirens | reverse complement strand
TATACACCACAATTAGATCTTCCTCTCCAATTTTTTTTCTCAAACTATTTCTAAAAAGAAATACTACTATCAACTACTATTGTCCTACATAAATAGAATAAGAGCAATCCCTTTTACAATATTTTGTGCCTACTTTTATAAGGAAAAAGAGAAGCTAAAAATATCTATTTTCATGCATAATCTATAGTCAGGAAACTCATGCAAACATTGATTTTTTGAGATCATTCCTAAGAGAAATTCTCTAACTTCGCTTTCTGGAAAGTTAATCCATGCACCACATTGTATAAGGTCATGCAAAATTTTAAAATAACACACAACCATACCTAAAACATAGGAACCACTTTACAAATTGAATAGGAACCATTTAAATCAAGTTTCATTGGACTAAAAACTATAATAGAATAAATTAAACATTTTAAAGTCTCTGTTAAAAATATAATTTTAATCTAGCTCCAAAAAAATTGAATTTCAAAATTTATTCTTTAGCCTTCTACTTATGCTAGTATTCTACATAATCCTTCAAGAATCTTCTAGGTAGAAATACTCCATTTAACCCATCCAACCATTCTAACCTAAACATGAAGGCTTCAAACAATTTCTAGGGAAAGTCTATTTTATTTTTCATTTCAACTAGATCCTTTTTGATGTATAAGTTGAAGTCTATTTTAATTTAAATACATTGATCTAATATTTCATCATTATAAGTCTACCTCATCTCTTCAATATTACCTTTTAGAGTGTTCTTGACCTCATCTAGAGATTGTATTTCATGTTTCTCTCCTACCACTAGCTCAAGACCAATCACAACACTTACAAAGTATTCAAATTTATAATTAAATTTATTGAAATCTTCCCATTCTTTTGGGATCTTGCATATGTAGAGAGTTAGTAGACCCCGATGGAATCTATTTCCTTTTTAGTATTTTCTATAAAATCTAATTCATTTTCTTGTGAAATGCCTTGAGCTACCAATTCCTATGGAGTCATTTTGTTAATTTTGTTTATCTCCCTTAATACTAATATTATTATCATACTTGATGTCCATTCCATAGTGTAGTGGTTAAAGTGGTGGTGTTATTGTTGTGGCCACTAGGGTTCAAACCTCCGTTGGGCCATTGTGATTGTAGGCACTATGCCTCCACTGATCCAATGTGCTCGTAGGTTTGAACCATAGTGTTGAGGCTTCTATTGGTGTTCATGCCATGTAATAGGTGTTTAGGCCTATGTTGTTCCATTCCCTCATTGGGCTGGTGTGCTTGCGGGAGTGGAATGTTCACTTGGGTTCATGCTAGGGAGAACATCCCCCAATTGTGGCCTCCATTATGGCTCGGGCTAGGCTAAAAATCTTCGAGGTTAACCAATCAAAAAAAAAATTCTTATACAAAACATCCTCATCTTTCATCAAATTAAATAATGTATTCATCATTTTTTCTAACTAATAAATTTGATTATGTAACTTACATTTAGAATCTATTATTCTATTTTCTTGATCTAAAAATTTATCCAACCATTTTTCCACAAACTAATATTTGAGCTTCATTCCTTACAAGGAGTCTAATTTTATTTTGGAAATAAAAATGGGAGTATCAATTGATACACATTCCTATTGGGTTATAACACTAATTAAACCTTTGATGGAGCCTTTCATTTGTTGTAGTTGTTATTTCAATTCCTTTTTAATTTTTTAATATCTCTCTACCTTGAGCTTCATCTTTTTCATAGTTGTATACAAGGAAACCAATTCTTCTTCTCTTGTTTGCCTACCCAAGTTGACTTGAGTAAATAAATTTGATAATCTTCTATAGTCAACTCTCTATCATCTTTATTCATTGTGTTTCTATTTGAGTAATTTTATCTTGATTGATGCATTCTTATGGTAGACAAGAATCTTGGTTTCTTCCTTGATTTCTCCTTATCTACCATACATGTGACTAAATCTAAGTCTAAAGGTTTTGCAACAATATTTTCTCTTCTTGAAAAATCTAGCTTTAACCATGTTGATTCTATTGGTATATTTTGTATTGCTTTATCTACTTCAATTTTTTGTTCTTCTTGTTGCTATTGATCCTGTTTAGGTTGCTTTAGATGTTGTGGGCTTTGTAATTATTGAGATACTTTACCTTGAGGTACTTATTTCTATTTCTAAACTTGAACATCCCCTCCTTATGTTTCTTCAATTGATATTATTACATGCTACAATTTTGATAGACTCCCTTGCATTATTTGACTTGATGGAGACTAAAGAGTTTGCAAAATCTATTGTCCTTTTTGAAACCAATTTTCAACTTTAGGTTAACTAACTTATTAGATTCATCATCTTTCCTTTCATCTGAAGTTGATGGTGTATTTTCAAAAGGTGTCATTGATGATGATTTTGCATTAGAATAAGTTTCTTCTTATGAAGAGGATGAGTCAACATCTAAAACTCCTAGAGTTTTGGCCCATAGAAGACTATTGGCCTTGGAACCAAAATTTGTGGTTGTTTAGGATGAACCTATTGCAAAATTTTAGTGGAAAAACCTAATTTTACTCTTGCATTTATTGTATTTTTTTCTTTTTCCCCCTTTTATGAGCTTCTTGTAGCTTCTCCAAAGATTCATAAATTATTTGAATTTTTTATTTTTTGGATTTGTTTGGAGTAGAGGAAGGGTCAATTTCTTTATTTCTTTTATTCTCCTTACCTTTCTCAAATTTCTCATTTTTTTCTTTAACCAAGATAAGATAATTTTTTAATTGGTTTATTAATAATTTTTAATGATTTTTCTTTCAACAATGTTCAATTTCAGGTGGCAATGGAAAATTATCTACAATATACAAATCATAGATGGGATTTAACACATTCCCATCATCAACTGTATCCTCATGGATTTCCCATTCAATCTTCATGTTTCTCAATTTTTGGAGTGTTAACTAATGGAAGGTTTTTTGCATCATGGTCATGTCTTGGTAGTTGATCCAAAAGTCTTCCATATTGGCCTTATGCTTGTACTTAGACCCAAAAATTGTCTCCACTTTTCCTTCAGGATCATACTATGCTCAAACATGAAATAATTTGAAGTTCATGGAGGACAATTCCTCCTCAAATGCCTTAGAATATAGTACAAAAGCACATGTAGAATAAAAAAACAGAAATTGTACATCAGGCTTATATTTCTTAGTGAACTTCTTGTGCACTTCAATGATTTGTCTATGGGAATGAAGGAAAATAATCTTATTTTTAAAAAATATAGGAAGTAAGAATGGTACTCTAGGAAAACCAAAAACTATGATGTATGTATATTTTTGAAATAATAGGAACCAATGTGCCCAAGTATTAGTTGTTTTTCTTTAGGTGAGATCTTAAGTACATATCATTCCTAGTCAACTTCTGTAATATAAGGAATATGAAAGCATCGTTGACCCTACTAAAGTGATTTTGGGATTCCTTGCACTCTAGTTATAGATGGTGTTCCCCACACTCTTTTCTGTCCATCTCCTTCTCCAAAATTTTTCTCTATAGTTAATCTAAGAAAATAGGCCCATCTTGCGGTATGTGTAGGATCATCATGAAAAAAGCAGGCCCTTTTTAAGTGTCAAAAATCTTTTAGAAAAATCGAAAGCTAGCAAGTTGATCGTAAAATGAATAAGTTATCTTTTATATTATTTCAAAAATATGTAAGAATAGAATATGTAGCAAATTGAATGTTTCTAAACTACTAGGCTTTATTTAAAAAAAAAGAAAAAATCTATTTTAAAAATTTTGAAATTTCCAATGCAAGTAATACTTCAATTTTAGGGGAAAAATAAGTAGGTGTTTGCTCCCACTTCACCTCTAACCACAATAAAATGATAATATTTTCTTATAAGATTTTAGATATAAGTAGAGGACTCATGTCCCATGTGATGCATATTTTAATTTTTTTCCAAGTAAATAATTAATTATGATTTTTTATTACAACTTAAAAAAAAAAAAAAAACTCGTGATGTCTAACCACCTTAACTTTATGAAAACTTCATGAAGTTCATTTTTTTAAATCCTATAGTATGCTAAGCATAATGTGACACATGCTCAAAATTCAAAAAATGTGATATAATTTGAAAGCTATAGATGTTTTCAATCACTATCAATCCGCACTTTTAGTCAATTCAAATAGAAAATGCATAATAATTATTTATTAAATTCAAAGTAAAGCATAATTTATATTGGTGGGAAAGCCGAGAATCTCCTCTTTAGTCCCTTTGTTTTATCACTTTGGGTAAAAAGTCATTAGCCACATACCCTACACATACCCATCATATCGCCACTTTTTGGCCCATCATGATCCCACACATACCCTTGCTAAAGAAAAATACATAAGATGTCATGGTGGGAATTTTATGCTCAAGATAGTGGTGAGTTTTTGATACAATTTATCACTCACTAGTTGTGCTCGATCAATATACTATTTTTCTTTTAAGGTCATATGTATAAATTGGTACATCTAAGTATGATATAGTGAGTAATTTGGTTTTTCCATTATCATATTCAATAAGGTGATCATGTCACCAATTTATCCTTGAAAATCTTACCTTGTAAGATTATTAGGAATCTTGGTTATTTCTTTTATCTACTTATTTAGCCAAGACTTTTTTAAATGTATAACATGACCATTCTCATTCTTCCCATGTGATTTTAGAGCACTATCCTCTGTAATTATTGTTAAAGTTTCCTTGAATGGAAGAAAAAATAAATGTGCAATAAGTATAGGGGATATATCCAAAATGATATTTTCGCTTGAGTCTCTTAAAGTCCTTGTATTAAGATCATAATTACGGGCATATTAAAGAATTAGGTTTAGACTCCATATATGGTAGGAAGTGCAACTATATGAGCTAGGCCTAAGTTTGCTATTGAACTCTTAACCTAAGAATTTGAGACTCTCAAAAATTTGTCTTTTATATGTAGGTCAATGTGGCCTAAATCCATGTCTTTTATACCTTGGATTATAGAAGCAATTTTAGAACCCTTAGGGACTCCTTGAACCTCATGCTTCATTGTGGAAAGAAGTTTGTCAACCTTTTCTATTTTGTTAGTCATCATACATATTGATAAAGAAACCTATTAAACTTTTAATTTTAACACAATATGTCCATTATTTTGGTTCTTAGGATTGATAGTCATTTAAAGGAGATCAAATTAAGCTAAAAAAACACTTAGAAAAATTCTTATTGATATAAGGAAGTAGATATTTTCATAAGAAAATTTGGTAAATTTAGGACCTTGGCATGTTTGGGAGTCGGATTGAAAATAAAAATTGTAACCTTGAATTTATATAGGTTGGGCTTGGGTTTTGGGATATAATAGTCACTTGGAACCTAAAAAAGACTAACGAGTATCGGGTCTTGGGATGGAAAAATACTTCAAATGTACAAATTTGAATGGTCCCAAGTCATAAATGGAGTGCAAAACTCACTTAGTACTATTGAGGTTGGGAGCAAAGAAGAGGTTGGACTTGAAACTAAAGGTTTTAAGTTCCAACTATGGTTCAAATTTTGTAAGGATGAACATCCAAAACACATTGAGGAGTGCATTTAGGAAGGAAATAGGGATTTGGAACATAAAGTTCCAAGTTCTTGATGGGGCCTAGAGTTCGAAAGGAAATTGAAATACAAGAATTTTTGTAGAAGGGGAAGGTGGGAAATAGAAGGAAACATGGACTTGGAACCTAATATTCCAAGCCCTCAAAGGATCCTAAGTTTGCAAGAAGACCAAAAGAAAAGACCACACGAGGATTAGAGAGTAGAATGAAATAGGAAATAGGAATCTAGTTCTCACATCTAGACTCCCATCAAGACCCAAGATTTGAAATGGAATCAAGAAGTATTTTTTAGGGGAAAAGAAAGATGAGAAGGTGAACTATACTTGATTGTAGTTTTGAAATTGAGCAACCTAAAACAAAGAAAATAAGAATCTCCTAGCCTAACCCACTTGTACGACCCAACTAATGTTTAGTAAGCTTGGTGATAGTCACATAATTCAGAGGTGGTTTCCAACTGAACAACCCACTAAACCCTTGTAAGGACTCCATTTAATTATGATCAACTAGGGCTAATGTAAGCTTGTGATGATACTGACACTGTATGTACATCTAGAGATTCTATACTACCTATATCATATTAGTATAGGTGTTTACACATGTGGGAAAACATAAACTATAAAATAGTTAAAAAATAATTAAACTTGGAACTATTGCTACGAGTACTTACAACTTAAGACAGTGATTAGTTTTATTGTTAAAATTGAACTTTGTAACTAACTAGTATTGCTAACTTGACTCATTCCTAAATACTTCTAAACACTTGTCTCACTTCGGAGGATATTGCATTGAGATAAACAAAACGTAAAATATAAGACATGGTCTTATTCATGATTTCATTCATATACGAAACATGAAGAATTTGATTAAGATAAATACATAATAATGGAAGTATCTACTATAACAACAAAAATTAATGTGTAAAAATTAAAGTGGGGAATATTTACCTTGAGTAGCCCTTGCTCAAGTTATATATCCATAGAATAAGCTCAAATCTAACCTCTCAATTCAACTAATCATAACAATAAACTAAAAACCTCTTCATTGCGTAAAGCAAGATTTCACAATCCAACAAGAATCTTCAGAGATATCTTATTCATGAAAGCATAACTGAAAAATAGAGTATTGCCTATGTAATGGAAACTATTTATTTGAACAAATCCATATGCTATATTTACTCTACTTCTCGACCACTGATTCAACTATATAGGTTTGGGGGAGGTTTATTGAAACAAGGACTCAAAACGAAAAACTAAATTTACAAATCACCACTCCCCTATGAAATAGAGAGTGACAAAATCTACATAACTGAAAAGATGGAAGAAGTCGATTAGGAATAGAATTCTACCTCAATAGAAATGTGGACTGTGAAAGCGGTCACGTTAGATTCCCAATCATAACAACCTCCTCTCTTTAGTGGTATTATTAAATAGCATGGAAATTCACAATCATCTTCATTAATAAATGCCTTCATTTTTGCAGCTGTCACATTCTTCTTGTTCTAGAATCTCCCTTGCATCGCTGTAAATCCTTTGGATGCAAGTTGTGCTTCCTAGTTGTTGCGGGCTACAATCCACTTGCTCTAGCTTCTCGACTGCAAGGGGTTAGTTCCCCCAATATATACACAATACTAATAATCTTAAACACAGATCCATGCTGCATTTCATACACACTCACATATTTCAATCATGCAATTAACAACATATCATGATCATATTTTCATACATCAAAACCAGGTTCAAGTTGCATGAAAGACATAAAAAGAAAGATAATGTTTAAGAATTTATATGAAATGAGTATTTGGAAATGTCTAAAACCATGAACTAAACAACAAAAAAATAGCTAATATTTGGTCTCATCATTCCTCCGAACTAGACATTTGTTTGTCCTTAAGCAACAAGTTAAGGTCATTGCCCTAAAACCTGTAAGTGCATTCACTCCTGCTCCCTGTTTCAAGTAGTAGCCTCCATAATATGAAAGTATTTTCTATTTGACATTTTCAACCTCCTGCTATTCTACATGTTGTTTCCCTGTCCAATGTGGCACTGAATAAAGAAGCATTGGTGGATGGAAGGTAAGAGGTACCCATTTAAGTCCAATTTCTCTAGAAATCTCTATGCACTTGCAAGACCTTTCAAGCATGATTGCAAAATTGTATAAGGAGTGAGGTTCCTTTTTCTATAATTTAGGGGTTAGTTCTGCCCATCTTCCTTGTACATATTTATAAGAATGATGGATAGGACCTACAACTAGTTGTTGTATTCTAGCATAATCATTTTCTTTGATATGCATTATCCTTTTGCTCACACCTTTGTGCTTCAGGAGAGTTGTCCATTCTTCTATGACTGTGTTGGGATCTTTTGATTCTTTCCTGATCTTGAGAGTAATATATTTCTCCTTCTCAACATAGTTCTACATTATTTCCCCTATTTTCTGCCCATTCCTAAAGTATGAAGCCAATGCTCTAACCTGTAAATCTCTCACAAATATCATGGGGTTCCATTCTTTTTCATTAGGTAGGTCAATATTATGCAAGTAGAATTCATACAATTGATAAAAAAGATAGAATAATCCAAAGTCTGATATTGTACATAAGAAATTTTGATAAAAGTTTAGAGGAAGTGATAAAATACTTCCCACAACCCATTGTCTCCACAATTTGAGAAAGAAGGGAGAAATCCCTTAAAGAAGAAGAAGAAGCAATGAGGGAAAAATCCATCATAGAGGTGGGGGATGATATTACCGTGGATCAAAAGGAACAACTTACAAGAGCTCAAGCACAAGCGCTTCATAGTAAGCAAAGGGTAGATACCCTAATGGGAGGACAACATGAAGAGATTGCTAAATTATAGGAGGAAACCACATACGTCACAAAGACACTCTTGAAATCCATCCTAGAAGAGGAAAAAGCTAAGATACAACCTTCACCCTCAATAACAAGAAGTCCATTGCACATGCAAGAAGAGGAGGAATAAACAATAGAGGTAGAGGGGAAAACTACTTCGGTGTCATCGATACAATCCAACAAGGACTTTCTAGCACAATAGAAGCAACTACAACCAACACACACCCCTCAAATCATACAAATTTTGGTAATGGGCTCACAAGTCAATCTGGAAAACATCTCCCCATTAAAAAGTTATAATTGGGAGACTTTTTTCATGCCAGTGCGAGGGAAGAGATCCTACAAGAACATGTGGAAAATGTGAAGCAATTAGAAGAAGCAGTCCATACTTTGTAGAGCTCCCTATTGTAAATGCAAAGGGATACTTTCGTTTCACTACCACAACTCAAATAGCTAGTGGATGGCCTCCAAGAAGACCTGAAGGCACAAAAGATAATATCAAACAAGAGTCCCAAAAATAAATTTTGAAAAGAACACAAAATGGGATACAAAAGGTGTGCAGTAGCCCACTCAAAGCTAGAAAAGCAAGTAAAGAATTTGGAGAACAACATAGCAGAGGTTAATGTCCTCTATCAATTTTTTCTTCAATGGACTACCCTTACAAATGCACTTGAAGATTAGATAGCACAGTTAGAGGGCTAGATAGTACAATTTGAGACATCATATGATCCATTGAAAGATATAGATGGAGCAATAAGGGCCCAACTAGAAGAAACACATACTCAATTACAATAGCTACATGATCAGAGGGACAACATAAAGATTCAAGTGACACAACTGAAAGAAATAATCAACATCAAAATTGCACATCTCTATAGAGTACTCTAAGAAGCCAAAGCTAGTGCACAACAAATATGAATCCCTACAAATCTTGCAAAGGTAGAGACTATTCAGATCAACACACAAGGGTACATAAAAATGCTTCAACAAGCAAAGTAGCAATGGGATACAACACTTGTGAAGTTGAAGTTTATTTACAAACACATTCTCCCAGGTAACTGAAGCATGTATTGATGACAATATATAATTTTGATAGGGGATGATGTTGGCAAGGTATAGGGCACAAATTAGAACCTACCACAATCCACCGCAAATAATATCTGGAGCATCATACCATCAAGGGAGATAGGTTAAGGGTTACCCTATAAGGGTCACGTGTCTATAAGAGACTAGGAATTGATATATGTATGCAATAGATAACAAAATAGAGAGACATCATAGATATAGGAAAATAACTGTAATGGAAAGCAAAGACTAAGACCTGCTTATGTAATGACTATCTGAACACACACACACACACAAAGGAGGTATAAGGATTCAATTGATATATATGCTATTGATGAATAATACTTATTTTTGAGTTATAATGCTACTATTAGATAAAGTTCCTTACCACACTTACTCATTTCTAGCACTGTACCCTCTAGGGAATAAACTGACTACATAAGGGATACTAGGGTACAGATCTTCAGACTATAATTACCCATTTCCTCTTGCTAACAAGAAACACAACAAATTAATTGAGTATAAACTTCAACCTTTTGTATAGAAAATTTAAAGGAATTAATTTCAAACCCATAATATCATGTTGACTATATTAATCAATAATAAAATAGATGTAAACCCTAAATATTTTAAAGAAATATGAGTACATGCATTAAATTATTGTATTACACACAAATTTAATGAAGCTCTAGAAACTTATTTAAGATATTTTTAATCTAATTTTCATCAAATTCTACATAATTCAAAGAAAAAGAACAAGTTAGTGCATTCTACCATTCAAGGGAGAGTAAATATTGAATAAGATGAGACCTTTATTAATTCCAACAAGATGTCTACACCACAATTAAATCTTCTTCTCCAAAACTCTTCCTCAAAATACTACTAAAAAGAAATACTACTATCAAGCCATCCCTTTTACAATATTTGGTTCCTACTTTTATAAGGAAAAAGAGAAGCTAAAAATATCTATTTTCATGCATAATCATTAGTCAAGAAACTCATGCAAATATTTCATTTTTAGATCATTCCCAGGAGAAATTCTCTAACTTCACTTTCTAAAAAGTTAATCCATGCACCATATTGTATAAATTCATGCAAAATTTTAAAATAACAAATAGTCATGCCTAAAACATAGGAACCACTTTATAAATTGAATAAGAACCATTTAAATCAAGTTTCATTGGAATAAAAACTATAAAAGAATAAATTAAACATTTTAAAGTCTCAACATTGTTAAAAATATAAAATTTTGAGATCTAGCTCCAAAAGAATTTAATTTCAAAATTTATTCTTTAGACTTCTACTTATGCTAGTATTCTTCATAATCCTTCAAGCATCTTCCTAGAAATACTCTGTTTAACTAATCCAACCATTCTAACCTAAACATGAAGTCTTTAAATAATTTTTGGGAAAAACATTTTTCCTTTTCCATTTCGACCAAATCCTTGATGATGTAGTTGAAGTCTATTTTAATTTGCATATGTATTGATCTTGTATTTATTCATTAGGATTCTAACTCATCTCTTCAATATTACCTTTTAAGTGTTCTTTATCTCATCTAGAGATTGTATTTCATGCTTCTCTCCTACCATTAGCTTAGGACCAATCACAACACTTACAAAATCTTCAAAGATAACTAACTTTATTTAAATATTCCTATTCTTTTGGGATCATGTGTATATAGAGAGTTAGAAGATCCTTTCTGAAAGCTATTATCTTTATAGTATTTTCTATAAAACCTAATTCATTTTTTTTGTAAAATGCCTTGAGCTACCAATTCTTGTGGAGTCATTTTATTAATTTTGTTAACCTTCCTTAATACAATAATATTATTCTCATACAATATGAAATGTAGAAAATGGTGATCCTATGTCCAATACAAATAACCTAGGATCAAATTTTCCTTTTTTTTCTAGAGATTTCATTAGGAAGCAGGTCAATAAGGTGATTAGATTGATTTTCAACCATGAAGGTGAGTCAATTAGATCTAGATTTGATCCTTGTAGGCCTTGGGAATGGATTGGAATTGATTTTACTTGATCAACCTAATTAGACTATGTTCCCTAATATAAAAATACAAGACTTCAACAATTGAGAAACTATAACAAAAATTTACTAGCAGATCTGAGAAAGGAAAAGTTCCATGTCCCTGTCCTATAAATTTGGAGCCAGCTTGAATAAGAGGATAGAGTCGCCCATGGGAATCTATGTCCTTGAAGAGATATTTTAGTTCTATTTTTGTAGTCCTCTAATGTTGGATTAGAGCTTCTCGATTCCCCTTAAAGATTTATCAGATCATTGTCGGATAATTTTTTAAGTGAGTTTTTGCGAGTTGAAAAGGTGTATGGATTTGAATGAAACAATAGATAAATATATATTCAAAATTCCTTCAATCTCCTCCAAACCTAAAACCTACACATTCAAAGAGAGAGGAAGGGTTGTGCCATTTAGGGGCTTACCTTAGTCAAATCCTGTGTTAGCGTTTCCACTTCCACAATGATAATGTCAATGATAAGAAAGATGAAATATAGGAAGGAATGATGAATCAACAAAGTGCAACAAATCACCACCCTTCAATGGATTCCTTGAAGGATTGAATTCATGCACATCATCTCAAGGTCTTGGATTTTTCTTGCCTGATTTTCTTGAATTGCTTGGAGACCTAGAAAAGGGTTAGCCTTCACAAGCAATGGTAATGTGAACATGCATAAACTTACATATTATTTGACACGATGTTTGGATCTTGAATTGCTGCAATAAATGACTAAAATGCTACTTGTGACTTTCTTGATGATGATCTTGATAATGCTTGATCATAAGTTTTTCCAATGGTTGCTAGATAGATTTGAAATGATGCAATAACTAGGTATTTATATGTAATTATTCTAATTTCCAAAAAAATAAATCCCAATAGCCGACATTGGCAACTTGAATTGCAAATGATAAGATACCAACACCGACATATTTGAATTTGGGGCCAAGAAAAATAGGCCTGACAAAGATTCCATAGGGAATCTCTGTCCCAACCCTATTTTCTAGAAATTAAGGTGTTGGGCGCAAAACATCAGATAAATGCATTTGTTTTCCACTTCCAATTTATTGGTAATTGTTAAAAATAGGCCAAAAAATGCATAATTTAGGAAATTAGGGGTTCAATTAGGTCCAATAATTTAAGGGGAGAAAAACATAGTGTGAAATTGTCAAGGGTGATAATTTTTTATGCTACACAACACATCCTCATCTTTCATCAATTTCAATAATGTATCCATCATTTTTTCTAACTAATAAATTTGATTATGTAACTTACATCTGGAACTTATTAGTCTATTTTCCTGATCAAACATTTTTCCAACCATTTGTCTACAAAATAATCTTTAAGCTTCATTCCTTACAAGGAGTCTAATTTTGTTTTGGAAATAAAAATGGGAGAATCACTTAACATGCCTTCCTATTGGGTTATAGCACTAATTGAACCTTTTATGAAGTCTTTCATTTGCTGTAGTTTTTCTTTCAATTCCTCTTTAATTTTTTAAACTCTCTACCCCAAGATTCATCATTTTCATAGTTGTATACACCAATTATTATTTTCTTGTTTCCCTACCCATGTTGTCTTGATTTATTTTATAATATTGTATAGTCAACTCTCTATCATCTTTATTCATGATGTTGCTATTTGAGTAATTCTATCTTGATTGTCTCATTCTTATGATAGATAAGACTCTTGGTTTCTTCCTTATCTACTATACATGTGACTGAATCTAAGTCCAAAGGTATTGCAACAATATTCTATCTTTTTGAAAAATCCAGCTTTAACCATGTTGGTTCTAGTGGTACATTTTGCATTGCTTTATCTAATTCAAATTTTTGTTCTTGTTGTTGTTATTGATATTGTTGAGATTGATTTAGATGTTGTGGGATTTTTAATTGTTGAGATAATTTACCCTAAGGTACTTCTTTCTATTTCCCAACTTCAACATACCCTCCTTATGTTTCTTCAATGCATATTATTACAAGCTACAATTCTAATTAACTCCCTTGCTTTGTTTGACCCGATGCAAACTAAGGAGTTTGTAAAACCTATTCTCATTTTTGTAACTAATTTTAAACTTTGTATTAACTAAATTATTATCTTCATCATCTTTCTTTGCTTCACCATCTCTCCTTTCTTCTGAAGTTGATGTTGTATTTCCAAAAGGTGTCCTTGATGGTGATTATGTAATAGAAGAAGTTTCTTCTTATGAAGAGGATGAGTTGGACTAAAACTTATAGGGTTTTTTCCCTACAAAAGACTTTTGGCCTTGGAACCACAACTTGCAGTTGTTTAGGATGAAGGTCTATTACAAAATTTGAGTGGAAAAACCTAATTGTACTCTTGCATTTGTTGCATTGTTTGTTCTTCTTTGCTTTTTTAAGAGCTTCTTGTAGCTTCTCCAAAGATTCATATATTCTTTGAATTTTTATTTTTGGGATTTATTTGGAGTAGAGGAAGGGTCACTTTGTTTCTTCCTTTTCTTCTCCTTACCTTTCTCAAATCACTCATTTTTTCTTTAACACAGATAAGCTAAAATTTTCCATTGGTTTATTAATTATTTTTAATTTTTTTTCTTAAGCAACACCTAATTTAAAGGTGGCAATGGAAAATTATCTACATTATGAAAATCATAGATGAGATTTAACACATTCTCATCATCAACCATATTATCATGAATTTCCCCTCTAATATTCATGTTTCTCATTTGTTGGAGTGTTAATTGATGAAAGCTTCTTCTTTTTTGCATCAGGTTAACTTGGCAGTTAATCCAACACTCTTACATATTGGCCTTATGCCTAACTTAGACCCAATCATACTCTCCAATTTTACTTTAAGATCATAATGTGCTCAAGCATGAAATAATTTAAAGTTCATAGAGGACAATTCCTCCTCAGATGCCTTAGAACATAGTACAAAAGCACATGTATAATAATTAAAAAAAAAGGGAATTATACATCAGGCTTGTATTTCTCAGTGAAATTCTTGTGTACTTCAATGATTTGTCTATGGAACTCAAGAAAAATAATCTTATTATTACAAAATATAGAAGTAAGAATGGTAATCTAGGAAAACCAACAACTTTGATGTATGTATATTTGGGAAATTAGATGAACCAATTTTCAAAACTATTAGTTGTTTTTCTTTAGGTGAGATCCTAAGTACATAGCATTCCCAATCAACTTGTGCAATATAAGGAATATGAAAGCATCTTTGACCCTCTTAAAGTTCTTTTGGAATTCCTTGAAATCTAATTGTAGATGGTACATTCCCACACTCTTTTCTGTTCATCTCCTTCTCCAAAAGTTTCCTCTATAGTTAATCTAAGAAAAGAGGCTCGTCTTGCTAAAAGTAAATGACATAAGATGTCATGGTAAAGTTTTTGTGCTCAAGATACTGGTGAGTTAGTGATACACTTTATCACTCATTAGTTGTGACCAATATATATATTATTTTTCTTTCAAGATCATATCTATAAATTAGAACATACAAGTATGATATAGGGAGGAATGTGGTTTTCCCATTACTGTATTCAATAAGGTGATCATGTCACCAATTTCTACTTAAAAGTATCACCTTGTAAGATTCTTAGGAATATTGGTTATTTATTTTCTCTCCTCCATTAACCAAGCCTTGTTTAAATGTCTAACATGACCATCCTCATTCTTCTCATATGATTTTAGAGCACTATCCTATGTAATGATTGTTAGAGTTGGCTTGAATGGAAGAAAAAAGAAATGGGAAATAAGTGTAGGGGTGATATCCAAAATGATATTCTTGCTTGAGTCTCTTGATTCCCTTGTATTAGGATCACAATTATGGGCATAGAAAATAATTATCTTTAGACTTTATACTATGGTAGGAAATGCAACTATATGAGTTAGGCTTGAATTTTCTCACTCTTGACTTAAGAGTTGGAGACTCCAAAATTTATGTCCTTTATATCTAGGTCAATGTGGCCTAAATTTGTGTCTTTCATATCTTGGACTATAGAAGCAATTTTAGAACCCTTAGGGACTCCTTGAACCTCATACCTCATGGTGGCAAGAAAAAAATCAACATTTTCTATTTTGTTAGCCATCATACATATTGATAAAGAATCCTAAAAAGTTCTTTATTTTGACATAATATGTCAATTATTTTGGTTCTTACGATTGATATTTATTTAAAGGAAACCAAATTAAGCTAAAAAATCACTTGGGAAAATTCTTGTTGATCTAAGGAAGCAAATATTTTCATAAGAAAATTTGGTAATTTTAGGACCTTGGCATGCATGGGAAGTGAATTGAAAATGGAAACTAGAACCTTGAATTTATATAGGTTGCGATTAGGTTTCAAGATATAATAGTCACTTCGAACCTAAAAAGGACTGATGAGTATTAGGTCTTGGTATGGAAAAACCACTTTAAGCTTACAAATGAATGGTTCCAAGTCACAAATGGAGTTCAAAGCTCGCTTATTAATGTGGAAGTTGGGAGCAAAGAAGAGGTTGGACTCAAAACTAGAGGTTCCAATTTCCAAATGGGGTCCAAAGTTTGAAAGAATGAACTTGATCAAAACATATTAAGGAGTGGACTTAAGAAGGAAATAGGGATTTGGAACATAAAGTTCCAAGCTCTTAATGGGACCTAAAGTCCGAAAGGAAATCAATACACAATTTTTTGTAGAATGGGAAGGTGGGACATAGAAGGAAACATGGACTTGGAACATAAGATTCTAAGTCCTCGAAGGATACTAAAGTTCACAAGGAGACCAAAAGACCATGTGAGGATCAAAGAATAGAATGAAATAGGAAATAGGAACCTAGTTCTCATTTCTAGACTTCACATTAGGACCCAAGGTTTGAAATGGAGTCAAGAAGTATTTTGTGGGGATGGAGAAAAAAGAGAAGGGGAACTCAACTTGATCACAAGTTTGAAATTGATAAACCTAAAACTAAGCAAAACAAAAATCTACTAGCCCAACCCATTAGCACCCTAGGCCAAAAGACTATAACACACCATAGGACACATGGTGATCCTAGAATGTAGCATTCATCACACAAAACACACTACAAAAACCCTAGCTAGACAAAGGAAAACAAAACCTAAAATAAAAAGGAATAAAACCCACTCTTAAAACAAAATTACCTGAAAACATAAAAAACTTAAATGATTGGAAGAGTGGAAACAAAAAATCCAACCAAAAAATTACATTGGAAAGAAAGAAATACCAACCTATTATGTCATCAAGGAAGCCAAGGGTAAGAGTTGGAAAATTGGGACAACCATGTGAAAACACTCCAAACAAAATCAAACCCATGAATCCTTGTCTCCAACCTGGATCAATCACAAGGCTCAAGAATGTTGGGAAGGAAAGAAAAACCAAGGGTTTTGGAGGCAAAGATGAAGAAGGAATGGAGGGAAAATTTTAACTAACTCACAAAGTAAGCATGTACATGTGTAGACATAAATGCACAAAAGGGGTGGGATTCAGACTTCAAAAGGAAGTTAGAAGTTGGAACTTTAGTTTATGAGTTCCTTTTGGGGTTCACAATCCAAAGAAAAATTCCTAAGGGAGGGAAGATGTAGGGAAGACAATGTTTCGAAGGCCATGAAGGTCCTGAGTAGGACATTGATAGGGTCTACGGTTCTAAGGATCCTCGAGACAAAAATAGGTTTTGGGATTCTAAGAAACTTCAGGACCTCTCACTAAAAACACAAAAACTCGCTAAAAAGGGGAAATAAAAGACATTTACCTTACCTTAACAAATAATGACAAAAAGGGTGAAAAAGAGTCAAGAGATCACAAGCGAAAAGTCCCCCCACCCAATTTTCCTAAGTAAAATGATGGGAAATAAAAAGATTGTTATCCTCTTTAATGCTTGGGATATGCAAATGATAATTGGTGATGGTTGAACATTATTGGATGTAAAACTATGTACATTGAATGCTTTTAAATACTAAGGCACAATAACTAATTATGTGTAATGTGTACTAAGTTAGTGCATAATAGGTACATAATATGATAGAGTTGACAAAATTTTAAAAAAAAAATTAAAATTTCAAGGGTCAATTCCATGTGATGTGGAATTGCTCTCACATTTTGAAAGATTAACCTAAATTATAAAATGCTAATATTGAAATAGATAATGAATATAAATATATGCATAAATATAAGATACGACGAATACATAAAAATAGATGTAAATAAAAATGTATAAATGAAAAAAAAATTAAAAACAAATTTATAAAAAAATATACCATCAATCCATATTTATAACAGTATTAAACTATTCCATTCAAAAGCTCAAAAATTAAATGAAAATTGTCGAAAATGCTCATACCTACACTTCTCAAAGTAAACATAAAATAGAAACCAATAATAGAGCCCAGGAGGGTCCATTAATATAATTTTGAATGTGCTCCAAAAACAAAGAATATGCTCTATAGATTAATCAATACAAGCTCTAACTTTTGTTAAAAAGCTGGTTTTCCATTTTTGGGTGTCACAGAAAACAAAAGCCAAACAGAAAATGGCTCACCCAACAGAATGATATGATGAGAGAGGCCTCCATTAAAACACAGTAAACATCATAACTACGCAACAAAACAAAAGGTTATTATACTCACTCAACCTTAATTTGCTTTGATAATTGAGGATTTTGCATTAAATATTCAAACAATTATATTTCAGGTCAGAAGCGTACGCCGACCTCATGTGGAAACATGGCAGCACATGCTCCACCCAACACACAAATAAATATCAACATGAAATTTCTTTATCTTAAATTTTGTTTTCTTTTTTGAACGAAGGCCCACATTCCTTGTCTGATCGTCTGAAACTGCGGTTAATTGAAAAAGGAGGGCCGGGTTGTGAGATCGGATAGAACTGGATGTTTAATCTATCCATTTTGTGCAAGCAGTGGCCCCCATCTCAGCCGATGGT
Source organism: Sequoia sempervirens (assembly GCA_007258455.2). Taxonomy (NCBI): domain Eukaryota; kingdom Viridiplantae; phylum Streptophyta; class Pinopsida; order Cupressales; family Cupressaceae; genus Sequoia; species Sequoia sempervirens. The sequence goes on along the minus strand of VDFB02047230.1, from coordinate 340,619,977 downwards.
TAGGGAAAGATATTTTCCCATGGCCGGCCACTGAATGTCATGGCTACTCTTAATGAGCACAGAAGAAGTATTTTTTTGGATTTTTAAAATAGGATGAGTATATAGCATCTTTGAAAATGTATGGGTGAGAGATGATTTCTTATACGGAAAGTAGGATCTAGGTTCAACTCATAATTAAGATCCGCATCTATTATAAGTCAGCCATCAAGACAAAAAGAACAAATCTCATCAGAGGTGAAATTAAAAAGGACAAACAAAACCAGCAAAGCTTTTGATCAGAATTAAGAAACGGAAAGAAATAAGGGTTAGGAATACTAGCTAGAACAATCAGACTTAACCAATAAGTCACGAGAAAGAGAATTGGAAGAGGTAGAGGAGGGACCTTTATGCCTTCTACAAACAATGGTCCAAGCAATACAATCATCCGAACACCCATTGCAATACAATCATCGGACACCCATTGCAAGGGATAACAAGGGGCTCCCCAAAAGGGAGACCATGAGCACATAAGGGGGGAACATGAAGATAGCTAGGAGAAAGGTCGAAATTTGAGGATGATTAGTAAGTTTTAGTGTGGAAAGCAGGTTATGTGTTCAACTCACAGTTAAGTGTTCTTTAGTTGAAATATGTTATTGGTATGTTATTTTAAGGGAGGTTTATGTCATGATCTATCTATTTATTAGAGAAAGGTGTCTTTCACATAAGAATAATGATCATGTAATGATATACTTGTTTAGATATGAATGTCTTTCTCATAACAATGCAAAAGTAGGGCACTATTTCCATTAGGCTTGTGCAAAAAAGATGTCAATTGTATTATTATGAATCATGAAAATGTTTATATTTAATGAAATAAAGTACTTGCCCCTCCTTGTCGAAAATGGCTACATACACATAGGTGAAGAGAAGGTACAACCCAACCCCTACCTTACATAGTGGTAGTGTCCCGCCCCCATGCCTTACCCTTCCCCTGGTATAGATGATAGGGCCCACCAAGCCCTATGTCTATGTAGATGTAGGTAGGGCTACCTCCTTTTGATAGTGGGTTTTTTCTACCACTTTATGTAAATAAGATATGTTTTTTCTCTAGCTCAATAAAACAACTTGAACTCGTGATCAACTAAATTTGACTAAAGATATAACTAATCCTAGTGTGTATGGTTGTGCAAATTAATCAACTTTTGGTTGATTTATTTCAACTAATGTAAAAATATAACATACTAACTAGATAAGTTCTTTTGTTACATTGATAATTATTGTATGTGGGTGGATAGTAGGGTAGTCTCATGGAATACAATATCATTATAAATGATTTATTCCATGAAGTGTTTCATGACTCATCCATCAATCAAGTGTTGATAAAGAAGAAATGCTCATCATCTATACCGAGCTTGACCAACAAAATTGAGAGCTCCAACCCCTATCTAGATATAGTGGAATTGGGTATAAACTATAGCAATAAACCTTGTTAATTCATCCAATCTTATTCTTGAATTGCGTTTCTTGCATATTCTCTCATAACTGCTTCTATAATAAGATGCTCAATTGCCAAGAAATTACTTTAAATATTTTTTAGTCAAACACATAAAATATATTTCTAAGAGAGTAATCACTTCTTTTGAAGTGATACTAGAGCATGCCCTTTGAAAGTTACTTTAAATATATAAATGTTGATAGTTACAAATCTATAAAAACAAAATTTGAAGATAGTTATTGCTCCTTCAAAGTGATAATGGAGCATTCCTTAACATTAGTTCAAAGTTACAAAATTCTTGTTCAAATTGACGTATTTTGAAATGAGTTGACAAAGGTCTCAAGTTTACAAAAAAAATGATTAGTCATGAAGTTTAATAATGTAATATGTCAACTATGAATAATAAAGAGCAAACTTGGAAGAGGGATTCATAGAGAAGAGTAGATTTGTTGTAAAATGTTATAGTCCCAAAAAGACATGCTTATCAATTTTATAAAGTTTTATAAAGGTTGGTGGTTAGGGGTAATATTAATCTTTAAAAAATGTTCTATAATGGAAAGCTTGTAATGCATACTCTTCAAGTTATCAACTAAAAAATTACTTTGGCATTGTCTATCAAACTTAAGATTACATTAGACATTTTCAATTAACTTATCATTTAACATTAATACACTTATATAAAAAAACATTTATATTAGTTTTAAAAAAAAATTCAAATATATAAGCCCTATTGACCACTTTTAATCTTTTTAAGGGCTACAAGCCACAAAATTAAGAGTGTAATAGTTTTAGCTTGGAATTTTTTATTTTTGAGGAAGGTATGAAAACTAAAATGGTGTCATTTTTAGTGACAAGTGAATTCCATCAAATGTATGATGAGTAAATTTATGTTCAGGTCGAAGGAAGTCTCCTTTACAAGTGAGACATTGGTTGCTCCGAATCAATTTGAAAGGTAGATGCTTCAAGTTTAAACATATGATATTATGATCTTGTTGTGAAAAGAGATGAAAGCCAACCTTAAATGGGCCTCTAACTATTTTATCATTTAGAAAAAAACTTGACTATAATGACTATCTAAACTATTGAATGGTTTCCACACGACAAAATGTTATCCTTTGTCAAACTATAACTTGACAAATATCAAAATAAATTAATTTAAAAAATACTATTATCAAAATCCTCAATTACCAAACTTGATTCTAACTCTCATATGTTACATCTAATTCAAAACAAATGTATATTATAAGACTATAATTAAAAGTCGGTTGACTCTTAAAAGAAAGGCAAAATTTGTATTTTGGTCCCCAAGGGGGGCCTCATATGCACACCTGTTACCTCCCTACCTTTCTATATTATTAAACACCCAGGAAACGTTTGAGAGCTTCATCAGATAATGATGGCGTCGATGACTCTACCAGTGTCCATAAATATCCATAAATATCCAGAAACTCCTATTCGCACTATGGTAAGGTAAAGTCCAACCACAACTGGAACTAACCTTCCCCAAGTATTGCCCTCATCTAATAAACACAAACAATTAATGCAAGTCTATCCCAGTCATGCCCTGGATACGAAGCCACCTCCAAAACACGGTGACCTCCATCACACCCACTGCCCCCAGGGCTATATATACACATTGCATATCTCCCTATATCCATATCCCTGGTTTGGAACATTTTCCTAAAACTCTTACATCTGAACTGCAGCTTCTGTGTATATATCCCTACTTTTCATTTGAAGGATGTCTGAGGAGGATCGCCATCATCTGTTTCACCACAAGAAAGAGGAGGTGAGCGCTGATGCAGACAACAGAGGTTATGTAGAGTATGGTGGTGAAGACAAGGCCAGAAAGGAGGAAAAACACCACAAGCAGCTGGAGCATGATGGTGAATTCGGCGCTGGGGCTGCTGCAGGATTTGCACTGGTATACTTTGTTTCATATATATACACTGAATATATGTAAAACTACTGTTTTTAGGGTGTGAAGTTATATATTTTGTGAGTAATATATTAGTTGTGTGATGTGATGTGATAGTATGAGAAGCATGAGGCAAAGAAAGATCCAGAGCATGCCCGCAGACACAAGATAGAGGAGGAGGTCGCTGCAGCCGCTGCTGTAGGCGGTGGCGGGTTTGCATTCCATGAAGACCATGAGAAGAAAGAAGACAAGAAAGAAGCTGAGGAAGCCGGTGGCAAGAAGCATCACCATCTCTTCTGATTTCCATTTCCAGTTCTAACAATAATTCTATCCCAAAGTAGAAATGTGTTTGTTTAACTGTGGGACTTCTCCCAAAATTATATCTACTCTGTATTTAAGTGTTATGCTATTTTGGAGAAAATTAATAAAATGAGTTTTCTTGAATATATGACTATCACTTTGGCAATGACCTCATGTATAAAAATATTTTTAGAAAAAATACTACATACCCACTTTATATTAAACTGTTCTGGATTATATGTTTTGAATCATATTGTCTAAGTAGTCCACATTTAATGAAGGCTTGGTGCAAATAGACGAATTTGTTATGAAAATTTATTTAAAATAGTGTGGAGTAAAAATATGTATATTTTGATTTATGCATTTGGTCTAATGGTAAAGCTTTGGTTGTTAGTTTAGTAGTCTAGCTCTTCAATAGTAGCCTCTCATCCTAATTAACTATATAAAAAAAGAGTTAATTAATTTTTGATTATTTATTTTAATTTTATTTTGTTATTTGAGTTGATGTTTTGCTTGTATAATTTTAGTATATATAATTTAATTATTTTATTGTATTCACTCATCTAAGGCCTAATCCATCATTTAGATATGTTACATCTCTTGTTTGAAACCTTTCTAATTCAATTCCTAATAATTGGATGAGATCAACAATGTGAGCTTGGTTAATGGATATGATTGTTAGGACTATATTAAAGTTTTGGAGGAGTTTGTGTTTTTATTCATGCTCTTGGGATATTCCTTTTTCTTTGGTGCTTGTTGGGGCTTCCAATTCCCGTTACCCATCTGCTCTTGTCATCCAACACTACCATTGGGCCTTGGCCCTCCTTTTGAACTTGGAGCCTCATGTTCCAAGTCCTCTTTCCCTTCCTATCCATTCACCCTCACTTGGACTCAAACCTACCATTTCCTACAAAACTTCGAAGCTCTAGAGGAACTTAGAACTTGGAACCTTCAAGTCCTAGTTCCTTGTTCTCTCATGATCCTCACTTCTTGAAATCTTCTCATCCCCTTTCTTGTTACACTCTGGGTCTCAAAATGAACTTGGAACTTGGCTCTCAAGTTCTAGGTTCCTCCCGAGGCCCAACCCTTGCCAACTTTTCCTCTTTAAATGTTTTGAGCCTCAGGTCTAAAAACGAACTTGGAACCCAAAACCTATGGCATCTAGTTCTAAGTTTTCTCATGCCCCTAACCTTTGACATATCTTTCTCCCTAGAACCTAGAACCTTTTGGTTTTTGTTCCAATTTCCAATCTTATACCAACTTCTTCCTTCCACTCAATCTTTTCTCAGTTGAACTTTAGACCCCAACATTAGCTATGGTTCCAAGTTCATTTTCCCCTTTGAGGGCTCACTCTTGTGCCTTCTTTTGATCATGATCATCATTTCCTCTCTAAGCCCAAAACCCATTAGTTGCTTGGCAAGTCCTGGTTCTAGTTTCTCTTTTGGGCTTGACACTTACTGATTTGTGCTAACTTCAAGGTGAACTCACTCCCAGGTTTCATCAAAAACCTAGGACCTATGGGGAACCTCCATGATTCATGTTTCCAAGTTCCACCTGACTCCTACCACTCACCAATGACATGACAAAACACATTTTTTAAAAATGAGTTTAGGTGCCAAGAAATAAGTGCTCTAGGTTTGCTCCTAGCTACCTTCCATCAATATAGAGGGTTGATCGGAGACCAAAAATTAATGCCTAGAATTCATCTTTCAATTTGAGCCACCCATTTTAGATTGGATTTATCCTTCTAAGCTACAAATCTAGCACTACTATAGTACCGTGGGTTAGTGATTCAACCAATAAGGTATATTTTGATGTTTTTAACTATTTCTAAGGGTTGGTAAGTGATTATTATTAGTGTACAAGAAGTGTCAATATAGCCCAAGGTTCCAATAATTAAATAATGATTATAGTAGGGCAAGTGCAAAAGATGGGGGACCAAAAATTGGCCACCCCACTTTTTGGACCCCATGCAAGCATAATGCGAGTGTGTTATAATTCACTCACTTTATTGCTTATTAAAACAAGAAAAAATACAAACATCTTTCATTCTACCATTTTCCTCTCAACCCATGGACTGAGCACCCTTCCAAGCACACTCATGTTGTTGCAGACCTGATTTTGCACCCAAAGCTTTACCAAATCATCACCAAAATACCACGAAGATGTCAGAGAGGTCAAATAAGTAAGTATTTTTAGTTTTTATATCAAGTTTGGATTAACTAGGTAGATTGAATTAGTTTTTTAATTGAAATTTGTTTAATTTTTAGGAGTTGATAATTCACCCCAAATGTTCAAAATCCCAATTCACCTCTTCATGGAAACCCTACTGAAGAACAACCACAACAAACACCTCCTACAATTCATCATCATCCTCTAGAAACACAACAATATACATTATGGAAAATTAAAAATAATAGAAAAGAACTTGATGAGTTAATTGTAAGGTTGAAAGATCCAGTAGGAACAAACTCCCATAGGAATACCCTTGTTGGATTACTGCAATCCATTATGTCTCATATAGAATCAATTAGTGGGAAAATAAATAGTTGGTTTGACAAGAGGGTGTTGAGTAAGAAAAGTGATCCTAGATCCAATTAGATTAACTAGGATTATCTCCTTTTCACTTAACTCAACATTTAAACATAAATCTACTAGGGTTTTATGATTAGATTGCTACCACAAGCGAGAGCCAACCTCCTAGGATTTATTTTGTTTTGTGTTGTAAAAGAGGTAAATTTGATGTGTGATTTGACAAGCCTATTTGACATGCAACCTTAGATATGAAAATGTAATTTAGTGGATAGATGAAAACATAAAGTTACATAATTGACTTGGATATGTGAAATGAAAAAAGTGAGGAACCCACACTATGAATTCAATCTTGAATTGGCTAGTCTAAGACGTAATGCATCCTAAATTGGACTCTAATTTCCCAGATTTGAAAGATTAAGGTATACACTATTTTTTGAGACTGTCACCTGCTGAAACCTCTAGATCTAACCCGCACACATGAAAATAGGGGAAAAGGTTGTGTTGTATAGGGGCTTACCTAAGTCAAACCCCATTTTGTTATTTCTACCTCCATGTACAATAATTGATGATGATCAAGAGGGCATGCCCTAGGTCGGGTAGAGGCCAAAATAATAATAATTGACTTAAATTAATAAATGACAAATGATAATGTTATCTTGATGTGAAAAACATTGAAGAAGCTCGATACCACACAAAAAGTTGATTGATGGATGCCTTAATTGCTTGAAAGACCTGCAAAAGGTTAACTAGCATAATAGATTGTTGAAACTAGCATGTAGAGGATAACTTCTCCATAATTTGGCATGATTGATCATAATAGCTCCTTGCACATAAATTGCTTCATTGTTCTTTATTTATTGCAAATTTTAACTTGATTGATGGAAGTTTTATAATAATGCTACTAATTTTTCCCTTGACTGCCCTTCAGTGATGTTCTAGGATCTTCAATTTTCTCTTCCAAAATTGCTAAGTGTGCTTCTAGGTCTCATTAGGATTTGAAATGATAAAATGATGAGTATTTATTTTCATCTCTTCTAATTTCTCAGAAATCAAATGCCAATAGGAAACAATTGAAATTGAAAATTCAAATAATAAAATATAAACACCAACAGATTTGAATTTGGGCCCAAAAGAGATGGTCCAGGGTGCAATGCACCCTAGACGATACCCATTCTTTTTGGGGCCAAAAGTGTTAGGGAAAAAATTAAACATGTGCATAATTTCATTTCCCATGTTTGATTTTTTGAAGATATTTGTAAAACAAGGAATTAAATGCATAATTAAGTCCAAGCACATAGTCCAACAAAACCTAGTGTGAAATTGTCAAGGATAATAATTCTTGATGCTACAGAGGGAACAACAAAAATAATTTTATGCCAAAAAATTATCATATGAATAAGTTAAATATATATTTTTTTGAAATCTGACTTGTGTGTACTCTTCACCAACCCACAAACCAATCAAACCTTACATGATGCATGCAAGAGGTTCCCTATCCATCGATGCCACCACCAAGGGATAAATAATAATTTTTGGGATAGGTGGTGGATGGTTTTTGACCATCCTCCATACAATAACTATGAGGTACCATAATGATTTTTGAGGAAAATCTATTGTGAGTTTATCCTCAATCAAGTCCCAAATTACTTTGATATGTGGGAGTTCTAGGGTAGAGGTGGGGGATTCACATAGGATAGAGTGGAGGCACAACTTGTCCCAAACTGAGCATCAAGACCCTAGCTAGATCAAAGTGTGAGCATGTGACTATCCCTTCCATTGTGAAGGAGGGTGTTGAGGTGGATACCTTAGATTCAATTAGCTTGCTCACTTAGACTCTTATACAACATACTAAGTCTCTAGTATAGGGCAATGTGGATGAGTCTTCCAGGCATATAGTTCCACCTTATATACGCTAATCTTGTGGGTCTCTCTATGTTTATGATCTTGAGGATAGTTAGGATGCATATTCCCATGATACATCTATAGTGGATCAAATGGTCATGATAGAAGCTCTGTTGAGTGATACATTCGGCTTTGATAGTCAGGTAAATGTCAAAAATTTCATTTAATTTAAATTATTAAATTTTATTTTAAAATGTAAGATTAAATAAATTAGTAGAATGATTATAATGAAATTTTAGGGTCACAATGTTCACTCTACTTACAATGGTCCTCCACCTCCCTATTACATGATGGCATCGAGTGTAGAGGTATATAACTAGTAAAGAAGTATAAATAAATTACATTTGAATAGTTGAACCTTATATAAATGGTATTCTTATAACTCACTTTGAATTTTGAATAGGTTAATACTAGTCCTTTGAAATCAACACTAGGCAGTAGAGGTGCTTGTCAAAATTTCACTTAGGTAATATAGAGAACTTCTAATTTTGTTTATCTACCTTAATACTAATATTATTATCATTCTTGGGGTTCATCCCATTGTGCGATGGTTAAAGTGGTGGTGTTGTTGTTGTGGCCACCAGGGTTTAAACCTATGTTGGGCCATTGTGATTGTAGGCACTATGCCTCTTCTAATCCAATGTGATAGGTCTAGATAATAGTTTAGTTTTTGTTCGTTTTGTGTAGAATTTAAGATACTTTTAAACATACTTTCTAAACAATGTTCCATATCATACTATCCTTTTTTATATCCATTATGCAGACCTAAACCCAAAAAAATGGTGATGGAATTATAGTTTAATATATTAGCATTAAATGGTTTATATGAATGTGTATGGGAATGTTGATGGAATGCTATGTTTAATTATGATAGTTATCCTTGTGTACGCATTTTGAAACTAAAGGAGGAACCATGATACATAGCAGTTGTAGAATGAACCCGTAGCAAAAGGGGTGTTGGACACCACAACAAGGGAAACTATAGAAATAGTTGAACATGATTATCATTGGATGAAGACACTTAATGAAGATAGAATGTGCGTTATTATAATTAGTTAATAAAAGCTGAAGAAGAAGCTGAAGAAGAGGTCTTTCTTACATGGGACTTTGATAGATGGGTGTATTGTTGCATGCATTTTGTTTTGATAGAGTTCTAGTTTTGATAGGTTTCTCCATCTTTTTCAATTGTAGGTTGAATAATTCCAAGTCTTAATTCTATGCTCTAAATATTTGGGAGTGGAGTTAATGATTTTGGTTAAGCTATTGATTTTAATAAGGATTCCCTCAGTTTGTATATAATTGTTGGTTGAGTCCATAGGTTAGTTAGTTTGTCTTCGTAGTTTTATGTTATCTGTTACTTTCAGTTTGAAACATGAATCTTTAGAATGATTGAGTATGATTTGTGCAAGAATATTTTGTAATCTTTCATCTTATGCAATAAATGGAGATCAATTCATGGAATGCATGAAATCTATTAGTTAGATTGAGTTCGATTAAAGTGGGAACATTTACTTGAGCAGGCCACTCAAGGTATTGTTCTTCACTTCACCTTTTCAGTTATTTATTTTGGTTGATAGCTATTATTAGTTTATTATTGTTCATAAATCATAAGCAAGTTAACTGGGATTTAATTTCTTGCTTATTATGAATGAATGCTTAGGAACATGCATGTAATGATCATTAGTAATACTCTGAAGGATAGTTCAATCAAGTCAGTAGTTTTTTTTAATTTTTAGTTAGTACAGTATTCATTAGAAATCGTTCAATCACAACTTTTATTGTAGGTACTCGTAGCAACTAGCTCTTCAATTTATATTTTTATTGTTTTACAGTTTTGTGCATTTCCAGCAATTAGAATGACTTCAGTAGGATAGTTTAGGTAGTTTAAGTCCATGAAGGCATATACAATGTTGCACCATCATAAGCTTATGCACCTTGGTCGATGATTTAATGTAGTTTGAGCAATGTGAAGTGGACCGTTTAGGTAGTTAATCCTTTGAATTGAGTAGATTTTACCAAGTTTGCAAAACACTAGCCTAGAATCTACATTTTTGGTACTGTTGCCAGGGATGGTGCTATCTTCATAGACCTATTTTTTACAGTTTCCATAGCTAATTTCTCTTTTCAAGCATTAGGATTGTTAGATACCAACTTTTTCAACACCAAGCTACTAACATTTTGTAGGCTCGCTAAATCTAAAGTCACTTTTTATGTATGCGGAGGCAGAGAGATCCCTTGGGTAGGTTCCTTCCTTCCACACGCCCGAAAGCTATTGCAAAAATTGGTGACCCTAATACTCAGAGCAAAGGTACCACTAAAGAAGAAATTTCCTTTTCACCAACCTCTAGTGCACATACAAAAGGAACATACCGCACCATGGGTGATGTAGTAGATGATGATGATGCCCGACTAACATTTGGGTTTGCTATTATTGACCAAGAAAGGGCCACAGTGATGAAGAAAATTCCTCCTTCGACCTTTCCAATTTTCTATGGGTTAATGAATAAAGACCCAGATACATTCCTCTTTGAATTTGATGTCTTATGTAGAAGTTATGATTATACTCTTAACACACATAGGTTAAAGCTTTTTCCTACCACTCTCAAAGATGCAGCTTTGTGATGGTTCATGGGATTAGGTAGAGATGTTGTTCCTGACTGGGACACCATGAAGACACTATTTTTGGAGAAGTATCAACACTACTGTAGAGGACTTGATATGAGGAAGGATGATATATTTTGAATGACACAAAATGATGATGCGCCTTTAGAGGATTATGTTGAAAGATTTAAATTTTCTCTTAAGAAAAACCTCTAAAAATGGTTGCTGAGAAATATCTCCCTAGCCAATGAGGTTCAAGGCATCCATACAGTCTTCATTAACCCCTCTCAAAAAGACTAGCTTGAGAGATCTCAAGCTAGTCTTTTTGAGAGGGGTTAATGAAGACTGTATGGATGCCTTGAACCTCATTGGCTAGGGAGATATTTCTTAGCAACCATTTTTAGACATTTTTAAGGCCTGTAAAAATTATTCTAGGAATTTTACAAGGAGGCCAAGAGACAATAGAACATCAGTTCTTGGTAAATCATCTACTGGGGTTTCAAAAGTTGAGATGAGCAATCTGTTATCCAACATGAAAGAGGACATAATCAGTCATTTGGAAACATAGTTCTAGATACTCTCCACATTAATAAAAAGTAGGAGGAAGCTGAGGCTATGCTCACTAAATGTTGTCCAAGCTGTAGGCAAAGAAAAGAAAATTGTAAATGCAAAAGTGGCCAATATCCAATAGGATAAAGTTGAGAAGCCTGACTTTCAACCCATCAAAGGAGATGATGGAAAACTCCTTTATATAGCACAAAGGAGGCCATGGAAGCAGAGACAAGGTATGCCACAAGACCCCCTTATATTTAACTTATCTTTTCCTATTGGCAACCAAAACTTTTCTGCTTGGAACTCTCACCCCTGGCAAGTAAATTAGAACCAGTGGAAAAATCCCCAATGGCTAAACCCTCAACCTAATTGGAACCAACAACCAAACCCTTGGCCACAATATAAATTTCAAGGTTTTAAATTACAATCCACAATGGTCAACCCAATAGAATCAATGGTAGCCTTAGTGGAAGAAAGGCCAACAATGGCAACTGCAAAATATGAACTATCAGTAGCCCATGCTCCCTCCTCCACAACAACAAGAAGCTTTAATTCCACCATCAAATCATGCATCCCAACCATTGCTCCAATGGCACAACCACTGGCATCACAATCCACCTGAAACACCTTGTTGAAATCTGGGAGGGCTAGAACAGGTTGCTCTGTTACCTTCTGCTTCAACAGTTCAAAACTCTTTGCCGCTCGGTGCTCCACTTGAATTCTTTTATATTCCCTCATTATTTCAGCCAGAGGTCCAAAAATACTAAAGAAGTTTCTAATGAAATTTCTATAAAAACTAGCCAAACCATGGAAAGATCTCACCTCAGTAGCAGTTCTTGGGGTAGGCCATTCCAAAATAGCCTTCACCTTCTCTAGGTCAATCTTGACCTTCTGCTGAGACAACAAACCCCATGTACACTAACTCCCTCTTCACAAAACTGCACTTCTTCAGATTAATCAACAGTTTCTCTTCTCTTAACTTCTCAAAGGCTCTCCGAATATGCATCAGATGCTCATCTAATGTCTTACTGAAAATCAAAATATCATCTAAATACACAATAACAAAACTTCCCAAAATTCTTTTAGTACCTCGTTCATGAGCCGCATGAATGTACTCGGTGCATTGGTTAGCCCAAAGGCATGACTAACCACTCAGACAGGCCCTCTTTGGTCTTGAAGGCAGTCTTCCATTCATCACCCTCTCGAATCCGGATCTGGTGATATCCACTCTTCAGATCAATCTTTGTGAAGTACTGAGCTCCACTCAAACAGTCCATGGTCATCCATCCTTGGCAGAAAAAATTTGTACTTGATTGTTATCTTGTTTATGGCTTGAGAATCTGTACACATCCTCCACTCCCCATC
>VDFB02047230.1:340326028-340603961 GCA_007258455.2 Sequoia sempervirens | reverse complement strand
CATTATTTTGGATAAGCGATAACAGGCATGAGGATCTCTTCTTCTTTGTTATTTACTTTGAAATGATATGTTTTCCATGATTGCTTGAAATGTATTTTCCAGTGTGTGTAATAGAGGTATTATAGAGTGTCTTTGAGAAGGAAATTGAAGCTTTTATGTTGTTTTTATGTTGTGCTTGTAAGTACTCCATAATAGGAGTTTGGTGTATATCCTAGATATTATATACTAGGCTTGATTGAAAACAAGAGGCACTTGTGATACACTTAGCTAAGTTATTGATTTAACTAGGAAAGCTTGTGTTTACTCCTAAGATAGTTAATCCAGTATGGGAGGGATCTTGTGTACTTACTCGTTAAGTAGGTTTATTCCAAGTAGATTAAAATGATGATAGGTTAATGTGGAGTGACAAAATATCCATTGAAGGAAATACCTATGCGTAGTTTAAGATAGCCTTAAGTCAAATTGGCCCTGAGTAGTGTATGTGATAGATGACTCTCAGTAGGAATACTGAATGTAACACTTTGGCCAAAGTAGTGTAAATGTTCGAGACTCCACTATGGATTGTGTGACTACCGATATTACACTATCAGTTCACTGTGATCCAATATTACATGCTAGTTCGAGATTGTGGGATTACAAGTTCTAGTTATGTAGGACACAACACTATGCTCAGTTGGTTGTCATTATCGATTACTCTACCAATATCTTCGTCGAAGGGAAGAGCCATCTATTGAATGATAGATGTGTGGGGGACCACATTAAGAGTCTGTGGTTGGTGGAAAAGTGCTTGAGTGATGCTTCTCCTCCACAACAGGCGACAGGAGAACCGAGATTTGAAAGAAAGGATCCTGGACCAACTTACAACTATTTGTTCTAAAGCTCTTTGAGCTATGTTTGTAAATGTATGCATTCTTGTATTGATGTAACTTATGATTTTTTATAATGAAATGGAAATCCATATTACATATTATGTAATGCATCTTGTTCGTATATTCTCAATATATATATATATATATATATATATATATATATTATTGCAATGGCTTGTTACTTAGTTTATTTACTCGAAAGGTGAAATCTTAGAAATTTTTACTTCATTGAAGGGTTGGTATGTTACATGAATCCTGGTTATTGATTTTATCTCCTTAATTAGCCAATACTTTTTGAAATGTATAATGTGAACATCCTCATTCTTCCCATGTGATTTTAGAGCACTATCCTCCTAATTATTGTTAGAGTTGCCTTAAATAAAAGAAAAAGAAATGGGTGATAAGTATAGGGGATATATCCAAAATGATATTTTCGCTTGAGTCTCTAACGTCCTTGTATTAGGATCATAATTATGGGCGTAGAAAAGAATTAGCTTTAGACTCTATATATGGTAGGAAATGCAACTATATGAGCTAGGGCTGAGTTTGATATCACTCTTGACCTAAGAGTTTGAGACTCTCCGAAAATCCCTTTTATATCTAGGTCAATGTGGTCTAAATCTGTGTCTTTTATAACTTGGACTATAGAAGCTTTTAGAACCCTTAGGGACTCCTTGAACCTCATACTTCATTGTGGAAAGAAGTTTGTCAACCTTTTCTATTTTGTTAGTCATAATTCATATTGATCATAAAGAAACCTAATAAGTTTTAAATTTTAACACAATATGTCCATTATTTTGGTTCTTAGGATTGATACTTATTTAAAGGAGACCAAATTAAGCTAAAAAATTACTTATGAAAATTCCTATTGATATGAGGAAGTAGATATTTTCATAAGAAAATTTGGTAATTTTATGACCTTGGCATGTTTGGGTGTCGGATTGAAAATGAAAATTGGAACCTTGAATATATATAGGTTGGGCTTGGGTTTCAGAATATAATAGTCACTTGGAACCTAAAAAGGACTAATGAGTATCAAGTCTTGGGATGGACAAACTACTTCAAACCTACAAATGAATGGTCCCAAGTCATAAATGGAGTGCAAAGCTCACTTAGTACTATTGAGGTTGGGAGCAAAGAAGAGGTTGGACTTGAAAGTAAAGGTTCCAAGTTCCAACTAGGGTCCAAATTTTGTAAGAATGAACAATCAAAACACATTAAGGAGTGGAGTTAGGAAGGAAATAGGGATTTGGAACATAATGTTCTAAGTTCTTGATGAGGCCTAGAGACCGAAAGGAAATCAATACAAGAATTTTTGTAGAAGAGAAGGTGGGACATAGAAGGAAACATAGACTTGGAACCTAAAATCCCAAGTCCTCAAAGGATCTTGAAGTTCACAAGGAGACCAAAAGAAAAGGCCTTGCGAGGATCAAAGAGTAGAATGAAATAGGAAATAGGAATCTAGTTCTCACATCTAGACTTCTGATGAAGACCCAAGGTTTGAAATGGAATTGATAAGTATTTTGTAGGGGTAGAGAAAGATGAGAAGGTGAACTCAATTTGATCATAAGTTTGAAATTGAGCAAGCTAAAACTAGGAAAAATAAGAATCTCCTAGCCTAACCCACTAGCACCCTAGACTGAAAGACTATACCATAGCATAAGGAACACTGTAATCCTAGAATAGAACATTCATCACACATAACACACTAAAACAACCCTAGCTAGATAAAGGAAAACAAGTTACCCTAAAATAAAGGCATATAACCCACTCTTAAAACAAAATTACCTGAAAACATGAAAAACATAAATGATTGGAAGAGTGGAAACAAATCCAACCAAAATATTAAACTGGAAAGAAATAAATACCAACCTATTTTGTTGTTAAAGAAGCCAAGGGTAGTAGTTGGAAAACTAGGGCAATTAGGTGAAAACACTCCAAACACAATCAAACCCATGAATCCTTGTCACTAACCTTGATCAATCACAAGACTCAAGAATGTTGGGAAGGAAAGAAAAACCAAGAGTTTTGGAGGAAAAGATGAAGGAATGGATGGAAAATGTTAAATAACTAATAGAAGAATTATACATGTGTAGACACACATGCACAAAAAAGGTGGGATTTAAACTTCGAAAGGAAGTTAAAAATTGGAACCTTAGAACTTATGAGTTCCTTTTAGGGTTCTTAAATAAAGGAAGATGTAGGGAATACAATATTTCAGATGCTGTGAAGGTCCTAGGACATTGATAGGGTCTGGGGTTCTAAGGATCCCTGAGACTAAAATGGGTTTTGGGGTTCGAAGAAACTTCAGGACCTCTCACTAAAAACACAAAAATTCAATAAAAGAGGGAAATACAAGACATCTACCTTAACAAATAATGATAAAAAGGATGAAAAAGAGTCAAGATATCACAAATGAAAAGCCCCCCAAATCCAATTTTTCTAAGTAAAATTATTGGAAATAAAAAGATTGTTCTCCTCTTTAATGCTTGGGATATAAAAACGATAATTGGTGATGGTTGAACATTATTGGATGTAAAACTATGCACGATGAATGCTTTTAAATACTAAGGCACAACAACTAATTGTGTGAAATGTGTACCAAGTTAGTACATAATGGGTACATAACATGCTAGAGTCAATGGAATTTAATTTTTTTAAATTTCAAGGGTCAATTCCATGTGGTGTGGGATTGCTCCCACATTTCAAAGGATTGATGTAGATTATAAAAGTATCAATATTAAGATAGATAATGAATGTATGAATATAAATATATGCATAAATATAAAATATGATAGATATATAAAAATAGATGTAAAAAAAATGATGAGTAAAAATATACCCAAAAAAAAGCAAACCAAATTTATAAAAAATATACCATCAATCCATATATATAATAGTATTAAACTATTCCATTCAAAAGTTGAAAATTGACAAAATTTCTCCATTATACACTAATACATGGAAAGAAAAGAGGATAGTCGAAAGAGACGATGCTCACATGACATTATTTACCTACAGTTCCCAAAAATAAACCTAAAATACAAATCAATAATAAAACCGAGGAGGGTCCATTAATATGCTATTGGATGTGCTCCATAAACAAAGAATATGCTCTTGAATATACCAAGTTGTCATTTCAGTACCATGAAACTCCACCCAAATGGATTAATCAATACAAGCTCTAACTTTTGTTAAAACACAGAAAATGGTTCACCCAACAGAATGATATGATGAGAGAGGCCTCCATTAAAACACAGTAAATATCATAACTACGCAACAAAACAAAAGGTTATCATATAACTACGCAACAAAACAAAAGGTTATCATACTCACTCAACCCTGATTTGCTTTGATAATTGAGGAATTTTGCATTAAATATTCAAACAATTATATTTCAGGTCAGAAGCGTACGCCGACCTCATGTGGAAACATGGCAGCACATGCTCCACCCAACACACAAATAAATATCAACATGAAATTTCTTTTTCTTAAATTGTGTTTGCTTTTTTCAACGAAGGCCCACATTCCTTGTCTGATCGTCTGAAACTGCGGTTAATTGAAAAAGGAGGGCCAGGTTGTGGGATCGTATAGATCTGGATGTTTGATGTATCCATTTTGTGCAAGCAGTGGCCCCCATCTCAGCCGATGGTTAGGGAAAGATCTTTTCCCCTGGCCGGCCATTGAATGTAATGGCTACTCTTAACGAGCACATAGGAATTATTTGTTTGGATTTTTAAAATAGGATGAATCTTTGAAAATGTATGGGTGAGAGATGATTTCTTATATGGAAAGTAGGATCTAGGCTCAATTCATAATTAATTTTTTTTTAGTTGAAATTTGTTATTAATGTATTTTGATTGAAATAAAGTTGGGAAGGGTCGTATCTATTATAAGTCAGTCAT
The DNA here is from genome assembly GCA_007258455.2 of Sequoia sempervirens. Taxonomy (NCBI): domain Eukaryota; kingdom Viridiplantae; phylum Streptophyta; class Pinopsida; order Cupressales; family Cupressaceae; genus Sequoia; species Sequoia sempervirens. Next base: position 340,599,187 of record VDFB02047230.1, on the reverse strand, counting down.
CAAGATAAAAAGAACAAATTTCATTAGAGGTGAGATTAAAAGGACTAAACAAAAGTAGCAAAGCTTTTGACCTGAGCTAGGAACCAAAAAAAAAAGGGGCTAGGGATGCTAGCCAGAACAATTGGACTTAATCAATAAGTCACGAGAAAGAAAATTGGAAGAGATAGAGGAGGGAACTTTACGCCTTCTACAAATGATGGTCCAAGCGATTCAATTGTCCAGACACCCATAGCAAGGGAGAAAAGAGGCTCCCCCAAAGGGAGACCATGAGCACATAAGGGGGGAACATGAAGATAGCCAGGAGAAAGGTTGCAATTTGTTATTAGTGCATTATTTAAGGGAGGTTTATGTAATGATCTATCTACTTCTTAGAAAAAGGTGTATTTCTCATGAGAATAATGAGGATGATTAGTAAGTTTTAGTGTGGAAAGTAGGTTATGTGTTCAACTCACAATTAAGCTTTTTTGAAATTGAAATATGTTATTGGTGTGTTATTTAAGGGAGGTTTATGTCATGATCTATCTATTTATTAGAGAAATGTGTCTTTCACATAAGAATATTGATGTTCATGTAATGATATACTTGTCCTTTAGATATGAATGTCTTTCTCATAACAATGCAAAAGTAGGACGCTATTTCCATTAGGCTTGTCTAAAAAAGATGTCAATTGTATTATTATGAATTATGAAAATATTTACACATTTAATGAAATACAGTATTTGCCCCCTTGTTGAAAATGGCTAGATACACATAGGTGAAGGAGAAGGTACAAACCTACCCCTACCTTAGATTTTGGTAGTGTCCTGCCCCCATGCCTTGCCCTTCCCCCTAGTATAGATGATAGGGCCCACCAAGCCCTATGTCTATGTAGAGGTAGGTAGGGCTACCTCCTTTCGATAGTAGGTTTTTTCTACCACTTTATGTAAATAAGATATGTTTTTTCTCTAGCTCAATAAAACAACTTGACCTCGTGATCTACCAAATTTGACTAAAGATATAAGTAATCCTAGTGTGTATGGTTGTGCAAATTAATCATTTGGTTGATTTATTTCAACTAATGTAAAAAATATAACATACTAACTAGATAATTTCTTTTCTTATGTTGATAATTATTGTATGTGGGTGGGATACTAGGTTAGTTTCATGGAATACATTATCATTATAAATGATTTATTCCATGAAGTGTTTCATGACTCATCCATCAATCAAGTGTTGATCAAGAGGAAATGCTCATCATCTATATGGAGCTTGACCAACAAAATCGAGAGCTCCAAACCCTATCTATATAGTGGAATTGGGTATAAACTATAGCAATAAACCTTGTTAATTCATCTAATTTTCTTATTCTTGAATTGCTTTTTCTGCATATTCTCTCATAACTGCTTCTATAATAAATGCTCAATTGCAAAGAAATTAGGTTAAATATTTTTTTAGTCAAACACATAAAATATATTTCTAAGATAGTAATCAATTCTTTTGAAGTGACACTAGAGCATGCCCTTTGGAAGTTACTTTAAATATATAAATGTTTGATAGTTACAAATCTATAAAAACAAAATTTGAAGATAGTTATTGCTCATTCAAAGTGATAATGGAGCATTCCTTAACATTAGTTCAAAGTTACACAATTCTTGTTCAAATTGGCCTCTTTTGAAATGAGTTGACAGAGGTCTCAAGTTTACTAAAAAATTGATTAGTCATGAAGTTTAATAATGTAATATGTCAATTATGAATAATAAAGAGCAAACTTGGAAGAGGGATTCATAGAGAAGAGTAGACTTGTTTTAAAATGTTATAGTCCCAAAAACACATGCTTATCAATTTTATAAAGTTTTCTAAATGTTAGTGGTTAGGGGTAATATTAATCTTTAAAAAATGTTCTATAATTGAAAGCGTGTAGTGCATACTCTTTAAGTTATCAGCTAAAAAATTACTTTGACATTGTCTATCAAACTTAAGATTACATTAGACATTTTCAATTAACTTATCATTTAACATTAATACACTTCTACAGTTGGGGCATGAATGAAACCTAATCTGCTATCCAAAAGAATAATTGGGTCTTTTGGGTCCATGTCTTTTGGCTTTTTGATCTATGTTCTTACTGGGCCTGCATGCCTCTCGATCAATTAGACTCGGTTGTGTCTTTGGGCTGCTCTGTTTTGCTGGTTTGTATTTTTTACTGTTTTGGTTGTTAGGTGTCAGTCCTGCTGTGGGGTGCTGGTTGGTTTTTCACCTCTGTTGTTTTGCTGTGTTGGTTCTGCTGGCCTATAGGCCTTGTTCCACTTTCTGGTTGGGTTCAGGTTCCTTTCCCCTGATTCTGTTTCAAAAAACATTAACACATATATATAAAAAATATTTATATTAATTTTTAAAAACATTTCAAATATTTAAGCCCTATTGACCACTTTTAATCTTTTTAAGGGCTACAAGCCACATATGTAGAGAGTTTAAGAACCAAAATGTTTCATGATTTTTTTAAAAATTGATAGGAATAAGAGTTAATGTATTCATAAAATTAAGAGTGTAATAGTTTTGGCTTGAAATTTTTTATTTTTGAGGGAAGGTATGAGAGCTAAAAAGGTGCCATTTTTAGTGACAAGTGAATTCCATCAAGTGTATGATGAGCAAATTTATGTTCAAGCCGAAGGAAGTCTCTTTTACAAGTGAGGTGTTGGTTGCTCTAAATCAATTTGAAGGTAGATATTTCAAGTTTAAACATATAGCATTATGATCTTGTTGCGAAAAGGAATGAAAGCCAACCTTGCATAGACCTCTAAATATTTATCATTTAGAAAGAAACTTGACTATATTGCCTATCTAAACTATTGAATGACTTCCCAAACATAACAAAATGTTATCTTTGTCAAACTATAACTTGACAAAACTCATAAAAAAATAATTAAAAAATATTGTTATCAAAATCCTCAATTACCAAACTTCTTGAAGGTTAGATCTAATTCAAAACAAATGTATATTATAAGACTATAATTAAAAGTCGGTTAGCCTCTTAAGGAAAGGAAAAATTTGTATTTTGGTCACCAAAGTGGGTCTCATATGCACACCTGTTACCTCCCCACCTTTCTATATGATTAAACACAGGAAACGTTCGAGAGCTTCATCTGATAATGATGGCGTCGATGACTTTTAACAGTTTCATAAATATAAAAGCTAAACTCCTATACGCATTATGGTAAGGTAAAGTCCCAACCACAATTGGAACTAACCTTCCCCAAGTGTTGTCCTCATCCAATTCAACATCAATAAACATATAAACAATCAATGCAAGTCTATCCCACAGTCATGCCCTGGATACGAAGCCACCTCCAAAACGCGGTGACGTCCATCACACCCACTGCCCCCAGAGCTATATATATACATTGCATATCTCCCTATATCCATATCCCTCGTTTGGAACATTTTCCTAAAACTCTTACCTCTGAACTGCAGCTTCTGTGTATATATCCATATTTTTCATTTGAAGGATGTCTGAGGACAACGTCATCAGCTGTTTCACCACAAAAAAGAGGAGGTGAGCGCTGATGCAGACAACAGCGGTTATGTAGAGTATGGTGGTGAGGACAAGGCCAGAAAGGAGGAAAAACACAAGAAGCATCTGGAGCATGAAGGTGAATTCGGCGCCGCGGCTGCTGGAGGATTTGCACTGGTATACTTTGTTTTATGTATATACACTGATCAATATATGTAAAACTATTGTTTTTAGGGTCTGAAGCTATATATTTTGTGAGTAATATATTGGTTGTGTGATGTGATGTGATAGTATGAGAAGCATCAAGCAAAGAAAGATCCAGAGCATGCCCGCAGGCACAAGATAGAGGAGGAGGTCGCTGCAGCCGCTGCTGTGGGTGGTGGTGGGTTTGCATTCCATGAAGACCATGAGAAGAAACAAGACAAGAAAGAAGCTGAGGAAGCCGGTGGCAAGAAGCATCACCATCTCTTCTGATTTCCAGCTTTAACAATAAATCTATCCCAGAAGTAGAAATGTGTTTGTTTAAGTGTGGGACTTCTCCCAAAATTATTAAGTGTTATGCTGTTTTGGAGAAAATTAATAAAATGAGTTTACTTGAATATATGACTATCACTTTGGCAATGACCTCATGTATTGAAAATATTTTTAGAAAAAATACTACCTAACTACTTTATTATATCGAAGGTTCTCTATATGAAATAAGAAGTAAATGAATTGATTTTAAAAATCAACTTTGAAAATTGTAGAAAAGGATTCAAGACCATATCTCAATTCTAAATTTTTTTAAATATTAAAAAAAATTACATTCTTATCCAATCTTAACATTAAACATTAAAGTAAGAAAAGATAGGTAGATTAAGAATTGCTTTTTTTCTTTTAAACTTTTTAAACTTATGCAAAGAATCAGTTGTCTTGTTATTTTTTATTCTCTTTGAGAAGTTCGTGAGGAACGGTTTTCCATTTTGTGGGCGTTGACGTGGCTGTGGTTGATTGATGGCGTGTATGCATTAACGAGATTTCACCGTATTTGGAAAGAGAGAAGTTGGCACCAAATACGGGCCAACTTTAAAGTGAATTGAATTTCAACGCGTGGAAACGAAGAAAGAAAATAAAATTATATATATATATAACAATTAATCAATAATTTATAAATTGATTTTTATTTTCAATAGGGTTTTATTTTATTTTTTAAAAGCCTGGTGTTGCTTATAATTTTAATATAAAGATAGAATTTTACTCTTTAACAATTTTAATATAGTTTATTTTATTTTTAATATTTTATTTGAAGTATAGTTTTAATTTTAAAAATTTAATTTAGATAATATATTTTCTTTTTATGAAATTACAAATAATAATTAAAAATTATTATAATTAATTTAATTTATAATTATTTATCTTATTAAAACTTCAATTACTGTAAAATAATTTTATTTTGATTTTTTTTTTAGACTACATCCCTCTATAAATCCTAGTATACTGTAACTTTTAACGCGGATTCCATGCTTAGGCTGACATCTCCGGCATCACTCGATCGGGAGACAGGAACTCGTGGACCTCCAGAGCTACAACGAATTACTTAGCCAATCGAAATAGGCCCCCCGCCCCAATTCTATTTTGAGTTTTTGTTATAGTTTATATAATAAAATGAAATTCAATCTTGAAATATAAATTAAAATTTATAGAGTGAGAGAGAGATGGTAACTTTTGATTAGTTGTTTCATGCCAACAATCCAAGGATAACGCGTCCCTAGGCAGTTATGCTCAAGGTATCATGCCATTTGATTAAGGATATGATAATTCACCATTAAAACCTCTTTGGTGTACCCATTGCACACTTAAGAGGAAAATATCTATAGAGAGATAAAGAGAGAAAATAAAAAGAAAGAAATAAAGAAAGAGAGGGAGTTAAAGAGATATAAGAGATAAAAAGAGAGAGATACAAAAATATAAGTATAGATATAAAGGAATAAATATGTAGAGACAAAGAGGTAGAGATAGGAAGAGAGATAAGGAAAGAGAGAGGAAAAGAGAGAAGAGGGGAGACATAGATAGATATAGTCACATAAAGGGAGAGATAGAGAGATAGAGAGATAAAGAGAAATAGGAGACAAAGATATATATAGATGTAGAGAGATCAAGAGATAAAGAGGGAAAGGGACAGAGAGAGGGAGAGAAAAATAGGGATAGCAAAAAATAGTAAGGGAAGAAATATAGGTAGAGGGAAATACACAGAGAGAAGAAATGAGAGAAAGATAGATGGAGTCCAAGAGAGAAGGGAAAATAAATATAGAGAGAAATAAGGGAGAGAGGAAGAGAAATATTGAGAGATAATAAAAATATAAAGATAGAGAGGGAGATAGAGGTATAAAGAGATCTCTCTCTCTTTCTCTTCACATATATTTCTATATATATCTCCCCATATGTACCTCTCAAGTTACCTCTCTCTATATATCTCCCTCTCTCCACCTTTCTCTATATAACTTTCTATCTCTATCATTCTATCCCTCCATCTCCCCCTCTCTCTTTGTCTCACCCTCTTTCTATCTCTATTTCTCTCCCCCTCTCTCTCTTTCAATTTCCATTTCCATCTCCATCTCTATCTTCCTCTCCATCTCTCTCCCTATCTCTATCTCCTTACCTCTTCTTATACCTCTTTCTCTATTTCCCCTCTATCTTTCCCTCTATATATATCTCTACCTCTCCATGTCTTTGTACCCATATCTCTCCATCTCTCCCTATCATTCTCTCTTTCTATATCTCTAAACTTCTATATCCTCTCTATTTCTCTCCCTCTCTCTCTCTCCCTCTCTATCTATTTATATTCATCTCTCCCTCTCTATATCTATCTCAATATCTCTCTCACTCAGACACACACACTCCTTGTTTCTTCTTCCCTATCTCTATCTCTATATCTCTTTCACTCACTCACACACACACACTCATTATTTCTCCCTCCCTATCTCTCTCCCCTCTCCCTATCTCTCTCTCTCTATTAATTATCTCTATCACCTCCTTTGTCTCTCACTCTTTCCCCCTTTATTTCTATCTTCCCATATATCTATCTCTCCCTCTATATTTATATCTCATTATGTCTAATCTCTCTCTCTCTCTCTCATTTAATCCATCTCTCCCTCCATCTCTCTTATCTCTCTCTCTCTCTATATATATATATATCACTGTCTCTACCTCTCTCTCTATATCACTTCCCAAAAATTTATATTTCTCTTTCCATCTCCCCCTCTTTCATTTTCTCCCTCTTCCTATCTCTATCTCTCCCTCTCCTTCCATCCATCCATTTATATATTTATCTCTCTCTATCTTTGTCTCTATCTCTATCTCTCTCTCACCCTCTCTATCTTTCCCAAGTTATATTTATCTCTCTATTTCTCCTTTATATCCTTATCTCTCTCTTTCTCTCCCTCTCCCTATCACTTCCTCTTTCTATATTTCTCTACTTCTCTATCCTATCTCTATTTCTCTCCCTCCATCTCCCTCCCTCTCTATCTATTTATACATATCTATCTCCCTCCCTATCTCTCTCCATATCTCTCTTACACACACACACTCCTTGTTTCTCCCTCCTTATCTCTAGATCTATCTCTATCTCTATCTCTCCATATTTAAATTCTTACATATATCCCTCTATCTCTATCCCATTATCTATCCATCTCTCTCTACCCCTATATCTTTCCCTCTCTACCCCTCTCTATATATCAATTCCTACCTCTATCTTTATATTTCTATCTCTCTTATTCTCCCCCCTCTCTCTCTCCCTCTCTATATATTTATCTCTTCCATCTCTATATATCCAATTTTCCTCTCTCTTTAACTCTCCCTTTCCTTCTCTTCATATCAATCTCCTCCATCTCCATCTCCATCTCTAACTTCCTCTCTATCTCTATCTCCTTGCCTCTCTCTCTCTGCCCCCCCTCTATCTCTCCCTCTTTCTATCCCATATCTCCCTCTCTCTCTCCTTCTCTCCCTATTGCAAACATAACATGAGCTTATTGGTAATGGAGCCTTATTATCTTCCTTTAATTTAGAGGTTGTGTTTCAATTGTGTTCGGATCCCTATAAACAAATGCATAATTGATTTGAAGCTATCACTTCTCCAATGAGACCTTTGTTGTAAAAACAACTTCATTTTCTAAATTTCCTACCAATTGACCTCATGTATACTACACAAATGTATGTAAAAAATAGACCAAAAAAATTTCTTAATTGACCTACCACACTTCTTCGGTGTACCCATTGCACACCTAGGCGCAATTGCTAGTACTAATTTGGTGTGGATTATATGTATAAAACCATATTGTTTAATAAACTTAGTCCACACTAAATAAATTTAATGTAGGATTGGTACAAAATAGACAAAATAGTTATTAAAATGTATATTTAAAATAGTATAGAGTAAAAATATGTATATTTTGATTTATGGGTTTGGTCTAATGGTAAAGTCTTAGTTGTTGGTTTAGGTTATAGTTATATAGTTTAGCTCTTTAATAGTATCCTCTCCTCCTAATTAATTATATAAAAAATAGTTAATTTTTATTTATTTATTTTAATTTTATTCATTATTTGAGTTGATGTTTTGTTTGCATAATTTTAGTATATATAATTTAATTATTTTATTGCATTCACTTATCTAAGGCTTAATCCATCATTTAGATATATTACATTTCTTGTTCAAAACCTTTCTAATTAAATTCCTAGTAATTGGACGGGATCAACAATGTGAACTTGATCAATGGATAGGATTGTTAGGACTTGTTAATTTTTTGGAGGAGTTTGTGTTTTAGTTCATGGTTTTGGGATGTTCCTTTTTCTTTGGTGCTTGTCAAACCTTGGGCCTTGATGCAAACCTAGAAATTTTTGGTTCCAATTCTTGTTCTCCCTGTGCTAGATTGTCGTCTATGTTGACATTGGGCCTTGGTCCTTCTTTTGAACATGGAGCCTCATGTTCCAAGTTCTCTTTCCCTTCTTATCCATGCATCCCCACTTAGACTCAAACCTACCGTTACCTACCAAACTCGAACCTCTAGAGGAACTTGGAACTTGTAACCTTTAGGTCCTAGTTCCTTGTTCCCTCATGATCCTCACTTCTTGCAATGTTCTCATCCCCTTTTCTTGTTAGACTTCGAGTCCCAAAATGAACTTGGAACTTGGAAAATTTCGGTCTTAGGTTTTAGGTTACTCCCGAGGCTCAACCCTTTCCAACTTATCCTCTTTGAATGTTTCAAGCCTCAGGTCCCAAAACAAACTTGGAACACAAAACCTATAATGTATCTAGTTCTAAGTTTTTTCATGCCCCTGACCCTCGACATATATTTCTCCTTACAACCTTTTGGTTTTGGTTCCAATTTCCAATCCTATCTCAACCTCTTCCTTCCACCCAATATTTTATTATTTCTAGTTGAACTTTGGACCCTAGAATTAGCTATGGTTCCAAGTTCATTGTCCCCTTTGAGGCCCCAATTTTGTTCCTTCTTTTTATCTCGATCCTCATTTCCTCTCCAAGCTTGACACCCATTGGTTGCTTGGCAGTTCTTGGTTCTAGTTTTTCTCTCAGGCTTGACACCTGTTGTTTTGTGCTAAATTCTAGGTGAACTCACTCCCAGGTTTCATCCAGAGCCTAGGACCTATGAGGTACCTCCATGATTCATGTTTCCAATTTCTAGGTCTAACTCCTACCACTCGCCAATGACATGACAAACCACATTCTTCAAAATGAGTTTGGGTGCTAAGAAATAAGTGCTCAATGATTGCTCCTAGCTACCTTCCATCAATGTAGAGGGTTTATTAGAGAAAAAATTAATGCCTCTCATCTTTCAATTTGAGCCATTCATTTTGGATGGGATTTGTCCTTAGCTACAAGCCTAGCACAACTATAGTACCATGGTTTAGTGATTCACCTAGTAGGGTATATTTTGATGTTTTTAACTATTTCTAAGGGTTGGTAAGTGATTATTCACAATGTAGAAGAAGTGTCAATATAGTCCAAGGTTCCTATCATTAAATATCAATTGTAGCAAGGTAGTGAAGGTTGCTAAAGTACTTGAAGATACCATGACAAAGAATGTTGTAAATATTATCTCCAACATCATGAGTACTTATCTAAGGAAATTTTTGAATATGTCAGAGTCTCCTTCCAACACATTAGTTGATGTGAATGTAAGCCTTGTTTAAAAATGTGGCAATATTTTAAAATAGTTACAAGTATTGTAATGATCATTCAACATTTACATACGGGTTTATGCAGTTTGGTTATGGATAACTAAGTATGTTTGGTTCATAATGCTAAAAAAATGATACACATTTATACTTTGATCAACTATCCATTATTTTATCTTTTATTGCATTTCTTTCCTATTAGCTTGGCTTTGTAGTCCATCAATAAGCATGGGTTTGGAAATAATTTTACTCAATCACTCATTAAATGAAAAACCATTAAACAACCCCTTTTTAATTTGGTTTAAATTTTTCTAGTTCATGATATCATTGTATATATGGAATATCATTTATCAATTTTTGTGAATCACGTAGCTTGCCCCCACCTTACAGATTAGAAATTAGGATCATTTTATGTCTTTTCTCTCCTTTTCTTCAATAGAAACAACAATAGTTTGGGTTAGTATAGGTGAATTATCAAGAGAACCAACCTTCTCTAGAGGTTGATCTCAAGCTATCAGAGCTGCACTTTGTGAGATCTTCCCATGTTTTAGTGGATTATTGAGTTGATAGCTCAACAAAGGTGCACATCCAGTTGATAATAGTAATAATATTTATGGCCACTCACAAGTCAATAATAGCATTTTAAATGAGAGTACTATTAATATGGATGTCTACTATTGGAATACCTAAGTTAGTTTACTTGGGAGGTACAACATTCTCAATTATGATATCAACAAGATGTCTAATAACTTGGATAGTTAGTGGGTCCTTTTGATTCCATCTTGGTTGAACTTGACACCCTTGAACTCTTTAATAGTCTTAGTATAGATGGGGACATCCTTGATTTCTTAAGATAATGGATTCTTGACACAAATATTTTTGTTGCACCATGAAATTGAACTTAGGTTTTTCCTTTGGATTTTGTATAGTCAATCTCTCTAGAAATATAAGGTTATATCTTGTGGTTTATGTCCTAGATGTGCTTGGATTATGATTAAACAACTTATTGAATTGTTGTAGGTTCTTCTAGTTGTAGGATTATCCATAGGGATGTCTATAATTATTGGAGTGGTGGGGGTGGAAAGTAGCTTTCTTAAGCAAAGTTGCATATCACCCACCTCAACTACATAGGTTGGGCATTAAAAAATTCATTATTGTATATTCGATAAGATAATTTATTATTTGGATTAAGTGTAGGATAAGAAAGTATTTTTGTGGCTTTAAGTAGATTAGGAGTACTATCATTAGGAATTAGAGTTGGATTTTGTTGTAGATGTTGTGCCTATTGGAAACTAGTGTTTGAACTAAACCATGGCTAGTTTATCCTCCATTAATGTTGTCATGATTAGGTGGTACTTTCCACTAATAATTGTAGAATTGTCATAGATAAGACTATTTTTGTAATCTTCCTTGTTAGGTTTGTCCAATTTTGGGTTGGTACTTGGTTGTTCTAGGCTTGTGGTCAAATGTAGTTTAATGGGGTATTGTCCAATTGATAGAATTTGTAAATAAATTAGAATATGGAGCATTGAAGGAAAAAGGTTCTTGATACATACTTTGTCTTGGTTTTCATTGGATCCATTGTGCCATATAAAAAAATTTCCCATCCTCATTCTCCATTGTTTTGGGTTCTTATATTCCTTACTTTTCTTTTGCAGTGCTATCTATTATTTTGCACCTACAATTATTGTTCTTTTGCTAACAATGTGGTAAATAATCAGTCAATGTTATCTCTACATATTTTTTTCATGCATGCAACATTCTAGTTGGATGGACATGTGGTTGCTGATGTCTTGTTTCATATCCTTGAGTAGGATGTTGAGTTCTAGTTGTAAAACTTCTATAGTAGTCTTCATGGATGTGGGTCTTCTTCAAGGTTGAATTCAAGTATTTTTTAAGATAGTATATATCTCATTAAATAGAAGTTAAGATATATCACCCCTACCAATAAAGTAAAAAGAATATACACATTCTTCTTTGAGTCCTCTAAAAAATATGAGTTAGATTGATTCAAGGGATAATTAGTTTTTCTTAGGTTTCTACAAATAAAATCGAAGCATTTTCACATAATCATCAAATTGTTCATTGTCCTTTTGTTAGATATAAAAATATATAATTCCCTCATATCCATTCTCTTACCTTAGACATAACACTTGAGAAAAATATTTTTCTTCATGGTCTTCCACTCAACTATAATGTCTTAATCTATTCCCATGAACCATCATAAGGAAAATTCCTTAAGATTTGATAGGAATAAATTTAGTAAATGGGAATTAGTGGTATAATCATAGATTATGTAGATAATGTCAAGGGTAAGTGCAAGAAGTTAGGTCCACTTTTAGGAGAAGTGTCATTTTTCAACTTTAAAATAGGCACCCATTCATTTTTTAGAATATAGGTCTACCCATTTTAAAGTGGACACTCATTCCAAAAGGTTTGAAAATCACAATCCATGTTTTTCATTTGGATTTAGGCTTAGAAAAGGCATGGTAACCCAACCATTAGCCTTGGACCTACAAGTACAAGGTCATGTCAATGTCGAGAGGAAAAACTATGTCAATATGGCTAACATGCTTTTTTCAAAATTATTTTGTGAAATTAAAACCCGTTATAGATGAGACTTCGTAGATTTAAAATATGTAATTTTTTTACAATTAGATTTTTTTTAATTTTTCAAATATTTTTTGATTAAACTGGTGCATAAACTTGAAATAAAAAATTTTCTTATTTTTTAATAACTTTTTATTTTTTACATTTTTGGAAAAAAAACTTATACGTCAACAATCTACATACAATTATTTTCATTTAAAAAAAAATTCAAAAAATGATACGTTTAGGTCTACTTATGCTTGTCCTACATGAGGGGTTTTCAAAACAACAATTACAACCAATAAAAATTAATAAAAAATATTCATAAAAGAATTACAAAAAATATCCTCAACAATCTTTAGTGTCTTACAGATCTTTTCCCAAGAGGATTAAGAAAATTACTTTTATTTAGGTCCAAATATGGTTGCCATACACATGCATGGTATGGTCCTAAAAAATGACTTTTAAATAGTGGTTTTTGGACATGCCTATTGAAAATAAATTTATATTATCTGGGTATTAAAATAAATTACATATTTGGAAACTAGACTTTGAGTACACTACATTTCATATTGTTGACTTTTTTTAAGATGCAATCTTTAAGTTCTTTAACTTTTTAGGTCAAATGTAACAAATTTTGAAAATAAGAAAAACACTTTGACTTTTTGGCCAAAAAGTGGACTCATCTTCTTGCACACACCCTCAAACTCAAACAAGAATTTGTATTGATATTTAGTTACTAAACCATATAAATTTGGAAAAATAGAGTGTGTAATGTTTTTCATTGGCTCGCTTCCCATTCATGATTAAAAATAGTAAATTAATAGGTGTAGAGGTTGGTAGGATTATTTTGAGTTGTTTATTCAACCATTATGTGCTAAAATAAAATATAATATATACCTTTTCTTGTAACAAGTTTAGTTATTAGAGAGGACTTTAAAAATAGTTCTCCAAATAGGGCTTTAGAGGATTAGACAGTTTGGTACTAGGATTTGAAAATACGCTTATGGAATGAGTGTGCACTTGACCTATAAATAATGGATTCCTCTTCAAATGATTTTGGGAACCTCACTTTTGGTGTGATAGGTTCACTTCCATACCCTTAGGTCCCTAACGTTTCAATTATGATTTATTTTGTTGTAGTTTCACCTGTGGTTATAGATGCTTCACCATGGGAAATTATTGTTGGAATGTCATTATCTTGTGGAAAGAATTAACCCAATTAGTCTCTTCTGAATTGCATGAAATTATAATAGACATGAGGTAACCTAATTTTCTACATAATGTTAGTAAAACATTATTTTTATTGGCTAATCCTAAATTGCCAAAACATGAATTTTAATCTAAGGAAAAAAATATATCTCAAAACCCAAAATCTCGACACCATCTCTAGCAATGATGCTGAAAATGTTGAGCATGATGAATTCCCAATTAAAATTAATGTAGAGAAATCTGATACACAATTTGATGCATAAGCTATGGAACTAATGAAGATGTGGTTTGGTTCATGATGGTAATTTATTTGCATGTCAACCTAGAAATGTAGATCTATTTGCATGGTGTTATATTATATATATAATATTTAGATTATTAGGAGATTGAGGCTCTAATGTTGTATACAAGGGAATAAATAAATTCCATGATGTAGGAGCATCCTAGGGTCAAGGGAAATCTTGCATCAACCAATTTTTTAACTTTCAGTTGTCCTTTTTTTTTTCTATTAGTTTTAGGATTTTTCTTCCAAAGGATTTTTAGAGACAATTTGACCACATACATCACCTTGTAGAAGAGATTAATGAATATAGGGTAATCAAATTTGGTGAGAATTATGCAAACAATGATTGAGTTATGCTTATGCAAGTTTGTGGTTTGCTACTAAAATTTTGTGAAGATTTGATATTGAACCAACCTTATGTACTAATAAATTTTTTTAGAGATTTTCTATTGAATTGAATTGTTTGCAACTAGTTCCAATGTATTTTCCCACACAACCAATATCGATGAATTTTTCTATATTTGTGAGAAACTTGTGGCCAACTGGCTTTATATGGACTTCTTTCCCATCTAACATTTATAGAAACTTCACATCAAATTGGAGTTTGCGAGGATCTCATGACAAAGTGGACTTGCAAGTAAAGTCAAGTGAACCTGGATTGTTTAATTTAAATAACTAGTTTAGATGAATAGTTTCAATAATGAAGTTAGCATTGTATGGTTGTAAATGAATGTAGCTGAGCCAAATAAGTGTATTATTTAAGGGTTTAGTTTTGTAATCCTAGGGACTTCTACAAAAAAGGATGAAGATGATGTAATAATGAAATCACTTGGTATTGATTGCAAACTTTTGTTGACCTCTATTTAACATGCAAAATTTATTATTTGAATCAATCGTTTACAGATATTTTTCTTTCTTCTACATCTACAAAATTTCATCTTGCTATTGCATTTATAGACTTTCATCTTGCTACTACATTTTTCATTCTATAACGATTCAATTGTTACAATTGTCAAGATTAAAATCAATACAACTTCTTAACTACTTGAAGGAAAAAGGGAGATTGATACACACATGGTGGGCTATCCATCAGAGAGGGAGATGGTTTTCCATTAGAGAAAATGTGATAGAAATAGAGAGAAAAGCTATGAGGAGAATTCTAAATTATAATGCGAGAATATATGTATATAATATCTTGAAGAAAATCTGTTGTTTGATATTGTGTTTGTGTATGGAATTAATGAAAATAAATAAATTTTCTTGTTTTTATTTGTCTTTTTTTGTGCTAAGATTCATGTGGGTTGTGTTGACCAAGTGAAGATGATGGCATGATAAGAGAAAGAAAGATAAAGATAACTAACAATTACCTCAATCTCTTACCTTCCTCACCTCATTTCTTCTAGGTTGAAGATTTTCCTATGCATTTCAAATATATGTTGATAAGAGGTGTTCAAAGGTATTGTATTAAAAATTTGGTGTGCTAGATCACTATACAAAAGTTATGTTCACCAGTGTCTAGACGGTGTATTGCAGAAGTGTCTAAGAGAAATATTTTTGCTCTGTTTTTCTTTACAGTTTGGTTTCAAGTCTTGTAGATCTGAAGGGGTGTTGATAGTGTTGGTATCTTTTTTCAGTCAAGGTTGTTTGAGGTTTGGTGCTTCAAAAGTTAGTTTCTTAAGTTGCAGTGTATGAAAAAAATGTTTGAGTGTACTGGGTGTGTACATTCCTCAAATGAAAGTTGTTGCAAAGGAGTTTGTTGGTTTTCAAAGTGTGTGGAATATTCTAGATTGTGTTTAGGTGACATTTTCTTTTCGTGAGTTTTTATTGAATCAAATGAAGTGTGCACTTAAAAGTTTAATGGTGTTTACACGAGTAACAACTGACCTTGGTTTTTACACTAATTGTAGTGGATATTTATTATTTATATAAGCGTGTTGTAGCGTGGTGTTATAGTTTTGGGTCCTAGATAAGGAGTGGTGTGGTCTGCCTTCACTTCTATCTACCACATAAGTGTTTTGGTGCCAACCTAATTTGGATTTGTACAGTTGATGTGCATAGCTAACCTTGGAGAATAGTTTCAAGGTTGAAGATGATATAAATATGAGTTGAGTTATTGAGGGATGCAAAGATAGACAAGTATGATTAGAATTATGTGAATTATAGAGTGTTAGAATGTGAATTTGAGAAGTGCAGTGCAAGCTTTCATGTGTTAGATTGCTAGATGCAGTGCGAAGGTGTCTACAATTCTTTAGTCAAGTTGCAAAGCTGTTGGTGATGTTGTGGTGGATTTCTCTATTGCATTGAGATAAATTTCTCTA
The DNA here is from genome assembly GCA_007258455.2 of Sequoia sempervirens. Classification (NCBI taxonomy): domain Eukaryota; kingdom Viridiplantae; phylum Streptophyta; class Pinopsida; order Cupressales; family Cupressaceae; genus Sequoia; species Sequoia sempervirens. Next base: position 340,583,124 of record VDFB02047230.1, on the reverse strand, counting down.
TATAACATTCTTCTTTATCTCCTTTTCTATTTTGGCAGTGAGCCCTTTGTATTCAGTGTTGACATTGTTAGGAAAATGTGTCTCAACCTTGCAATTACATAAGTTACTATTGATACAAAGGTTTTGTTCATATGACAATGACGGGGGGATGTAGGGGGTCCCCCCTATAAGGGGTCCAGGGGGATCATCCCTTGGTGCGGGCTCGAGGGCAACACCCATGAAAGAAATTCTTTATTTATATTTTATTATTGTAAATCTAGACCATTCATCATTAGGTCTTAGATCTGACGACCAATATTTTATTAGCTTGACTTTCCCTAGAAGGCAACCCTATATTATGAGGGCATTATATTACAACTATGTATTGCATGATGTACTCTAAGAGTCTAATAGTGGTCATGTTGCCTCAGGATATCTGGTTGGTGATACTCTTGTGAGAAGCTTACTTTACAAATATATTGCAATCTTTGTAATTTTTGAATAATATATTGAGCGGATTTTGGAGTGTGGGGTTTTTCTCCCGAAAGGGTTTTCCCCACGTAAATCATTGTGTTGTGGTATGCATGATATTTATGTTTATTTTTGTTTAAGTTTCTGTAAATGTTAAAGATCTATAAAAGTTTTACATTATCCTCCTCTAAAGATTATTGTAGGAAGTTGTTTCGCTACCTTAGCTTCCTTACAAGTGGTATAAGATCCTAATCACCTTTGGTTTTAGTTGTGGGTTGTTAGGTTTTTTAAATAATCTAGATTTGAGTGGAAGCTAGTGTAGAAGACACTTTGTGATCTTTTTGTAGGAATTTTCAAATAGAAAATTCATCGGGGAGAATAGAGGTGGATAAATTTTATGGAAATAATTTTTAAATGTGGAAGTTGAAGATGGAGGATTTGTTGATAAATTGAGATTTGTGGGATTTTGTTGATGAGAATGTTTCAATGCTTGTAGGTCCTACTCAAGCTGCTCAATATGATGTTATGAACTGTAAAACCAAGGGTCTAATCAGATTGTGCTTGGTAGACTCTGTTTTAATCAATTTCTATTAAGAGATTTCTGCATAGAAACTATGGAAGAAGATTGGTGAGATGTATCAAGCCAAATCTTTAGTGAACAATATTTTCTTGGAAATTGTATTCCTTGAGAATGGAAGAGGGTGGATGAATTATAGACCACCTGGAAGCATTCAGTATGTTGGTGGCTCAATTGGAATCAGTTGGTGTCAAAATGGATGAGGAAGAAAAATGTTAGATCCTACTTTGTTTTATGCCTGATTCATGGGATTCTCTTGTTATGACTATTGGGAGTACTTTTGTTATAATGAAGATTGAAGATGTGGTGGGTTCTTTTATTTTTGAAGATATGAGGAGGAAGGTATCCATCAGTGCTAAGGAGGCCTTGAATTTTTTATAGAAGACCTAAGGAAAAAGGAAAGAAGAATGAGAAGCGTGACAAATCCAAGTCCAAAGGGAGATCTAAGTCTCCTAGAAAGTCCAAAGTTATTTGTTGGAACTGTGGTAAGCCTGGACATGTTCATAAGGATTGCAAAGAAGAAAAGAATAAGAAAAAAAAGAAATTTGATTCTAATTTTGAGTTTGAGAAGGAAGATGGTGATGCATTTATTGCATCTTTGGCAACTCGTGTTGGTAATTATGTATGATTAATTGACTCAGGTGCATCTTTCCATATGACCTTTAATAGAGATTGGTTTTCTGAATATGAATAATTTGATGGAGGTAAGGTGTACTTGGGTGATGATTCTCATTTGAACATTGTTGGACATGGTAAAGTTAACATCAAGTTTCCTGATGGTAGAATAAAAAGGATAAATGGTGTGTTGTATATCCCTAGTTTATCAAAAAAATTGTTATCTATGAGAAAACTAATAAATGTAGGTGTACAGGTAGTATTTTTTGATACAGGATGCAAGGTGGTCAGAGGTGTTAGATATGGAACATTATATAAGCTTGATGCATGTACTATTGTGTGCAACAGTATTTTTGTGAAAAGAAAGTTTGTGGAAGAAGTGAGGGTTTCACCTTCAACAGATGGTCATGGATTTTGGGTACCCAAGGGTGCTCTTTCTTCTGAATCAAAGTTACTTGAAGAGAAAACTATGGTATGACACCAAAGACTTAACCACATTGGAGAAAAGGGTCTAAAGACCTTGAAAAATAAAAAGATTTTTGAGGGGTTATCTAATTGTAATCTTGAATTTGATTTCTATGAGCATTGCATTTATGGAAAATAAAACCTTGTTTAGTTTTACTCAAGTTATCATAAATCTTGTGGTGTATTGGATCTTATTCATTTTGATGTGTTTGGTCCTATAGATGTTCCTTCAATTGGTAAATCCACATATTATGTTTCATTTATTGATGATTATAGTAGAAGGACATTGGCATACTTGCTAAAGAGTAAATTTGAAGTTTTCAATCGATTTAAATAATTTAAAGCAATGGTTGAGTTGTAGATTGGAAATAAAATAAAATGTTTGAGGACTGATAATGGTGATGAATTTTTCTCTAATGATTTTGACAGATTCTATAAAGATTGTGGTATTCATAGACAAAAGAAAAATCCATATTCTCCACAACAGAATGGAGTTGCAAAAAGAATGAACATGACACTGATGGAGAAGGCTAGGAGTATGTTGAGTGGTGTTGGTCTAGAACAAAGGTTTTGGGCTGAAGCTATTGCCACTACTTGTTACTTGATTAACATGTCTCCTGCATTGATGCTTATTGATAAGACACCTATAGAGGCATGGTCGAGCCACAAGCCTTCATTAAGATATCTTAGGGTTTTGTTTGTGAAGTATATGCACATGTTACAAAGGAGAAGCAAACAAATTTGGAGAACACAGCTATGAAATGTATCTTCATCAGATACAATTATGGTGTGAAAGGATAGAAGCTTTGGGATCTTGTTATGCAAAAGGTAATACATAGTAGAAGTGTTATTTTTAGAGAAACTAAGCCTTCTTCTGTTACATTGCAACTAGAACAAAGTAAAAAAGAAGAAGATGTGATTCAATTTCCTTCTACACTTGAGAAAGTTGAATCAAGGCCCATGGATATACAAGAAGTTGAGGAGAGCTCATATGGCTCTGAATCTTTAAAAGAGGAGGAAGAACCTCCAACTCAACTTGTCTATAGGTCTACAAGGCATATAAAACCACTTGAAAGGTATTCACCTAATGATTGGAGATGTATTTTTGCTTTGAATATTGGCATGGATAAACCCAGATCGATAGAAGAGGCATTAGGTATGAATGATGCAAAATCCTAGAAGATTGCTATGGATGAAGAAATGACAAGTTTGAAAAGAATGATACATGGGATTTTGTATCATTTTCTAAAGGATGAAAACTTGTTGGTTGCAAATGGGTGTTTAAGAAAAATATTGGTTCAGATGGAGGTATTGATAATTACAAAGCAAGGTTGGTTGCAAAAGGCTACCCTCAAGTTGAGGGTGTTGATTATGGTGAGATATTTTTGTTTGTTGCAAAAATGACATCCATTATATTTTTGCTTTATATTGGTGCTTCTTATGATTTAAAGGTTGAGAAAATGAATGTTAAAACTACTTTCCTTCATGGTGACTTGGAGGAGGATATTTACATGACACATCTAGAGCACTACGTGGTGAAAGGTAAAAGTAAATTGGTTTGTAAATTGAAGAAATATTTGTATGGTTTAAAATAGAGTCTTAGGATGGGGTACTAAAAATTTGATTGTACATATGTGTTAAGTTTTGGATTTGATTATTCTAAATTAGATCATTATGTTTATTATAAATCTAATGGTGATCATTTCTTGTTTATTGTATTATATGTTGATGATATGTTATTTATTGGTAGAGGGAAAGGTATGATTTCATAACTAAAATCTCAACCTGAGCTGCTAAATTTGAAATAAAAGACCTTGGTGTAGCTAGACACATTCTTGGGATAGAAATTAAAAGAGATAGAGTGAATAGAAAGCTATGTCTTGGAAAAAGTAAGTATGTCAATTCAATTTTATAGAGGCTTGATATGCAGGATTATAGACCATTATGTGTTCTTGTTTTAGTTGGAACAAAGTTATCTATTTCAAATTGTCCAACATGAGAAGAGTGCCTTACTAGAGTGCAGCTGAAAGCTTTATGTATGCTATGGTTTGTACAAGATTAGACATTGCCCAAGCAATGGGAGTTCTTTCCAGATATATGTCTAATCTTGGTAGAGTTCATTGGAATGTAGTTAAAAGAGTCTTCAAATATTTGCACGGTACCTTAGAGTATTCCTTGTGTTATCATAGTAATATGATTGAAGATGAGATTTCTCTTGATATTCATGGTTATGTGGATTTATACTGGATAGGTTATGTTGATAGAAAATGTTCCACCAGTGCTTATGTGTTTACTTTATTTGGTGGTGCAATTAGTTGGATGAGTATGTGATAGGCTGTGGTTTCTTTTTCCACTTGAAGTTGAGTATATGTAAGCTACTCATGCTTGTAAAGAATCCATTTGCCTTATGAGATTGTGTTTAGATATTGGAATAAAACAAGGTGCAATGACAATTTATTGTGATAGTCAGAGTGTGATATGTCTAGCCAAGAACCCAACATTTCATGTCAAGACCAAGCACATTGATGTACAGTGAGTACAAAGAAATTTAGATGAACAGTGTTCAGATTCAATGGGCCTTTCGACCCCCAGTAATTAAGAGACAAGGTGTTTGACAAGTGGGAGATTTGTTAGGAAAAATTGTCACAACCTTTCAATTACATAAGTTATTGTTGATACATAAGATACCATTCATACGATGATGACAGGGGGGTGTGGGGGGTCCCCTCTGTGAGGGGTCCAGGGGGATCATCCCCCCAACAGGGGCTTAGTGGCAATGCCCCCAAAAGGAAAATTTTATTTATATTTTATTATTATAAATCTGGACTGTTCATCATTAGGTATTAGATCTAGTGGCTGATATTTTATTAGATTGACTTTCCCTAGAAGGAAACCCTATTTTATGAGGGCATTCTATTACAACTGTGTATTGTGATGCATTTTGAGAGTTTGATAGCAGTCGTGTTGCCTTTGGATCTCTGGTTGGTGATACTCCTGTGAGAAGCTTGCTTTGCAAGTATATTGCAATCTTTGTGATTTCTCAATTATATATTGGGCGGCTTTTGGAGTGTGGGGGTTTTCTCCTGAAAGGATTTTCCTCATGTAAATCACTGTGTTGTGGTATGCATGATATTTATGTTTATTTATGTTTAATTTTTGTAACTATTAAAGATTTGTAAATGTTTTACATTATCCTCCTCTCAAGATTAGTGTTGGAAGTTGTTATACTACCTTAGCTTCCTTATAGATATTACTTCATATTGTGAGCTAATTGTCATTGTGGTTTTTCCCATCTTGGGTTTTCCATGTAAATCTGGTGTTCTCTTGTGCATGGTGTTGATTTGTTTTAGTTTCAATTATTTTCCTTTCATGCTAAATCATTATAACAGATTAAGGGTTAATTATAATGTGTATGAGGGTTTTGAAGCTTTAAGGTACAACTGATTCACCCACCCCTCTCAATTGTCTTGTGCATTCAACACTACACATAACAGCCCATTTGTTTATTCACCCCTTTGCTCAAATAGGTTAGAATGTATGACATTGAAAAGGAAACAGTTGTAAAAATAATTGAAAAGAAGTAGACCAATGTGAACGAGATAGATAATGTATTGAGTGAAGATATTGTTCTTGCTAATGAGAAGTTGAGGAAGGTGTGCACGTGCAGTATGTGGAATGGGAAAATGTCAATGTAGAAGTGGATAAATTCAAGAGTTTTTGTATTGCACATGAATTTGTGTAGGAAAAGAAAGTGAGAGATGATGCTATAAGTGCAGTTGACCACATGAATTCAAAGATTCTTTTCAAACATAAGAATTCCATGGAACAAATACAAGTGAAAATAGATGATAAGGAAAAATCAATTTCAAATGTAAGTACAAAAAAAGCGATTCAGTTGGGTGGAGACATGAAAATCTTATCTTAAAAGGTAGACAAGTTTTGTGAAGAACTTGTTCAAATAAACATCTACATTCTCTAATCATAAAGATACTCTCAAAGATGAGAAAAAAATAACTGCAAAGCAACATAAAAGTATTCAAGACATTCAAAACTCTATCCAATTCAGTTTTTACATGGAGAGGGTCTTACAATAGTATGTGGGTTGCAGGTTTCATAACACCCAGTGTTTTCAAACATGCAATTATATTAAGACAACATGATTGTAATGAAAACCTTTAGTTTTGTAGATAGTAAGAATGTAGTGAAGTTCACCTTCACAATTTATAGCAACTCTTGCTTAAACTAAAAATTGCATTTCAATTTCTTCATATAATTTAAAAATAAATACATAATATAAATGTAGGTTGGAAAACACAATGTGGTTTTCCATTTATTTCATTATGTACATTCAAAGATAAGTGGTGGAGAGCACAAGGAGGAGTTGCAGGTGGGGCTTACATAAAACTAACTAGATTGAGCTGAGGGGTGACCAACCAATTGGGTTGTTACGTCTAGAGGGTTTTACAACACTATGTGGGTTGTAGGTTTCATAATACCTAGTGTTTTCCAATTTCATTACATTCTTAGTATCCAATTCATAAAAGGTTCTGAAGACATTCACAAAATTGACCAAATTGAGATGAGGGGTGACTAACCAATTGGATTATTACTTGCAAAGGGTTTTAAAACATAATGTGGGTTGCAAGTTTCATAACACCTTGTGTTTTGCAACATGGAGTTTTAAAAAATAGTGTGAATTTCTTGAAAAGCTTTTGTTATTTAGACAGTATGAATTTAATGAAAGTAACCTTCAAAATTTATAACAAGTCTTAGATAGAGTAAAAATTCCATTTTAGTTTCTTCATATGATCCAAATAGACACACATAGTATGATTGCAGGTTGGAAAACATAGTGTGAGGTGAGTACATGATTTATGAAACCTCCAACCCATACAATATTGTAAAACCCTCTACACACCGAAGCCAAATGAAAACCCTTGGAAACCTATTAATGAAAACCCATTTTCACAACGAATACCCATTCAATTCTTCACAGTCCTTAGGAAAAATGAAAAAATGGCATATATTTCAGGCAGATATACATACTTGCTAGCTAGCTGCCCACACCTCTCACATGCATTTTGGTAGGGAGAATGACCACTCTGCTTTGGCCTTCAAACCATTGTAACTCCCTTATGAGCTCGCCAACAACCTTCAAAATGAGAATCCCAAAAATGACAACGTTATGGGCTAGAAACCTTCAAAATGAGAATGTCGAAAATGGCAACGTTATGGGCCTTATGTGGTTTCTCTACATGTTATTCCACTACTATTTCAATTGCATAAAATATATGCCATTCTTACTTCCACAATAGGCTATTAGTTATTTCATTCAACATCCTGAAAAAGTTGTGTTGTGAGAACATTAAAATAGAAAAATTAAAAAACCCTCAACAGAAAAGCACATAAACAACTCTACATTTCAAATGAAAACCCTTGGAAACCCGTCAATGAAAACCCATTTTTGCAATGGATACCCATTCAATTCTTCATAGTCCCTAGGCAGAATGGCAAAATGGCATATGTTTTTGGCAGGTATACATACCTGCTAGCTAGCTACCTGTGCCTATCAAATGCATTTTGGTAGGGAGATTGGACACTCTGCTTCAACCTCCGAACACCCACAACTCCCTTTTGGGCTCCCCAACAACTTCCAAAATGTGTGTCAAAAATTATGATGTTTTGGACTTTTTGTCCATTCCAAATTAGGATTTTTAAAACCTACTAGCGCTGCCACGTTCTTTCCAATGACGAGATAGGTGATGGCACTCCAAACGACACATGCCTAAACATCTGCCAGTGTCTGTCTGTCTGTCTTATCTCACAATTATATTGTCGCATGAAGGATGGGGTCTTATGTTATCATGTCTAAGACATGTCTGTTTTATCGGAAGATTAGCTTCTCCCAAGGAAGAGGGTACATTAATATGCTATTGGATGTGCTCCAAAAACAAAGAATATGCTCTTGGATATACAAAATTTTCATTTCAGTACCATGAAACTCCACCCAAATGGATTAATCAATACAAGCTCTAACTTTTGATAAAAAGCTAGTTTTCCATTTGTGGGTGTAAGAGAAAATGGCTCACCCAACATAATGATATGATGAGAGAGGCCTCCATTAAAACATAGTAAACATCATAACTATGCAACAAAACAAAAGGTTATCATACTCACTCAACCCTAATTTGCTTTGATAATTGAGGGATTTTGCATTAAATATTCAAACAATTATATTTTAGGTCAGAAGCGTATGCCAACCTCATGTGGAAACATGGCAACACATGCTCTAGCCAACACAAATAAATATCAACATGAAATTTCTTTTTGTTAAATTATGTTTGCTTTTTTCAATGAAGGCCCACACACCTTGTCTGATTGTTTGAAATTGTCGTTAATTGAAAAAGGAGGGTAGGCTTGTGGGATCAAATAGATCTGGATGTTTGATCTACCCATTTTGTGCAAGTAGCGGCCCCCATCTCAGCCGATGGTTAGGGAAAGATCTTTTTCACTGGCCAGCCACTAAATGTAATGGCTACTCTTAATGAGCACATAGAAGCAATTTTTTTGGATTTTTAAAATAGGATGAATATATATCATACTTGAAAATGTATGGGTGAGAGATGATTTCTTATGTGGAAAGTACGATCTAGGTTCAATTTATAATTAATTTTTTTTTCAAGTCAAAATCTGTTATTAGTGTGTTATTTAAGAGAGGCTTATGTAATGATCTATCTAGTTCTTAGAGAAAGGTGTCTTCCTCATAAGAATACTGAAGATGACTAGTAAGTTTTAGTGTAGAAAGTAGGTTATGTGTATAACTCACAATTGAATTTTTTGTAGTTGAAATGTGTTATTTAAGGGAGGTTTATGTCATGATCTATCTATTTATTAGAAAAATGTCTTTCACATAAGAATAATGAGGCTCATGTAATGATACACTTGTTCTTTAAATATGAATGTATTTCTCATAAAAAATGCAAAAGTAGGGTGCTATTTCCATTAGGCTTTTGTAAAAAAGATGTCAATTGTATTATTATGAATTATGAAAATATTTGTATTTAATGAAATAAAGCAATTGTTCCTCCTTGTTGAAAATGGTTACATACACATAGGTGAAGGAGAAGGTACAATTCTACCCCCACCTTACATGGAGGTAGTGTTCTACCCCCTGCCCTTCCCCTTGGTATAGATTATAGGGTCCACCAAGCCCTATGTCAATGTAGAGGTAGGTAGGGCTACCTCCTTTCAATAGTGGGGTTTTTCTATCACTTTATGTAGATAATATATGTTTTTTTCTCTAGCTCAATAAAAAAACTTGAACTCGTGATCTACCAATTTTGACTAAAGATATAACTAAACCTAGTGTGTATGGTTGTGCAAATTTAATCAACTTTTGATTGATTTATTTCAACTAATGTCAAAAAATACAACATACTAACTAGATAAGTTCTTTTGTTATGTACTATAATTATTGTAGGTGGGTGGGACACTAGGGTAGTTTCATGAAATACACTATCATTATCAACGATTTATTCCATGCAGTGTTTCATAACTCATCCATCAATCTAAGTGTTGATCGAGGGGAAATTCCCTTCACCTATAGGGAGCTTGACCACAAAATCAAGAGCCCCAACTACTCCTATCTATATAGTGGAATTGGGCATAAACTATAGCAATAAACCTTGTTAATTCATCCACTCTTCTTATTCTTGAATTGTTTCATCTGCATATTCTCTCATAACTATAGCTATAATAAGATGCTCAATTTTCAAAAAGTTACTTTAAATATTTTTAACCAAACACTTATAAATATATTTCTTAGATAGTAATCACTTCTTTTGAAGTGATACTAGGGCACACCCTTTGGAAGTTACTTTAAATATATAAATGTTGCTAGTTACAAATCTATAAAAATAAATTTTGAAGATAGTTATTGCTCCATCAAAGTGATAATGGAGCGTTCCTTAACATTAGTTCAAAGCTACATATTTCTTGTTCAAATTTTCCTCTTTTGAAATGAGTTGACAAAGGGTCTCAAATTTAAAAAATATTGATTAGTCATGAAGTTTAATAATGCAATATTTCAATTACAAATAATAAAGAGCAAACTTAGAATAGAGATTCATAAAGAAGAGTTGATTTGTTTTAAAATGTTGTAGTCACAAGAAGACATGCGTATCAATTTTATAAAGTTTTCTAAGGGTTAGTGGTTAGGTGTAATATAATTAATCCTTCAAAAAGGTCCTATAATTGAAAGTTTGTAGTGTAGTACTCTTTAAGTTATCAACTAAAAAATGACTTTGACTTATCAAACTTAAGATTACATTAGGCATTTTCAATTAACTTATCATTTAACATCAATACACTTGTTGGCTTGGGTAGTGGGTTTGCTCCCCATTGGTCTCGGGTTCAACTCCTCTCCTAGGTTTAAGTGGTGAGACTTCTTGTGAGCAGGGGATCTCACTCGGAGGGGACTAGTCTCACCCCAACTCACCCCAGGTACCCAAGATACGGGTTGTTGGGTCATTGGGCTAGGTCGTGGGGACACCCTTGTTGTATCAAAAAAGAAAAAGAAAAAAATATTTATATTATTAAAACCATCAAGTTTCCACAGTCCATAATAATAGTGTGTTAATATTTCTGGATTAAAATGTGAAAAATTTCTCACACAGTTTTAATCCAAAAATCTTAACACACTATTTATATTATTTTTAAAAGACATTTCAAATATATAAGCCCACTTGTAGTCTTTTTAAGGGCTACAAGCCACACATGCAAAGAGTTTAAGGACCTATGTGTTTTATGATTTTTTTTTAAATTGATAGGAATAAGAGTTAATGTATTCACAAAATTAAGAGTGTAATAGTTTTGGCTTGGAATTTTTTATTTTTGAGGGAAGGTATTAGAGCTAAAAAGGTGCCATCTTTAGTGAAGTGAATTCCACCAAATGTATGATGAGTAAATTTATGTTCAAGTCGAATGAAGTCTTCTTTACAAGTGAGGCGTTGGTTGCTCTAAATCACTTTGGAGGTAGATGCTTCAAGTTTAAACATATGACATTATGGATCTTGTTGTGAAAAGGGATGAAAGCCGACCTTGCATGGACCTATAACTATTTATCATTTAGAAAGAAACTTGACTATATTGCCTATCTAAACTATTGAGCAACTTTCCAGACATAACAAAATGTTATCTTTGTCAAACTATAACTCGACAAAACTCGAATAATAAATTAATTAAAAAAATACTGTTATCAAAATCCTCAATTACCTAACTAGATTCTAATAGCCTCTTAATGTTACATCTAATTCAAAATAAATATGTATTTTGGTCACCAAGGGGGTCTCATATGCACCCCTGAAATATGCTCTATGTTACCTCCCTACCTCCCTACCTTTCTATATTATTAAACACACAAGAAACATTTGAGAGCTTCATCTGCTGATGGTGTCATGAGTTTAACAGTGTTCATAAATATAACAGCAACATAAATACAGAGAATGGAACTGCAAATAAACTCATTCACTGATATTTTATTCATAAATATGTACTCATTCACTGATATTTTATTTATAAATATGTATTACATATTTATAGTTACTAAGAACTTCACCAACCTCTTATAATTATGCTAATTTTATTGACAGCTAACTGGACATCTAATGACAGCAAACTAGAGAAAAGTAGACACATCTGCTGCTCTTTATTGACATGCTGATGATACATACAGTTCTGTTAAACTGTTCGAGTGTTATATTCCAACAAAACTCCTATCCGCACTATGGTAAGGTAAAGGATTGTGGAATTAAACTTCCCCGCGTATTGCCCTCATCTAATTCAACATCAATAAACATATAAACGTGGTGACCTCCATCACACCCACTGCCCCCAGGGCTATATATATACATTGCATATCTCCCTATATCCATATCCCTCGTTTGGAACATTTTCCTAAAACTCTTACCTCTGAACTGCAGCTTCTGTGTATATATCCCTACTTTTCATTTGAAGGATGTCTGAGGAGCAACGTCATCATCTGTTTCACCACAAGAAAGAGGAGGTGAGCGCTGATGCAGACACCAGCGTTTATGTAGAGCAAACGACGGTTGAGTATGGTGGAAAAGATGAGTATGAAAAGGTTAGAAAGGAGGAAAAACACCGCAAGCATCTGGAGCATGATGGTGAATTCGACGCCGTGGCTGCTGGAGGATTTGCATTGGTATACTTTGTTTTATACATATACACTGAATATATGTAAAACTATTGTTTTTAGGGTTTGAAATTATATATTTTGTGAGTAATATATCAGTTGTGTGATGTGATGTGATAGTATGAGAAGCATGAATTAAAGAAAGATCCAGAGCATGCCCACAGGCACAAGATAGAGGAGGAGGTCGCTGCAGCCGCTGCTGTGGGCGGTGGTGGTTTTGCTTTCCATGAACACCATGAGGAGGAGGAAGAGAAGAAAGAAGCTGAGGAAGTCCATGGCAAGAAGCATCACCATCTCTTCTGATTTCCAGTTCTAACAATAAATCTATTCCAGAAGTAGAAATGTGTTTGTTTAAGTGTGGGACTTCTCCAAAAAATTATATTTACTCTGTATTTAAGTGCTATGCTATTTTGGAGAAAATTAATAAAATGAATTTTCTTGAATATATGACTCACTATGGCATTGGCCAAATGTATTGAAAATATTTTTAAGAAAAATACTTCCTACCTACTTTATACTAATTTGTTGTGGATTACATGTATAAAACCATATTGTTTAATAAGTAGTCCACACTAAATAAATTTAATGTAGGCTTGGTTAAAAATTGTTATGAAAATTTATATTTAAAATAGTGTAGAGTAAAAATATGCATATTTTGATTTATGGGATGGGTTTAATGGTAAAATCTTGCTTGTTGTTTCAATTTATACTTATAGTTTAATTCTTTAATAGTAGCCTCTCTTCCTAATTAATTATATAATAAAGAGTTAATTAATTTTTGTTTATTTATTTTAATTTTATTTTGATATTTGAGTTGATGTTTTGGTTGTATAATTTTAGTTATATAATTTAATTATTTTATTGCATTCACTCATCTAAGGCCTAATCCATCATTTAGATATGTTACATCGCTTGTTCAAAACCTTTTTAATTCGATTCCTAATAAGTGGATGGGATCATCAATGTGAACTTGATCAATGGATAGGATTGTTAGGAATTGTTCAAATTTTGGAGGAGTCCGTGTTTTTGTTCATGGTTTTGGGATGTTCCCTTTTTTTTGGTGTCAAACCTCGAGCCTTGATGCAAAACTAAATTTTTTTGGTTCCAATTCCTGTTCTCCCTATGCTCTTGTTGTCCAACATTGACATTGGGCCTTGGCCCTCCTTTTGAACATGAAACCTCATGTTCCAAGTCCTCTTTCTTCTTATCCATGTGCATCCCCACTCAGACTGAAACCTACCTCTCTACCTACCAAACTCAAACCTCTAGAGTAACGTTGAACTTGTAACCTTTAGGTCCTAGTTCCTTGTTCCCTCTTGATCCTCACTTCCTACAATCTTCTCATCCCCTTTTCTTGTAAGGCTTTGAGTCTCAAAATGAAGTTGAAACTTGGAACCTTTTGCTCTTAGGTTCTAGGTTACTCCCAAGGCTGATCCTTGCCAACTTTTCCTCTTTGAATGTTTTGAGCCTTAGGTCTCAAAACAAACTTGGAACCAAAACCTATAACATCTACTTCTAATTTTTCTCATGCCCCTTACCCTTGAAATATCTTTATCCCTACAAACTTTTGGTTTTGGTTCCAATTTCCAATCCCGTCTCAACCTCTTCCTTCCACCCAATCTTTTCTTATTGCTAGTTGAATTTTGAACCCCGACATTAGCTATGGTTCCAAGTTCATTTTCCCCTTTGAGGCCCCACTCTCATTCCTTATTTTGATCTAGATCCTCATTTCCTCTCCAAGCCCGACACTCATTAGTTGCTTGGCAAGTCTTGGTTCTAATTTCTCTTTCATGATTAACATCTGCTGATTTGTGCTAACTTCTAGGTGATCTCACTCCCAAGTTTCATCTAGAGCCTAGGACCTATGAGGTACCTCCACGATTCATGTTTCCAAGTTCCACCTAACTCCTACCACTCACCAAAGACATGACAAAACACATTTTTTCAAAATGCTCATTTGGGTGCCAAGAAATAAGTGCTTAATGTTTTCTCTTAGCTACATTCCATTAATGTAGAGGGTTTCTTAGAGACCAAAAATTAATGCCTAACTCATTTTTCAATTTGAGCTACCCATTTTGGATGGGATTTGTCCTTAGCTACAAACCTAGCACTACTATAGTACCATGGGTTAGTGATTCACCCAATAGGGTATATTTTGATGTTTTTGACTATTTTCTAAGGGTTGGTAAGTGATTATTCTCAGTGTAGAAGAAGTATCAATATAGTCCAAGGTTCCAATCATTAAATATTGATTGTAGCAAGGCAGTGAATGTTGCTAAGGTACTTGAAGATACCATGGCAAATAATGTTGCAAACATTATCTCCAACATCATGAGTACTTATGGACAAGGACAATTTTGAATACTTCAGTCTCCTTACAAAACATTAGTTGATGTGAATGTAAGCCTTATTTAAAAATGTGGCAATATTTTAAAATAATTACAAGTATTGTAATGATCATTCAGTATTTACATATGGGTTTATGCAGTTTGGTTATGGATAACTAAGTATAAATGGTTTGTAATGCTAAAAAATTGATGCATATTTATACTTTGATCAACTATCCATTATTTTATCTTTTATTACATTTCTTTCCTATTAGCTTGGATTTGTAATCCATCAATAGGCCTAGGTCTCAAAATAATTTTAATCAATCACTCATTAAATGAACAAATCATTAAACAACCCCTTTTAATTTGGTTTAAGTTTTTCTAGTTCATGATAGCATTGTAATTTGTCAATTTATGTGAATCATGTAGCTTGCCCCCACCTTCCACATTAGAAATTAGTATTTTTTTTCTTTTCTCTCATTTTCCTCAGTAGAAACAATAATACTTTAGGTCAGTATAGGTGAATTATCAAGGGAACCAACCCTATCTAGAGGTTGATATCAAGCTATCATGAGATCTTCCCACATTTTAGTGGATTATCGAGTTGATAGCTTAACAAAGGTGCACATCTAGTTGATAATAGTAATAAAATTTATGGCCATTCACAATTCAATCATAGTGTTTTAAATGAGAGTACTATTGATATGGATGTCTACTATTGGACTACTTAAGTTAGTATACTTGGGAGGTACAACATTCTCAATCATGATATTGACAAGATGTCTAATAACTTGGATAGTTAGTGGGTCCTTTTGCTTCCATCTTGGTTTCTTGAAACACAACTCTTTAATAGTCTTAGTATAGATGGGGACATCCTTGATTTCTTAAAATAATGGATTCTTGACATAAATATTTTTGTTGCCCCATGAAATTGAACTTAGATTTTGGCTTTGGATATTGTATAGTCAATCTCTCTAGAAATATTAGGTTATATCTTGTGGTTTATGTCCTATATGTGCTTGGAATATGATTAGACAACTTATTGAATTACTATAGATTCTTCTAGTTGTAGGATTTTCCATAGGGATACCTACAATTATTGGAGTGGTGGGGGTGGAAAGTAGCTTTCTTAAGCAAAGTTGCATATCACCCACCTCAACTGCATAGGTTGGATATTAAAAAAATTATTATTGTATGTTCACTAAGCTAATTTATTATTTAGATTAGGTGTAGGTTAAGAAAGTATTTTTGTGGCTCTAAGTAGATTAGGAGTAGTATTATTAGGAATTAGAGTTGGATTTTGTTGTAGATGTTGTGCTAGTTAGAAACTAGTGTTTGGACTAAACCATGGATACTTTATCATCCATTAATATTGTCATGGATTAGGTGGTACTTGTCACTAATAATTGTAGAGTTTTGGTCGATAAGGCTATTTTTGTAATCTTCCTTGTTAGGTTGTCCAATTTTGGGTTGGTATTGGGTATTTCTAGGCTTGTGGTCAAATGTAGTTTAATGGGGTATTGTCCAATTGATATAATTTGTAAACAAATTAGAATATGGAGCATTGAAGGAAAAAGAGGTCTTGAGACATGCTTTGTCTTTGTTTTCATTGGCTCCTTTGTGTAATATAGAGAAATTTCCCATCCTCATTTTCCATTGTTTTGGGTTCTTAGATTCCTTACTTTTGTTTTAAAGTGTTATCTATTATTTTGTACCTACAATTAATGTTATTTCTCTAACAATGCGGTACATACTTAGTCAATATTATCTCTACTTATTTTTTCTTCATGCATGCAACATTCTAGTTGTATGTACATGTGGTTGATGATGTCTTATTTCATATCCTTGAGTAGGTCATTGAGTTCTAGTTGTAAAACTACTATAGTAGTCTTCATGGATGTGGGTCTTCTTCATGGTTGAATTCAAGTATTTTTTAAGATAGTATATATTTCATCAAATGGAATTTGAGATATGTCACCCCTACAAATCAATTCCAAAGCATATACAAATTCTTCATTGAATCCTCTAAAAAATATGAGTTAGATTGATTCAAGAGATAACTATTTTTTCTTAGATTTCTACGAACAAAATAGAAGTATTTTCACATAATCATCAAATTGTTCATTATCCTTTTGTTACAAAAAGTATATAATTACCTCATATCCATTCTCTTACATTAGACCTAACACTTGAGAAAAATATTTTTCTTCATGGTCTTCTACTTAGCTATAATGTCTTAATCTATTCCCATGAACCATTATAAGGAAAATTCCTTAATAGTTGCTAGGAATAAATTTAGTGAATGGGAATCAGTGGTATAATCATAGATTATGTAGATAATGTCAAACTCAAACAAGAATTTTTCTAGATCTTTAGTTACTAAACCATAGAAATTTGAAAAATAGAGTGGAATGTTTTTCATTGGAGCTTCCCATTCATGATTAAAAATAGAGAATTGATAGGTGTAGAGCTTGGTAGGATTATTTTGAGTTGTTAATTTAGTCATTATATGCTAAAATAAAATATAATATATACCTTTTCTTCTAACAAGTTTAGTTATTAGAGAGGACTTTAATAACGATTCTCCAAATATAGGGATTTAGAGGATTAGATAGTTTGGTAGTAGGATTTGAAAATAAGCTTATGAATGAGTGTGCACTTGACCTATAGCTAATGGATTCCTCTTGGAATAATTTTGGGAACTTCCCTTTTAGTGTGATAGGTTCACTTCCCTACCCTTAGGCCTCTAATGTTTCAATTATGATTTATTTTGTTGTAGCTTCATCAGTGGTTATAAATGCTTCACCATGGGGAATTGTTGTTGGAATGTCACTATCTTGTGGAAAGAATTAACCCAATTAGTCTCTTCTGAATTCCATTCAAATTTATAATATAAATGAGTGAGCCTAATTTTCTACATTTAATCTTAGTAATTTTTTTTTAATTGGCTAATCCTATGTTGCAAAAACATGAAGTTTAACCTAAGGAAAAAAATCTATCTCAAAATCTAAAATCTAAATATTGACACCATCTGTAGAAACAATGCCAAAAATGTTGAGCACAATCAGTTCCCAATTAAAATTGATGTAGAGAAATAGCATACTCAATTCAATGTATAAGCTATCCACTAATGAAGAAGTGGTTTGGTTCATGACGATAATTTATTTGCATGTCAACCTAGAAATGTATCTATTAGCATGGTGTTGATATTGTACCACCTTTTTGGTAGCCCCTATTAAAAAAAAATGCATCCACTTCCTTTGGGTAAGTTAAACATATCAATTTGTCAGATTCATGTCTTAGTTTTCAAAGTTGTGCCAGGTTCCAACATAGTTTTCACAACTTCTCCCTTGTTCGACGGTCCAATCAGTTTTTCCTAAGTTGTACTTGTGTTCACCCTTGTTAAGTTTTGGAATAGCTATCGAGTCCCAAAGTGGTTTTCATAACTTGGGTATTCACTAACAAAAGGAGGAAGATTAAGTGAAAATGGTCCCCTTTCAAAAAATTTATTAGGTTTCCAAAACTTTGTTGGTTATCGATAGGGTTGGGAAACCTAATCCATTTTTGCAGTGAATTTTCTAAAAAGATTAAGTATTCCACCTAAGGGTTCTTTCCAGAGTATTTAATGAAAAAAGGGATCCCAAAAGTATTATTGAATTATGTCGTGCACATGATAGATAAAGCAGGTGATATTTTTGTTCACAAAATTTATTCATATTTTGAAATCATTTTTGAAACCCTACTCGGAGTATGACATTTATGTGTTTTGATTACTTACAAGCTATTGTTTGCAAAAGAAGTAATGATACTTTAGATAAATACATTATAGGGTCAATATTTAAATGTGCAACCAGTGAGATGTATTACAAAGATTAAAAATAAAGGACATAACATACAACATGAAAATATAGAACTAGAAACATATATTAGCACATTACAAAAAGCTGAGTTGAAAGCCAAGAATATTATATATATATATAATGTATTAAAAACCAAAAATTAGGTCTTCAACACATGGGTTTCTAAGCACAGAGAGTGAAAATGAGAATCCTAATGCCCTCAATCACCTCTTGTAGGTGTTTTATTTGAGCAATGGAGAATAGGTTCTCATTGAATTCCACACAATGGGAAAAAGTCTCCCTTATGTTACGTTCAAGTCCAACTTGGAGAAGGGCAATCGCTTGCCTAGACCACTCATTCCTCAAAGTAGTGGAAATTCTGATTACATCACCTACCAGACCTACATGTGAATACTTAGGCAGACTCCCTAGGGAATCTTCGACACAAGGTAGGTAGACTGGTCTAAACAGATACTCAACTACTCATATTCCCCAGTCAAACATCCTAGAGGTGCGAACAATGTTGTAAATGAAATGCTCCAGTAAAGTTGAGTTGCATATGTGCGGGAGAGGAGGTTCTCACCAATTATCTTTTGAATTTATCCTTCCTCGACATCACTATGGATGAGGAAGACCTCCATCATTTGGTCTACAGCCAATCTCCTCATTGCTCTACACTCGACTCCCTTGACAGTGAGGAAGTCACCTCTCTCTTTAGAAGCTGTATCACTAGAAATGCTCGACATATTTGAAATCATGATTATCATTGATGAGAATGAAAGCAATACAACTAATTTATAGAAAAATGGGAGTAAATGAGTGATTTTTTCTTAAGAATGCAATTAATGAAGCAAGGATGCTCAAGTGACTTCAAATTTAATGAACTTAGCTAAGTAATGTGCTGAGAATCTAAAGAAGTGTGCATTTTGGCATCTATAAATCTCTTGCATTTAAACTATCCTTATGAATATGCTCCTAGTCGATACATCATTAATTTCTAGTCTGGGTGGATATGGGTAGTTCGCATAATTAGAAGGAAACAAGACCTATTTGTAGAGTTGGTAGTATATTTTCCCATCTCAATCAATTGGGAGAAGTGATGTAATAATAACCTATCCTAAAATTGGCCATTAATGTTGATGTGTCTTCATCGTGTAGATAACTAACCTTCACTAATTGATTATTTACTGAGATGGTGGTTACATTCCCGTAGGAATCAGTTTTCAAGAAATGGATGACCACTACAATTAGATATTATATAGACACAAGATGACATTGATAGGAATGGGTAGCAAGCTGTGTTATGCTAGGGAACATATGATAATCCAATTAGCTTATGATTGCTCTAAAATATGTTGTAGAATAGCTCTAGAAAAGAGACATAAACATTCATAAAGATAAAGTCTAGTGGGTTGCCCCCATGCCAGATGATGCATAAGGCAGTTGGATGCAGAAATAATTCAAAAAGAATCATAAGAGATATATATTATGAATATGGTATCCCCCTTGAGAATGGCTTGTGCTACATAAGGAGCACATGTTATCTAAGGAGAAGAAATATATATGTGTTGTGAAAAAATAACGAGATATATTCATGGAATGCTACTCGACAAAAAATAGTACATGGAGCCCACAACACCAACAAAAATAAATGTATAAGAGAGACAGGGGGATCTTAGTATTTAGGGTCAATATAATTTTTTTTTTGTATTCAATATAGTTTAAATAATAGCATGAGTAAACAACATCAATGGCTATTAGTACATTGGTTTACATATGGGCCACTACTTCAGCCCAATTTATATCTGCTATCTTTCTACCTTGGACACATTTTTATAGGCCTAGACTATTACAAAAGTATAAAAACTAATTTATACAAAAGTACTATTTTCTTTCTTTTTCCTTTTGATGCCACTTCTCTCAGGATTGTAGGTCTCTCTATTTTCTAGCCATTCCTTAGAAAATTCCATAATATGGTTGTTGTTTTTTGTTTTTCCCTCCTCCAATAGTTATTGGAATTTCTCCTACCTGGATGATGATGGAAACCTGCACATAAACAAAGTGTAGAGGGAGTTTTCTATAAAACTCAATAAGATCTCTTCTACAACTCTGATAGATTTCTTTTTTCCTTTCCTTCCAAATAAACCATAATATTTTAGTTGATAGAATTAACTAGAATAAGTTACTAGTTTTCCCAAAGCCATTATATTTTCCCATTATAATTTTCTAATTTTCTTTCTTCTCTTGTTTGCCCAACTTTTAATGTATGTCGATTTTAAAGATATTCCAAATTTCTTTAGCAAAAAAATAGTAAAAAAATATGCACAAAATTAGATTTTTTACAGATATTGCAAACAAGTGGATTCTTGCTGGAGTCCACATTTGGTAATCTCTGCATCAAAAGAAACCATCTAAATGTTTCCTTCTTGGGCTCCAAGGTGTTGTTCCAATTATGCCTAAAAATTAGTTTCAACTCTTTATCATTTAAATTTATCCTCCACTTATGGTTTAAGCCTTCTATAAGCTTTGAATTGTTATTCAAAAGACCATAGATCTCTTTTGCTTTTAAACCTGTAATGCTATTATTTTCTAGCTAATCAAGATCATGCACATTATTTTTCCTACCATTCAGGTTAGCAATGGGGATTACCACATTTTTTTTAATGGTTTCAAAGGTTCTTTTCTAAGATTGTGGCAAGTCAAACTCAATTCTCAGGGTATCCCAACATTTCAGTCTACCCTCTATTAGGATTTGGTCAAAGCAACACAAACCTTTTTTATTCTAGGATTTAGCAAAACATCCATGCAGTAAACCTAGTGGCTTGTCCTTGTGGAATACATTCCACCATATGGATCTTTCCAAGAATATCTTGTTGATATCAATGTCAACTTGACACTTCTCTATAATTTTATATTTAGAGGATTCCCAGTCTTTCCATAAACTTTTAAACACCTTGGATCCAACAGGGGCTGTTGCAAACTTGCCAAAGATCAAGTCACAAAGAGGAAGGTGCTTCCAGGTTTTGGATTTTTTTGGTGTAGCCAGCTTAATATTGTTTCTAACCAAGACTTTCCAAGGCTCATCTCCAATGAGAGCCTTGCAGATCCACTTTGCAGCTAGGGCTAATCCTTTTTGTTTTAGGTTCTTGAGTCCAAGGCCCCCTAGCTACTTGTCCATATAGCAAATGTCCCACTTTATTGCATGCATTTTCTTATTTCCTTGCCATCAGACCATAAGAATTGTCTGATTTTCTTTTGGATTTCCTCAACTTGATAGTTGTTGAAAAGCCAAGCTGAGGAGTAGTAAATGTTGTAAGAGGCTAGGATTTTCTTTTTGGGCCCTTCCTACCAGTGAGAGGTACCTATTATTCCAATTGTTTAACTTTTTCTTAATTTTTCCCTTCACCCACTCCCACATGTCTCTCAGGTTGGTGCTGACTACAAAGGGGATCCCTAGGTATCTTACTATTTTACTTGGCCCCCCCATTATAGGTCCAACCTTTCAAACCAAGGGGGTTGATTTTCCTCCCAACTAAGCATGATAGACTTGGATCTTGATATCCTAGAGCTTGCATCCTTTTCCAAGAATTCAAGTTTTCCCATGAGATGATTCATGTTCTCTTCTTCCATCTTTATGATAAGGTCTGTATCATCTGCAAACTAGATGTTTATTAACTCCTCTTTATTAGGAAGGATAAGGCCATTTACTTTGGGGGTTAAGTAGTTATCTCTGAGGATATAGCGCAGAGCATCAACAACTATCACAAATAATGTAGGGGCTAGGGGGCAACCTTGCCTTATAGATCTTTGCAACTCAAACTACTCTGTCAAGCAACCATTTATCTCTATTTGCGCATTGGAATATTTCATAAGTCTTTCAATCATTCTACAGAGCTTATGTGGAAACCCAAAAGCTTCAAGGACCATCATTATGAATGGCCACTCAATCCTGTCATATGCCTTTTCAAAGTCCACAAGGAGCATTCCCATGCTTTTCCCTGACATTCAGGCCCATTCCATTGCCTCCCAACTTGTTAGGAGGTTCTCAAGGATGTATCTCCCTTTGATAAAGCCTATTTGCATTTTATTAATTATATTTGAAAGCAGTCCTACCAACCTTATTGCTATAGCCTTTGCAAAATTTTTTTAGGAGACATTCAACAAAGTTATGGGTCTCCTATTTTTGACAAGTTACTTGTCTCCCTCTTTAGGGATCAGTTTTATAATGCCTTTATTAATTTTGTTGCCTAGAGATCCCACCTCAATTGCTTTTGTGTATACATTGAGGAGCTCCTCACTCACCCAATATATGTTCTTTTTATAGAATTCAATGGTGATTCCATCCACCCCTGGGGCCTTATCATTGTTTAGTGCTAGGATTGCTGCCTTAACCTCATCTAGGGAGAGGTTCTTGTCTAGTAGGCTAGCATCTTGTTAATACAACTTCTTTGGAATTAGTTTCTTGCAATCATCTCTTATCTTTTGACTTTGTGCATTATTTCCTTCTGAAGTAAAAAGATCTTTGTAGAATTGGAGAAAGCTATTTTGGATAACCTCAGGATCTTTTTTGAGGCTGTGATTATGCCAAATCACATTAACCTTCTCTTTTGCTTCTTTGTTTTTTAGGCATTTAAAAAATAATTTTGAACCTCTATCCCCTTGAGTGGCCCAATTTAGCCTTGCCCGAGTTTTGAGGCCTTGGTCCTTTAACATCTGAATTTTCCTCAGCTCCCCCTTCATAGATACTAACACCTCATTTAGGATTGTATTTTTTGGGTCATCTTGTAGGGCAGTTTCAACCACTAGGAGGTTCTCATGTAGTAAGCCCTCTTTTTTCCTTAGGTCCTTTTCCTTCTTCTATCCAATTGTTTGGAAGATTTTCTTCCAGGCTTCCACATTGGTATTCCATCTTTCAATGTACAAAATCCCCTTGTTCACCCATTTGTCAATCTATTTAACTATAAAAACGACATCATAGCAATCCTCATTCTCCAATAGCTTTGTATTCAACAAGAATTTTTCCACTTTTTTCATGGTGGCAGGCTGGTCTTTTTATAGTGTTATTTTGACTGAGACTGGATGGTGGTCTGAGAGGGTCCAAGGAGTCACTTCAACCTTGGTATTGGACTCATCCACTTTATCAAACTGAAATGCTTCCTTATTTGCATAAAATCTATCTAGTTTGCTATATATTATTCTCTCCCCCTTTTGGAAGTTGCACCATGTGAGCCATATACTTTTATTTTCTTTTCTTAGTCCCTCTATGGGGTCAAAGAGCTAGAGTTTATTTTTCATTTTAAACCAAAAAAAATTTCTTGTTGCCTTTCCAACCCATATCCCTGCCACCAGACTTGTCCTCTGTGATTTCTATCATATTGAAGTCTCCTCCAATAATCCAAGGGACATCCTATAGTTCACTTAGCCAATCCCACAACATACACCTTTTTCTATAGTCATTAGGGGCGTACATTGAACATATACCAAATTTAAGGTTATCTTTTTCAATCAATATCGACATAGCTCTATTACAGGGAGATCTAGGCCATGATTAGTAACCCATTTGGCCCACTTATTTGCAACTAGTATTGCAGTACCTCCTTTCCCTTTTTCATGTTTCATAGCAAAATGGGTTGAATCTTTCCAAATAAAGTTCAGGCTTGTCTCAAGCTGGAAGCTTATTGCTTTGAGCTCTTGGATCATCACACTGTCCTTTTGCTTCACTTGGTTTAAGAATCTCCTTATATTATACTTCCTATTTGGGGACTCAAGTCCCCTAATGTTCCAATACAAGCAATTAAGAGTCATCTGATTCCATTATTTGGGGCCCATCATCTGAGCTCCTAAAGGATTCAAAGCACTTAGGGAGGGTTGTCTTTCCCAGGTTACTTTTCTGGTAGGGGATTGTGTCCTTCTACTTCTTCCTTCTTCCCCTCTTTTTTTGTTTAATCATTTTACTCACCAGGTTGCCTCCTTCTTCCTCTTCTTTCTCACCTTCCTTTGGTTGGGGTTTGGTAGCACATCCCCCCCTGGCTGCACTTCCCCATTGTGCCATCATCATTGGCTGGGGTTGCAATATCCCATTCTAGGTTCAAGCTATTTAAATAGTCTTAGAAAAATTGTAGGGTGTCTTGGTTTAAAGGCTTGAAATCTGAGAGGTCAAAGGCCCCCTTTTGCTTATCCAGTTTAGAGCTTTTAATGTCAATTATCCTATTGCTACTAAGGGTGGAAATGCCCTCCTTGTTCATGACCTTACAAGGGGAGGTAGTTTCCTCTACTGGTCCTGTCATCAACAAAGGGGGGGTATCCCCATCCATAATAGGAGTAATAGAAGTTTTACCAGGTTCAAAATCTTTATAGGTTGCCCCAGGCGTAGGGACCAACTTTAGAATTTTATAATCTGCATCTTGGAAATCTTTTACCTTATCATTCTTTGGGTCAACCTCCATGTTAGAGGTCTTTGTGAGAATTAGATTCTTTTTCAGGGTTTGAGCCTGCTTTTCTTCTTTAGTATTACGACTATTCTCCCTTAGGTTCCTCATTATCTTTTTATTTTTTTCCACCTATTCTCTCATCTATTGCATGACCATTTCTTTTGTGCTTAGCTTACCCCCAAGGGCGAGGTGGCCACCCCTTCTTTGGTGGTCCTCGAGAATAGTTTTGATTGGGGGATTGATCCCCAAAGTTGCATTTGGGTTTGATTTTACATCTTCCATATCTTTATTGCTTTTATTTTCAATCTTCGACATCCCTCGAATTGGGGAATTTCCAATGATCACCATTTGTTCTTCTCTAGCTAACATCAGATCAGAAGGGTTATCCACCCTCAAATCTTGGGGTGGGGCTCGAATGTCTTCCATAAGGATCTCTACCCCCCTAGGGTTTTCAGATTCTTGAGTAGTTTCTAGGTTCGAGGCCACCCCCAACACATTAGAATTAGGGATTAGCTTCTTATTTTGGTTAGGATCTTTCACTTTATCCCTCCCCACAATGTTATTTTTTAGGATCAAGATTTTTTTCCTTCTATGCCCTTCTTTTTTCCAAAGGAATCATGCATTGGCACCTCCTAAGATTTCTATCTTACAGTTTAGAATTACATTTTCTATTTCCCGTTCAATTTCATCCAGGATTTCCACCCCAGGGGTGATAGCTAGTAGGGCATGAGCATCCATATGAACGAGAGTTTTTTTGTTTCCTCAAACCTAATGGTTCTTCCATAATGTGAGAGGAGTTGCGGGATAACCCTCCAGAGTACAGGGGAAACATTCTTAATGTTTATCCATCTTGGGTAAGATAAGGCTAGAACTTCCTCGTTTAATACATTTAGTGACTAGGTAATTGACCTAAACATGGTATTTCTAACCGACCAATATTCCTTGTCGGTAGCCTTTTTTTGTATTTCTTTATTTCTAAAATATGTCAGAAAAAATCCCTTTTTGAATTAATCTACAAAATGAGTGTTGAGTTCCCATTTTTTTATTCCAGACATTCATTAGCTAGTCATCAAATAATTTTCTTGAGGGAGTTTTATTACAGTCTAAAGCAACGAAAAAAATTGCAGTATTTTTAAGTCTTTTCTCCCCATTATCAAGAACCTTTGCCATATCCTCATTTGGGATAAAGGAATCTACCCTAGGGTTTGTGGAGAAGACCTTACCTCTACCAGCCTCTAATATTTGAGTGCCTTCTACCCTACCAGCATTGACCGCGATGAAGGAAGTCATCGCAGACACATTGCTCCTTTCATTTTTGGTAACAACTTCCTTAAAAGATTTGGCACCATTAACCATTTTTGACGCCTCGCCTTCTATGCCTTTTTGTAGACCATTTGGGTTTTTTTTGGTATCTGGCTCACCCTCACCCATTGATGGCACCTGGTTCACACTAGGAGGCATTCCTCCACTATGGATTTACCAGAATAGAAAAAAATACAACATACTAAATGCAAAATGGGAGAAACACAGTTTGGCTGCTTGTCCTGAATAATAAAAAAAGCACATTGAACAAAAACTATATAGGCTGTAGAAGGAGATATTATGGAAGGGAAAAATACTTCCTTAATGGAATAGATCCATATGGAGTCCACCTCTCGAACATAGAGCCTCCTTGGTTGGAACGCCCATGAGAAACTCGTTCCTAAAGCTTTCACTTAATCATTGAACCCAATCTGGGTAAATATAATTTAGATCAATGACATCTATGTATAGTTGTATATGAATCATCATAATATACCCAAATATTTTAGATCATGAATAAGGAGCACATAAAGAAAAAATGGAAAAAGATTAGGGTCAATATGGAAGAAAGCCTAAATGCCCCCAACACTTTGCATCATCCCCTAATGTCGAAAACCAAAGTATGAAAAAGAGAAGAATGATGATACAAATAGAGGAAGTGTACACCAGATTATCTCCCCTTTATCCAAGTACCTATGAGGTTATCTTGGGTCCTTTGAGATAAATCACAAATATATATGGGGAACCAAAAAAAAAGAAGAAAACTCTAATCTAATGACATGAAGGGTATTGTTCTAGTCGATCATTCCCATCAAGTCATCCTCATCCCAATATAGATCACAAGGGGATGAAGTTCAAGCTCATATAGGGAAATAGGCTAAGGTATTACTAGGAATCTTTCATGTAGCAAGGGCTAGGGATGAGGCTTCCTCAATATTCCCATCTACTAGCTCTCCCTAGTCACTCATATCAACGAACTTTTAAAAGTGGTTGAAAGAGCTTAAATATCCTCTAGGGAGTCAAACATACATGGTTTCTCTAAAGAGGAGTGTGGTGAATCAACTATAGGATATGGAAGTAAATGAGCTTCGATGCTATCCTCCAAAAGAGTAGTGACAAACTTTGGTGAAGAAGTAATCTCCTCAATGACAAGAACAAAAGAAGAAATAGGAGTTGAAGGGGAAAATTTCTTATGGCATAATTTGAGGATAGGGCCTTGCTCAAGCTTGCACTTAGATGATTGACATGAAATTTTCACATCAACCATGATAGGTTGATGGGCTCTAAGAAAGTTAGAATAATAAGATGCATGAGGAGCAGGCAGGGCCACGATAGATATGACCTTCATATGAGGCATGTCTATTGGCGGCACAAGTGGAGGAATATCAGGAAAAGAAGTGATAAGAGGTGGTTCCAAAGAGGGAGAAATGAATACTTGTACCCTTTTAAGGTGCAATTCATCCACATCTCTCAAAGGGACTAGAATTAAGACAAAAAATAGGTGGAAACATAAAGTGACTTAGGAGCTAAAATAAAAGACTTATCCTTAGTCTTCTATGTGGCATCACATTCCCTTGGCATTGCAAGTTGATGACATTTATGATCACATGAAAGATGGTTCTAATGAATATGGAGACAAGGAGTAGAAGGCTGAGAAGACTCTAGGGCCTCTTATTCAACTAGTGAAGTTGTCTTTGGAGCCATTATTGGTGGAAGGGTAGGCTCCATAGGTGGAACATGAGATGCCAGGGGTGCATAAACCTTAACCTAAACCATGGGTACCTTTCCTCTTTGTGCCTTTTGGGAAGGAGGAGGAATAAGGGAAACCCTCATGGGTCAAGATGTTAGAGATACATGTGAAGGACCAATTGAAGAAGATTGTTCATCCTTGCCATACATAGTAGGATGAGGGATATCAGGAAGAAATAGAAACTCAAAGACATGGGATGTCAACTTTGACAATGTGGGGTCCTTTCCTTTTCCTATGCTAAGCACATTCGAAGGGATACAAGGCACCACTAAAGGTTGTGAGGTATTAGAATAACTAATAGGTCTAATTGAGGGAGCATGCTTGTCCTTAGATCCCAAAGAAGAAGTCCTAGAGGATGAAACATGTTGCTACATAGGAATTGTAGAGGAAGAAGAAGGTAGAACCGAATTAGATGTTAAGCCCCCAAACTTATAGTTATAATATAATTTATATAATAAATCATCATGGGGTAATATGGGTTCCACTAGAGTAGGAAAAAAATGACCAAGAGAAAATCCCCCACATGACAATAGTGGCTTATATCTAGTGTCTTGGATAGTCTACATAGTTCCCTCATGAGGAAACTTCAAACACTTGTGGACAATAGAAGCAATAGTGTTAATGGAAATTAGCTAATGAATGCCTAGTCTTACTCTAAATAAGTCTAATTTTGGTATCACAATAAATGTTGTATAAATAGTCTTAAGTTCCACAAGGATCGACAAATAAATAGATCTTGGAGGGGAAAGAGAAATATTGGCATGTGTACGAATGGTAGCCTTAAACTCATTATACCTTTCCCTATGTAGGAAATTAGTGAAGATCATCTCCTCTATTATGACATTGATTCTATTGGTAGGATCAACTATAACGTTAGTGACTATATTACCATTGACCTAAGAAGGAATGCAAAGATGAGATTATTCTCCATGATAAGGAAAGTCATCAGGAATGAAAGATATGTTTGAGATCTTAACCTTCCAACTTAGAAGGGAGATCAAAGTGATGGATACCATGTTCACATATGCATTGTCATTAGATGGAGCAGAAGAAGTGGTGATAAAATTAGAAGAATGAGGTTAAAAAGGGTTTGTGTAAATCTACAACTAATTGTTGGCCTTAGCGACAATTTTTTTTTGAGTTCTAATTCTTACTATCAAGTTAGATGTTACCACTATCTATGTGATCCTGAATCACATGTCTCAGGTGCACACAACATTTGGTGTCATGCCCAAGCACTCGATGGTATTGATAAAACTTAGAACCATAATACCAACTGGGGTATGGCTTGTTGTCGAGAAGCAGTCTAATCTCCAAGAGCTTGATCAATTATCTTTTAGTAACCTCAAAAGTACAATTGAGTAAGAATTAGATAATTTTGTGAAAACCTGATTGTGTTGTGATTAAAGCATTTTATTTTTAGTTGTCTAGGGGATAGTCACCACATTAGCTATTGCCTTATTTTTTTTGACCCTTCAAAAGAAGAGATAACTAAAAAATGATCAAGATGTGAGCATGAGGCAGAAGCCCCATATTGGGCCAATGTCTACTGATAATCTTGCAACGTAGTACACAGGTGAGAAAAAGAAGGATATTTCATTAAGGAAACTCATTCCCTCAATACCAACTAGATACTTCCTACGAACATTCTCTAAATGTCACGATCAAGAAGGGAATAGGGAATTTGTGAAGAGATAGATTAATAATGAGAAATAAAATCAATTAACTTCCCATTAGGTTGCTACTTACAATGGACATGATCAACAATAGTGACATTGGAGCCAATGTTTTCTTGAAACTACTATAAGAATTGATTCATGAACTAATAAAAAAGAAAAACCATTCCAAACGTGGTCTCCTTAAGGGATCACGGGAGCAATTTTATGAATAAATCGTCTTGATGCAAGAAGTTAGTACACAAAGTAGTGAAAGAATTAACATGTATCTGTCAATCTCCCTTACCACTGTACTTTCTAAATTTAGGTATCTCAATCCTTTGGGTCATAGGAGCATTCAAGATGTTCAAAGCAAGAGGGCTACAATGATAGTAAGGAGTATGCTTGGATTGCATAATTTTTTTTTTAGATTAGCAAACTTTGTTGAGACTGCATTTGACCCATGTTTTGCAATAGGGTGTTCAAAATAGGATTAGATGGTGAGGGAGGTGGATTAGCAATTGTGATAGAAGATTTCATTATGGGAGTTTAAAATGTGTATGGAGGTACATTAGTTTCAACTATATTTGTTAATGCACGAAGAAACTCAAGGCCCTTATGATCTCCGATGAGCAAGTCTCTCAAATTACCAACAATAGGGGTAGCTTGAGTAAAAAAGTTGTCAAGATTAAGGAAATCCTCAAAGTCTTTTAGGTTCTCCTGCAAAGACTAAGCCTTCTCAAAGGGGACACTAAGACTAACCTCATGGTCTACAAGAGGAGGAGACCCAAGAGGAGAATTTGGTTGAGAGTTTGAAGTAGAAGAATTTCCAAAGATATGCTAAGAGCCAAAAGGATTAGAAAACATTCGGTTGGGTCTAGTAGGAATATACCAGTCTGGAGGTATGGTAGCTCTTGATATTATTCTAACTACATATCTAGAAGTTTTATATTGGGTTTTGAAGCTCATGGAAGAGAATTCACAAAACAAAGTCTTGCAAACTCCAAAAAACAAGGGAAGAAAATGTAAGAGGACGAAAAAGTTTTGAAAATTCTAAATGTTATTTTAGAGAAAGATTGTCAAAAGGAAAGTTCACATTAGCTTCAACAAAATGTATCCTAGGATTCAAGTTTCAACCCTCCACTCAAGTAAGCCTTCAAGTAATTGCGACCTTCAAGTTTACCTATTAGTTAATTAAATATGTTTTTTAATAGAGCACAATTTTTTATAGAACCCTTTAGACTTTAGAAACCAAAAGTACAAGGTATAGAGGTTTCTTGGACAACCTAACAAGCTCTCTATCCAAGACTAACACACAAATAGCATATGACAACACATCGTACTAGTGTCCTTTATAGACACAAAACAAAAATCATCACATGGATACTTAGACACTCTATGTAGGGTTCTAGATATGTGACATGATATAAAAGATGATCGTACAATAAATATAAAGTAGTTGAAAGGAAAATACTAAATGGATTCAAACGAGAATGCTAAGGAAGAGTTTAGAACATCACCAAAGACATCCAATGAGATTGAAGCTCTCTTCAAACAACTCCCTCACCTATACCTATGCACATAAGACCAAAGAGAGGGGTTGGGTGGCTGTGTTGGATTTTACCTTAGTCAAACCCCCATTTTTGTGTTCCCACCTCCACAAAAAGCCTTAAACAAGATGATAGGAAAAGACATAAATAATGTAAATGATAATATGCTTATAGAATAAAGATAGTATTCTGAATATAAAATCTTGAAGAGTTACCACTCCCAAGCACAAAATACAAGTATCCTATTAGTGCACCAAAGAAGCAATAAGGGTTTTCAAGATGACAGTGACTTCTTCAAGTGAAAGAAATGGAGCTTTGTGAGATATTGTTATGATTGCATCAATAGTGGAACAATGGAGTTTTCTCTAAAAGTTGTCAATGAGATAGATTTCTTTAAAAGATATGGGCATGAGAGAGATGTAGAATGCTATGAATTAGAGAATAAAATAAAAGGAGTAATATAGAATACTAAAGGATTGTGTCCCTTTCAAAAAGATATAGATTCTAGAGGACGGAGGGTTCTTGGTGTACAATTGCATGCCTGAGTCGTCCTCGATCAAAGGCAGGTTGGTAGAGGCATTACACTACCAAAACATGGCAAGTGTAAAGTCTTAATGGCTAACACAATTATGGATTTTTTTAGGACAAGAGTGTGGCACGTTGATGTCTCTATGATGTGCACTTGTTTGAGTGAAAATCAAACTTAACCATCGAGGATCTAGACATGCCATTTGTCAAGAGATGGTTTGGATTGAAATTGGGATTAAAGAGCATAATTATATTAATTGTAACTAAAGGGGAAGGTGTATGTAATGTGAAATCATATAGGATGCAATTTATGATATTACAGTAACTAATTTTCAACTTACTTAACTAACTTATCAACTTCATCATCTTTCCTTTCTTTTAAAGTTGATAGTGTAGTTCCAAAAGGTATCCTTAATGGTGATTTTTAAGAGAAGAAGTTTCTTTTGATGAAGAGGATGAGCCAAATTCTACAACTCTTGGTGTTTTTTCCCCATGGAAGACTGTTGGCCTTGGAACCACAACTTGTTGTTTAGGATGAAATTATTACAAAATATCAATGGAAAAACCTTATTGTATTCCTACATTTGCTAGCTCTTTTGTTCTTTCATTTTTTAAAGAGAATCTTGTAGATTCTCCAAAGATTCATATTATTTGATTTTTTATTTTTTTCTTTCTTTAGAATAGAGGAAGGGTCACTTTGTTACTTCCTTACCTTCTCCTTACCTTTCTCAAATTGCTAAAATTTTGAATTTAACCAAGATAAGCTAAATTTCTCTATTGGTTTATTAATATTTTTATTAAATTTTATTCTAGAAATACCCAATCTATAGGCGGAAATGGAGAATTAATACATTATAAAAATCAGTGATGGGATTTAGCACATTCCCATCATCAATTGTATCCTTATGAATTTCCCCTCCAATATTCATTTTTCTAATCCATTGGAGTGTTAATTGGTGATTTTTTTTTTCATCATGATCATCTTGGTAGTTGGTCCAAAAGTATTCCATATTGGCCTTATGCTTGTTCTTAGACCCAAAAATGCTCTCCACTTATCCTTTAAGATAATAATGTGATTAAGCATGAAATAATTGTAAGTTCATAGAGGATAATTCCTCCTTAGATGCCTTAGCACATACTATAGAAGAACATGTACATAATAACCCAAAACAAAAGGAAACTATACTTTAGGCTTATGTTTCTTAGTGAACTTCTTATGCACTTAAATAATTTGTCTAGGAAACTCAAGAAAAATAATCTTATTGTTACAAAATATAGGAAGTAAGAATGGTACTCTAGTAAAACCAACAACTATGATGTATGAATTTGGGAAATTAGATGAACCAATGTGCCCAAATATTAGTTGTTTTTCTCTAGGTGAGATCCTAACTACATATCATTCCAAATAAAATTGTGTAATATAAGGAAGATGAAAGCATCATTAACCATATTAAAGTATTGTTGTGATTCCTTACACTCTAATTTTGGATGTTGTTTCCACACTCTTTTTTGTCCATCTCTATCTCCTAAGTTTCCCTGTATAGTTAATCCAAGAAAAGTGGCTTGTCTTGCTAAAAATCAAATGACGCAAGATATCATAGTGAATTTTTTGTGCTCAAGATAGTAGTGAGTTATTGATGTAGTTTATCATCCACTAGTTGTGCCCAGTCAATATATTGTTTTTTTCTCAAGATCATATCTATAAATTGGTACTTCCAAGTATGATATAGTATGAAATATGTTTTTTCGATTACTCTATTCAATAAGGTGATCATGTCACCAATTTATCCTTGAAATTATCACCTTGTAAGATTCTTAAGAATATTGGTTACTACTTTCAGGTCTCTTTAATTAGCCAAGCCTTGTTCAAGTTTCTAACATGACCGTCCTCATTCTTATCAAATGGTTTTAGAGCACTATCCTCTGTAATGATTATTAGAGTTGTCTTTAATGGAGGATAAAAGAAATGAACAATAAGTGTAGGGGAGATAACCAAAATGATATTCCCACTTGAGTCTCTTTATGCCCTTGTATTAGGATAATAATTATGGGAATAGGAAAGAATTAGCTTTAGACTCTGTACTATGGTAGAAAATGAAACTATATGAACTAGGCCTGAGTTTTCTATCACTCTTCACTTGAGAGTTGGAGACTCTCAAAAATTCCTTTCATAAATTTTTTAAGGTCAATGTGGCCTAAATTTATGTATAAATTGTTGGACTATTGTTGTCATTGATGTTAAAAGGGTGAACAGGCTGCAGATTCATAATGGGTTTTTTGAGAGGATTTTAGAAAGCTTTTGTGTAGGCCCAAAAGATGTATAACACGTCAAGAAATGAATTTTTTTCTCTGAGGTGAAATTAGGGTTTACGGTTAAACCCTAATGTGTGTGCAATCATGGCATCCTCAATATGTTCTAATTCATCATTGACTGCTATCGCAAGTTACCGATCGCTTAAGTCACAAATTAAGCCCTTTATGTCATCTAGTGATCTGCCCCTCTGCCTAGCGCTCAAGGTTGTATATCCTCTTCAGGGCAACAAGACACTTGTGGATCAATGGTACTTGCATCAAAGTCTCTCTGATGGTTTGATGGTCCAATATCTATATGTTGGAATGTTGCAGATTTTCATAACCTAGTAACCTCTAACAAGAGGTTCAAAAGTTCTAACTTGTAGCAACTTAGCGATCGTGCAATAAGAAGGAAGCATTCTGTAGTGGGACTCGGGTATAATGATGTTGTTGATAGTGATAATGCTGCTAGCACATGGCATGGCAAGATGAACCGTAATCCACATCCTTTTTATGGATTACAAAGAATTGACATGGATGATGATGGTGCAAACATATCGACGTGAGTAAACATCATCAGTAGGACACTTAAGGCTGTCCCCTCAATACAATGATGACCTTCCTATCAAAAAGACAAAGTGACATACCCAGGGCCTTAAAGGTCTCTTTGATGGAACGATAGAAGAATGAATGCTGAGTGTGGGATCAACCAAAATAATGCTTAATGCATATCAGTGTGACATAGGCACATTGGTAGGACTGGGGGTGGCATCCCCTCGACAAAACGATGAGGTGCTAAGTGGGACCCGAGTGTGATGATGGTGAACATATGGAAAATGAATGATTACTCAATATGCCATTTTCACATTGGTGTTGAGAATGACGTGGTGATGACATGGATGACATGTAGTTTGTGGGCCCAATTAGATAACATGGCAAGCATATCGGTGTGAACTGCTTGCATTGGTGGGAGTCTAAATGGAGTCCCAACGATAGAGCAATATGATGGATCGACAATGGTGGTTTAAGCAATTGATTATCCAATGGTGAAGGTTTAAAGAAACCACAGTGAATGTTGATCATAGGATTAAGGCATGAAGGAATAGATCAATGACCAAAATTCAAACCTAGAGATCTGAAATGGCTAACTCTGTGTGAATAAGGGTTTGTGTTTGGTAACAAAAAATGAATTGAATTAGTGCACTCAACTACCCCAATGAGCATTAATGAGGGTGATCCGATCCTCTGAGTGGAAAAAAGTAGGAATCTTGATCATTCAAGATCAAAGGATCAGTAGAGAACATTAACTGCACAATCTGATTGTGGGATTTGATAGAGAGAATAAAGAAAAATTCTTTGAAAAAGAATTTAATGTTGTGCAACTCGATGCAAGATATGGTGATATCTAATCAAATGTCTTTATGGTGAGCTGGATAGTATGTGTGTGGCTTGATGTTCTGACATTTATTGAAGCAGGTTGCAAGTGGAAAAAACCTAACGGTGATTCTAATATGAATGAATTGAATGAAGGGAATAAGGTATATAGAGAATGAATAAGAGTGTTGAAATGAAGAGGAAGGTGAACTGTAACAGAAAGAAAAATCTAAAAATTCATGAAGTTGGTTACAGTGGAGTAAGGAAGAATAGAAAGAGAGAGAGAGAGAGAGCTTAGGAACTGAATTGATGCATTGTAGGTTGTGTAGAACCATTTGATGCATAGTCTATTGCAAAAAATTGTAAGAGGTTGTAGCCTCCATTTTCAATGAGTTGTAGCTCATATTAGGGTGTAGTAGTATCCTTAAAGTTGTAGCTC
Source organism: Sequoia sempervirens (assembly GCA_007258455.2). Taxonomy (NCBI): domain Eukaryota; kingdom Viridiplantae; phylum Streptophyta; class Pinopsida; order Cupressales; family Cupressaceae; genus Sequoia; species Sequoia sempervirens. Next base: position 340,547,314 of record VDFB02047230.1, on the reverse strand, counting down.
TTCTTAACAAGGAGTTTTTTCTTCCTTGGATTGTAGCCCTAAACATTGCAACTAAACGTTGATGCTTGTGAGGCTAGATTAGGATAGCAGATCCTAGCAACATTTCTCACCATGTTTTTTCCCATCTTGGGTTTTCCATGTATATCTGGTGTTATGTGTTGATCTCTCTTATGCTTGTGGTTATTATATCTATTAGTATTTCAATTTGCACATTTGAGTTTAAGGTTGAATCTGTAAAAAAATTTTAAGAACTAATTTTTTTTAATATCTACTGATTCACCCACCTCTCAGTAGATCATTGTGTTCTAACAATTGGTATCAAAGCCCTAGGTTCCCTTGGAGAAGCTTAACTAGCTTGGGTAGGTCTTGGTTAGGTGAACACAATGGCATTTCAGGAAGGCTCAAATAAGCCAGCTAGGTTTGATGGAACAAACTATGCTAAATGGAGCTCATTAATGGAAGGATACTTAGTTTCTCTTGGAACTAAAGTCTGGGCATGTATTAAGACCCAATATACTATTCCTATTGATCCTGCAATAAAGAAGATTCATGAGGACAATAAGAAAGCTTGGTTTATTATTATGAATAATTTATCTGACTCTATGCATAGCAAAGTTATACATTGTAAAACTGCTTATGATGTCAAGGAAAAACTAAAGAAAATCTATGAAGGTGACACCAAAGTGAAGTTGGAAAAGTTACAAGTGCTAAGAGAAAAATTTGAAGGCTTGACGATGACTGAAGAAGAAAAGATTGTAGACTATCTTTAGAGAGTTGATGATGTGGTAAATGCCATTAAAGGATATTGTGTAGATATGAAAGAAGAAGATGTTGTGTTGAAAGTTCTTAGGTCCATGACAACTAAATATGATGCCAAGATTTTTGCTATCAAAGAAGGAAGAAAAATTGATAAACTTACTCTTGATGAGGTGCATGGAATAATTATTGCATATGAGATGAGAATTCCAAGTGTTGAGTCATCTAGGAGAGAAGCTACATTTAAGGTCGTCAAGAAAGAAAAAGATGAAGTTGATAAGAAAGAAAAATACGCTTTCATTGCATCTGATTATGAAGAAACTGATGAGGAAGAAGAAAAATGCATAAGAAGGCTAAGAAGAGGATCCAACAAGTATAAAGGTAAGCTCCCTTTTAAGTTTTTTAATTGTGACAAAATAGGTCATTTTTCTTCAAAGTGTCCATATGGTAAAGAAGACAATTCCAAGAAAGAATTTGATAGTAGAAAGAAGAAAGAGTTCTACCCTAAAATAAAGAACTTTGGAAAGAAGAAGAAGAGTTTGTACATCAATGAAGAAAGTTAAGTGTTTTATGCTAATGATTGTTTAGAAGAGGATCAAGGCCATTCCCTTGTAATGAGAGAAGATAGAAGATAATTTATATTCATGGCTAAAGAAACTAAGGATCAGGAAGATGCACAAATTGAGGACTCATATGAAGGAGAAGAGGAGGTAGTTGTTGATCTTGAAGGAGAACTAATTAGTGATCTTGAAGATCTTGATGAACTAAGAGACAAATATGATGATCTTAAGAGAGAAAATAAGAAGCTAAAAAAGAATGCTCAAAAGGGGACTGATAGTTTAACACAAGAATTTGAAGAGAACAATAAGGTGTTAGTAGGATTGCAAATTCATGTAGAAGAGCTTAAAAGAATTGAGGATGTCATGAAATCTAAATTGCAATATGAGATGTATAGATGCTCAAAACTTGAGGCAAAAATAGTTGCCTTAAGGAAAGAATTGGAGAAGGCCAATGAGTAGATCAGAAATGGACTAAAGCTAAAAGGTGGTATATATATTATGAATGAATTGATAAGTACACAAATCCTTGCAAATAAAGAGAAATCTGGTTTAGGTTTGGAAAAAGGGAAGAGTTCATTCATGGATGTATCTACAAAAATTTATGAAAGATTTAGAGCAGGAGAAAAATCAGTCCCAAGTGAAGGAAGATCTGAAAAAGAGGAAGCTCCCAAAGATGAACAAAAATATGATAAAGAAAAGAAATTGGTTGAAGTCATGGAGGACAACTAGATAGTTCCTGATCAACAAAAGAAGATGCAAAACATAAAAATAGTAGAAAATGATGGATTCACAAGAGTATACTATCCAAGGAGGCCTAGACAAAGAAGATCATCTCATCCAACTGAAGGAAAATACATGACTAGGTACTCATTATATTTCGATGGGTATTTCTATACTTGTAACAATTTTGGTCATAGGGCTAGAGAATGTAGAATCATTCCAAGGAAGAATATAAAATTTTCAAGAAAGAATCCATTTGCTCCCTTGGTTGATATGAATATAATTTATTATAGTTGTAACAAATTTGGTCATATAGCTAGAAACTGTAGAGCAAGATTTACAAGACCAAGTGTGAAATCTGAGAAGAAGAAATCCTCACTTACTAATAAAGAGAAAGGAAATAAGACTTTTGAGATAGAAGAAAAGAAAACTGAGAAGAAGCCCACAAAGATATGGAAGGAGAAAGAGTAGGGCTCTTGCGGCACTCAATCTATGATTTCTTAAACAAATTTACATGCAAAGGAACAAGATCTATGGATTATTGATAGTGGTTGCTGCAATCACATGATTGGAGATAAAAAGAAATTCACTAAGCTTGAAATGAAAAAAGGAGGTTCAGTAAGTATAGGTGATAATACTACTGTCAAGATTCGTGGTAAAGGAATTCTGAGGATAGATGGAAAGAACAAAACTAAAGATGTGCTCTATGTGGAAGGTCTAAAATGCAATCTTCTTGGCATCAGCCAAATGTGTGATAATGGATACAAAGTTTTATTTGATTCTGAAGGTTAAAAGATAATATTTAATGGTAAAACAATTGCTCAAGGGATAAGGACTGGTAGTAATCTCTACAATCTATGTGAAGTGGAAGGCCAAACATGTATAATTAGTCAAGAAAATTAAAGTTGGTTGTGGCATAGAAATATGGTGAAAATAAGTTCAAAAGGCTTGGTTAGAAATATGCCTAAGATTGCAAAGCCTAATAAGATCATCTATCAAGGATGTCAACAAGGAAAGCAAACAAAGTTTAAATTTCCCACAAAGGATTAATCTACTATGAAATCCTTGGAAATAATCCATATTGATCTATGTGGTCCAATGAGGACAAGAGCGTTTCAAGGAGAAAGAAATTTCATGTTGTTGATTGATGACTATACTAGAATGGCATATGTCACATTTTTGAGGGAGAAGGTTGAGGCATTTGAAGCATTTAAAAGTTATAAGAAGCTAGTAGAAAAAGAGACTGGGAGAAGAATAAAAAGTATTAGGTCAGATAGAGGTGGAGAATTCATGTCAAGAGAATTCATAGAATATTGTGAAGATCATGGAATCAAGCACCAGTATTCAACCCCAAGAACACCACAACAAAATGGTGTGGTAGAGAGAAGAAATATAATTGTGAAGGAGATGGACAGAGCTATGTTGAATGAAGAAAACTTGTGGATACATTTTGGAAAGAAGCAGTACAAACTGATGTATACATTCAGAATAGAGCACTTATAAGATCTAACAGCAGTAGAATGTCATATGAATTATGGTTTGGTAGGCCTGCATCAGTTAAGCATTTCAAGTTATTTGGCAGTAAGTGCTATATTAAAAGAGAAGATGAAGACTTAGGAATTTTTGAGTCAAGATGTGATGAGGGGATATTCTTGGGGTATTCTAGCTAAAGAAAATTTTATAAGTGTTACAATAAGAGAGTGCATAGAATTGTAGAGAGTGTACATCTCATGGTTGATGAAAGTGCAAATCAGGGTCAGCCTAGTAGAAACAATCTTGAAAGTGAGTTAGATGAGGATGACATAGGTGCACAAGTTGAAGAAGAAGAACAAGAAGAATAGAATGAGCAAGAGGTTGAATGTGCTCTTGCAAAATATGTGCAAAAAGATCATCTTGCAGATCAGATAATTGGTGACAAGAATGTAGGAGTGTAGACTAGAAGGAGAATTGCAAAGGACAAGGAACAAGTAAACTTTTCTCTCTTGTCTTAGATTGAACCAAAAAGTTTTGATGAAGCCAGTAAGGATGAAAGGTGGTTAAAAGAAATGGAAGAGGAACTCAATCAAATTGAAAAGAACAAAACTTAGGAATTGGTTCCTAGACCATCAAGCAAGAATGTAATAGGTACAAAATGGGTATTCAGAAACAAGCTAAATGAAGATGGAGTTGTGGTCAGAAACAAAGCAAGGTTAGTATGAAAAGGATATGCCCAAGTAGAAGTATTTATTTTGAAGAAACTTTTGCTCCAATTGCAAGGTTAGAAGCTATTAGAATTTTTCTTGCATTTTCTATGTACAAAGGTTTTAAGGTATATCAAATGGATGTCAAATCTACATTTCTAAATGGAAACCTTGAAGAGGAAGTATATATTGACCAGCTAGAAGGTTTTCAATGGTCAGAGAATGATGATTATGTCTACAAATTGAGAAAAGCATTGTATGGTTTGAAGCAAGCACCAGGGGGCTTGGTATTCAAGATTAGATCAATATCTACAACAACAAGGATTCAAGAAAGGTTGTGCTGATAGCAATCTGTATCTCAAATCTAAGGGTAAGAAAATGATCATTTTTGTAGTTTATGTAGATGATATTATATTTGGTGGTAGTAGTGACGTAATGTGCAAAATATTTGCTACAAAAATGCAAGATGAGTTTGAAATGTCCATGTTAGGAGAAATAATTTTTTTTCTTGGTTTGTAAATTACACAAACTAATAAAGGGATTTTTATATCACAAACCAAGTATGCAAAATAATTGCTTAAAAATTTTGGCATTGAGGATTGTAAACCAAATAGTACTCCCATGGTTACTGGCTGCAAGTTGAGTAAATCAGATGAGTCACCTGATGCAAATCAAACTTTGTATAGATCAATGATTGGAAGTCTACTATATCTAACTACATCAAGGCCTGATATAATGCAAGCAATTTTTATGGTATCTAGGTTTCAGGTAGAACCAAAAGAATCACACATCAATGTAGTAAAGAGAATCTTTAGATACATAAAAAGTACTGTTGACTATGGTTTATGGTATCCCAAATGCAAATATTTCACATTAACAACATATACAGATGCATATTGGGTAGGTAGTGTGGATGAAAGAAAGAGTACCAGTGGGGGAGCATTATTTCTGGGGAACAAATTGGTTTCCTGGATGAGCAAAAAGCAAGTCTATTACTCTTTCTATTGTAGAAGTAGAATATGTTGCAGCATCTGCTTGTTGCACTCAAGTCTTATGGATGAAGTAGTCATTAAAGGAGATCAAGGTAGAGTACAATGAGCCCATTTTGATTCTTTGTGACAATTAAAATGCCATTAATATCTCAAAGAATCTAGTGATGCACTCCAGAACAAAGAATATATCAATCAAGTATCACTTCATCAGAGAAAAGGTTGTAGATAAGGAAGTCAACATGGAGTATGTTCCCACCAAGGAACAAGTGGCTAATATATTTACAAAACCCCTTCCTATAGAGCAATTTGAATACCTGAGGAAAAATATGGGAGTAGTTTCTCCCACCTCATATCACTAAACTCTAGTGATAGGGCAAGTATCTAGGGGAGCTTCATTGATCGATTATTCCACCCTGGTTAAGATTAATGTGATCAAGTCATGTAAATTGCAGAGTTCAAAATTGGAGCCTTTCCTTAGGGGGAGTGTACCCTTTGCCATTGATGTCAAAGGGGGAGAAAGTTGATGGTAAATAGAAGAGATGTGATGTATGTCATAGGGGGAGTTGTAGTGTTATAGTGTGTTAATCAAATTGGTGCATAGTTTCAGTGGTGCCTAATCAAACAGTTAGAGTTTTTCCATCAATTCCAAAGGGGTCTATTGTTGGACTATTGTTGTCATTTATGTCAAAAGGGTGAACAAGCTACAAATTCGTGATGGGTTTTTTGAGAGGATTTTAGAAAGTTTTGTGCAGGCCTAGAAGATGTATAACACGTCCAGAAATGAATTTTGTTATCTCTTGGGTGATATTAGGGTTTACAGTTAAACCCTAATGTGTTTGCAGTGATGGCATCCTCAAGATGTTCTAATTCATCGTTGACTGCCTATCACAAGTTACCAGTCACTTAAGTCACAACTTAAGCCCTTTATTTCATCTGGTGATCGGCCCCTCCGCCTAGCACTCAAGGTTGTATACCCTCTTCAGGGTGGCAAGACACTTGGGGATCAATGGGACCTGCATCAGAGCCTCTCCAATGGTCTGATAGCCCAATATCTATATGTCGACATGTCATAGACTTTCATAACTTAGTAACCTCCAACAAGAGGTTCAAAAGTTCTAACTTGTAGTGACTTAGCAATCATGCGATAAGAAGGAAGGAAGCATTCTGTAGTGGGACCTAGGTATAATGATGTTGCTAGCACATGGTATGGTGAGATTGGATGAACCATAATCCACATCCTTGTTGTGGATTACGAAGCTTTGACATGAATGATGATGGTGCAGGCATGAGGATGACATGTGGAGTATGGAAGCCTTATCGGCATGAGTAAACATCATCGATAGGACACTTAAGGCTATGCCCCTAATACATTGATGACCTTCCTATCGGATGGACAAAGTGACATAGCCAGGGCCCTGAAGAAGGTCTCTTCGATAGAATGATATAAGAATGAATTTTGAGTGTGGGACCAACCAAGATAACGCTTAATGCATATCTATGTGACATAGGCACATTGGTAGGACTGGGGATGGCATCCCCCCAATAGAACGATGAGGTGCTAAGTGGGACCTGAGTGTGATAATGGTTAATAGATGGAAAATGAACGATTGCTCAATATGGAATTTTCACATCAGTGTTGTGAATGACATGGTGATGACAGGGATGACATGTAGGTTGTGGGTCCGATTAGATAACATGGCAAGCATATCGGTGTGACTTGCTTGTATCGGTGAGAGTCTGAATGGAGTCCCAATGACAAAGCAATATGATGGATTGACTATAGTGGTTTAAGCAACTGATTATCCAACGGTTAGGGTGTAAATACACCATGGTGAATGTTGATCACATGATCAAGGAACAAAGGAATAGATCGATGACCAAAGTTCAAATGCAAAGATCTAAAATGACTAACTTTGTGTGAACAAGGGTTTGTGTCTGGTAATCGACAATGAATTGAATTATTTCACTCAACTGCCCTAGTGAGCATTAATGAGGGTGATCTAATCCTCTGAGTGGTGAAAAGTAGGAGTCTTGATCATTCAAGATCAAAGGATCAGTAGAGAACATTAAATGCACAATTTGATTGTGGGATTCAACAGAGAGAACAAAGAAGAATTCTCTAAAAATGAATTTAATGTTGTGCGACTCAATGCAAGATATGGTGATATTTGATCAGGTGTCTTTATGGTGAGCTGGATAGTATGTGTGGCTCAATGTTCTGACATTTATTGAAGTAGGTTGCCAGTGGAAAAACCCTAACGGTGATTCCAATATGAATGAACTGAATGAAGGGAATAAGGTATATAGAGAATGAATGAGAGTTTCAGAATGAAGAGGAAGGTGAACTGTAACAAAAAGAAAAATATGAAAATTTATGAAGCTGGTTATAGTGGAGTAAGGAAGAATAGAAAGAAAGAGAGAGCTTAGGAATTGAATTGATGCATTGTAGGTTGTGTAGAACCATTTGATGCATAGTCTATTGTAGAAATTTGTAAGAGGTTGTAGCCCCCATTTTCACTAAGTTGTAGCTCAAATTACGGTGTAGTAGCTTCCTTGAAGTTGTAGCTTCTTGATAGGGCGTTGTTGCTTCCTTGGGTTGTAGCCCTAAACATTGTAACTAAACTTTGATGCTTGTGAGGCTAGATTAGGACAGTAGATCCTAGCAACATTTCTCACCATGGTTTTTCCCATCTTGGGGTTTGCACATATATCTGGTGTTATGTGTTGATCTCTCTTGTGCTTGTGGTTATTATATCTGTTAGTATTTCAATCTGCACATTTGAGTTTAAGGTTGAATCTGTAAAAGTTTTTTAAGAACTAAAAAGTTTTAATATCTACTGAATCACCCGCCTCTCAGTAGATCATTGTGTTCTAACATAAATTATATCTTGGAATATAGAATAAATTTTAGAACCCTTAGGGACTCCTTGAAACTCATATTTCATTGTGGAAAGAAGTTTGTCAACCTTTTCTATTTTGTTAGTCATCATATATATTGATAAAGAAACCTAATGAATTTTTAATTTTAGCACAATATGTTCATTATTTTTATTCTTAGGATTGATATTTATTTAAAGGAAATTAAAATTAAGATAAAAAATAACTCGATAAAATTCCTATTGATTTGAGGAAGTAGATAGTTTCATTAGATTTTTTTATAATTTTAGGACCTTGGCGGGCCTGGGAGTTGGTGTTGTGCATGTTTTGCACACACACCTCGCCGAAGCAGGGACCTCACCTCCTTTTTGGTCCCAACAAACCATTTTTCCCTCACCTCACTTAGCATGCCCTTACTCTGAGCCTGAAGTCAGTCACGAGCCATAAAATGATCAATTTCCCATTGGGTAGGTTCACCTATCTAAGTTTCACTGTCGTTTGCCTTCACAGGCTAGGCTTGGAAGGTTCCCTTAGCTTGTCACCTAACGTCCATTGGGCCTTGTGGATCCGCATATATGGGTATCCTTTTTCTGTTTGCCGTTGGGTTTTTCCATTCACTTGCAGCCAAGCCTTAGCGTCCGCCCACATGGCAGACCTCGCATCCGCTTCGCCATTGTATCCATCAGGTATCACAGACCCATAGCTGGGGGTCGCCTCGTGCAATTTTCTACTTTCGTTTCACTTCCAAGTAGTGGCCAACCCTTGACTTCTACCTGCATGGCAGACTCCACACTTGGTTTCTCCGTTCGAGCCTTAACCGAGCATCCAAACGAGTGTGGGTTTCCACATCTCACCTAACCTGGGTTTGTCATACCAAGAAATCAATGCACACCATTAATGAAAATTGGCCTATAAACGCTACTTCCCACCCTTTATTTTACCTGAGGTGTTCAATTCTGAGAGAGAAACAAAGTCCCCCCCTTCTTTCTTTCATTTTTTGCCTTACTCCTACTAACTTGGTCCCTGCTCACTTGCTTTTCTTTTTGCTTCATTTTTTGACTTTGAGGACAAGTTTCCTATGGATTTGGGATGTTTTTGTGATGCCTAAGTGAACTGCCAAGGTTTCGTTGAGTTTTGGGAAGTTGCAGAAATTTCCTTGTAGGTTGTCGTCCCTCTGTCGCTGTCTGTAGGAACTTCCTTGCAGGTCGTTGTCCCTCTATTTTTGTCCATGGGAATTTCCTTGTGGGCAATCGTCCCTTCGTTTCCATCCACGAGAAATTTCTTGTGGGTCATCGTCCATCTATCATCATCCGCAGGAACTTCCTTGCAGGTTATCGTGTGCGGGCCGCAGTGTGCTCATTGTCATTTTTAAAAGGGTGGCAGACCCATCAGCTTCCCCCTTTCCAAATCTCTACATTTCCAAAAGAGGTACAGATTTAAAGCTTTCATCATCTAGGGCCCATAATGTGAGTGTCTTCACATTCCTAAAGGGGTTTGGATCAAATTTTCCATGAGTTTAGACATTGCATAAATTTCATTGCAGGCCACCGTGTGCGGGTTGTCGTGTGCTCATTGTCATTACAAAAGGGTGGCGGACCCTCCGGATCCCGCATTCCAAATTTTTGTGTTTTCAAAATGAGTCAAATCTTAAGGAAATATGTCTCGGCACTCTTTCTACCCCTTTTCCCATGTGCTAAAATTGAAAAATCTCAAATTTACTAAGTTTTGTGAAGTTGTGGGAATTGCCTTGCGGGCCGTCGTCCCTCCATTTCCATTCGCAAGAACTTCCTTGCGGGTCATTGTCCCTCCTTTGCCATCCATTGGAAATTCATTGTGGGCTGCCATCCCTCTGTTGTTGTCTGTGGTAACTTCCTTGTGGGCTACCATCCCTCCGTTGCCATCCACGGGAACTTCCTTGTGGGCCACCGTCCCTCCATCGCCATCTGCAGGAACTTCCTTGCGGGTCATCATCCCTCCGTCCCCGTCTGTGGGAACTTCCGTGCAGGTTGTTGGCCCTCTATTATTGTTTGCCACTCACTATTCATCATCCATCGACCACCTACCATCCGTTGTCCATTGTCTACTATTCGCCTGCTGCCCGCCGCGTGTTGTCTGTTGTCCACCTGCTTTTCACTGTCCGTTGTCCGTCCGTCGTTGGCCATCTGTTGTCCATCTGCCACCCACTGTCTATTGGCCCTCCACTACCTATCCACTGTCCGTCATCCATTGTTCGTTGTCCTTCCACCGTCTGCCGCTTGCGGGTTTGCTTCTGTGGAAGGCTGTCCACTGTCCGTCGTCCACCTGCCGCCTGCCGTCCGTTGTTTGTCATCCTTCTGACCTAGGGGAAGCCTGCACCCCTAAACCCGCATTAATTTTTATGGTCCAAATGAGCTCCAAATGTGGAACACTGATAAATATTATGATCTTTTAATGATGCATGGATGGATCTAGCAATGAGTTTGCAGAATTTGACTAACATTTGCCTTGATTTACATGTAAACACACTTACAACATCTTTTGCATGCATGATTTATGGAACCTACTGCAGGTCCATCAGAGAGGCCCATTGAGGAAGTTGAACAAGGAAGGAGCACATTGCTCTAGTCACCATTCATCCTTTGATCGCCTCTCCTCCTAGCACCCATCAATAGAGTTGGCATTAGAAGGCCTGTGCCAAGGAAGTCAATGACAAAATGCAAGGGGGTGGCCTCAAAGAAGATAGGAGGGAGTTGTCCTACTTTTCACTAGATGATGATGATCTTTAAAGAGTTGTCCACCTAGATCAGGAGTAGCTTATCTGTTTCATAGTGACACAAATTTGCAAACAAGAATGCACTTAATTGGCTACAAGAATGTTGTGAACACATCAGACAAAGGGTAGCCTTTAGCAGTTTCAGCTACAACAGGGAAGGTAGTCACTACAAGATGAAATTGCTATAGTGCCAGGGTCACTAGATGACAAAATAGGCTACAAGACAAAATAGAGAAGAGGATAAATTAGCCTATTTTAAATTGTGAAATATTGGGGGTAGGTGAAACCCTAGCTTGTAATGAATCTAAGCCACACATTGAGAGTTAATCCTAGCCATTCATTTGGCCTTTGGAAAACTTTAAATAGGGGCTTGCCCCTCATTTGTAAATGGTTGGAGAATTGGTGCAAAGGGCATTTGCAACAATAAAAGACAACATTGCATGATTTTATTGATGTTCTCTTTGATTTTTCTCATCTTGCATGCATGGTTCTACTTCCATGTTAGTTTTAGTTGTAGTTTCTTGAGTGGATGTGATAATGGAAATTGTTGTTATGGTATTTGATGAACTTTTAGGGTGCTGGCAAGAAGTTGAATCCACTTTTTGGCCAAAAAGTGGAAGTGTTTTCCCTTATTTTTAGAATTTGACACATTTGACCTTAAAATTTGAAGCACTTAGAGATGGTAAAAAAAGTCACTAATCATAAAATGTAGTACTCGGAGTCTAGTTTCTAAATATGTAATTTATTTCAATACCCAGATTGTACAAATTGAGTTTCAATAGGCGTTTCTAAAAACCACTATTTAAAAGTCACTTTTTTTTTACCATACCATGCACGTGTACGACATCCATATTTTGATCTAAATTATTGTATTTTTCTAAATCCTTTTGGGAAAAGATTTGTGACTCACTGAAGCTTGTTTTTGATATTTTTTTGTAATTTTTTATTGAATATTTTTTTTTGTTAAATTTGTATTAGGCATATTTGTCATTTTGAAAAATCATCGTATATGACATGCATAAGATGACCTAAACTTATCATTTTTTGATTTATTTTTTAAATTGAAAAGAATTGTTTGAAGTTTGTTCTCATGCAATCCGTTCATCAAAATGTTATGTTGATCAAAAGTTATTAAAATAGTAAAAAAATCCTGATATTTAAAGTTTATGGACCAGTTTCATCATAAATTAATTGAAAAATACAAAAAAAATCCAATTGTAAAAAAATTACATATTTGGAATTTGCATTGTATCATCTAAAATGAGTTTTAATTTCGTCAAAAAATTCTGCAAAAAAAATCGTCAGCCATATGTCCAAACTTGGTATTTTTCTCTGACATTGTTAGGACCTTCAACTTGCAGGTCAAACCAGGTTGAAGGCCAAGGTTTGGATTTCCAATGCTTTTACCGAACCAAAATGCAAAGCAAAAACTTGACCACAAAGCAAATCCAATTTCAAATTTTTAGAAATAGGATCTCGTTTCATACTAATTGGGATCCTGTTTCCCAATTTTAAATGTGGTGATCGTTGACAGGGAACAAGATCCCACTTTATAAACGGGATCCTATTCCTTATTCAATGGTCCCCACATTTAATATTGGGAATGGGATCCCGTTCCTTTGTCAATGGTCCCCACATTTAATATTGGGAACAAGATCTCAATTATAAAAAAGGATCTCATTTTTTTTTAATTATTTTATTTAAATTTACTGTCAAAATTTACTGTGAAGTTTGCAACTTCACATGTACGGCTAAGAGCAGTAAAATTGGTCTATTTTTCATCAAGTATTGTCTTTACAAGTGGTGACTTGCAATTTTGATTAATTTTTTCAAAGGAGGCATCATGGAAACTATTTTTGAAGTGGAATTGTGTTAGTTTCGTACTTGTTTGGAGGAATAAAAGGTCTTCAACTTGCAATATGGATTGATTTTTTGAAAGGAGGCATGAAGAAAATAGTTTTTAAAGTGGAATTGTGCTAGTTTTCTACTTGTTTTGAGGAGCACAAGAGGAATAATTTTGTCCTTATAGGTCTTCAACTTCCAATTTGGATTGAATTTTTTGAAGAATTTCACTATTGACATTCATTTGTGCTTGATAATTTTATAATCATGGGAGATAAAGCTCGTAATAAGAGGAAGACATTGACTCCTGAAGAAATTGAAGCAAAAAAAGAGGAGAGATAAAGACAAAGAGAAAGAAGAATGAGAATTAAATCAATGAATGATGGGGGAGAATCCAATTCCATAACTATTGAAGATGAAAACATTGAGGAGACCATGGTTGTAGATGAAGCTAATTTGCAAGAAGTCAATTTGGAGAAGAATATGATTATACAAACAAGTCCTACTATGTCTTCAAATCCATCTTTCAATGCTATGGAGAATGTTTCAATATGCACAAATCCAGGTATGTCTTCAAATCCACATGTTAGTGAAATGGTAAATTAGTATGTAGAAGTTTTACAAGATGTCAGACTTAACAATGTTGACATTGATAGTATTTAAAGAGATGCAACTTTTATAGAATTTGTTGAAAATGAAAATGAGAATGATCTTTTTGTTGAAAATGAAAACAAAAACCATTTTGTTGATGTAAATGAAAATAAAAACCATTTTGATGATGAAAATGAAGATGAAAATGTAAATCGTTTTGAAGTTGAAAATGAAAATGAAAATGAAGATGAAGATGAAAATCTAGAATGTGATGTTGAATTTAATGAAAATACTTTAAAAAAAATTGAAAGTGGTGTTTTCGATAATCTTCCTAGTCAAATTTGTTGGAGGAAAATAAGAACACGTGCGAATAAAATATACAACAAATTCTTTTATCGTAAAAAAAAATCAATTCAATGTCAACTAATGATGCAATTGATGAGAATGCAAAAAATGAGGAAAATAATGAAAGTGTTAGGCTTTTTTGTTAAACCAAAATGAAAAGATCAATCATTAAAACATGTTATGTCTATTGTTGCTAGTGCCATTCAATCTATTGGGAAAAATAGTCAATCTAAAGATAAAAATGTAGCAAGAAGAGTTATAACAACTGCTATAGTTAATAAAGCAACTTTTAATAAAATAATGGTAAGCAATATATTGAAGTTTTAAAAAGACATCCTAAAACATTGCTAAGAGTGGAAAAAAGAAGAGAAAGTATAGAAAATGATCCGATCAACCAATGTTGGAGTTTTAGTGGTTGACTCTTGAGGTCTGATATGAAATTGGATGTTGAAATTAAATCTTTGATCAAAAAATATTGGCATGATAATACTAGGGTTTCATCAAATGCTATAGGGTTTCATCAAATGCTAGAGATGTTTTAAAATTAAGGGTGGGGTCCAAAGTTCGCGATCCTCACCCAAAACACCTATTAGATACAACACAAACTGAATTTTATAGAAAATTTTGTGGTGATTTAGTGTTACCTGGTAATATTAAAATAATTGAAAGGTCTTTTGAAAAATGTAAACCGTGGTATGTAAAAATTAATAAGCAACAAAAATCTTGTTGTTGTAAAATGCATGTTCAAATTCATTTTTTTTATGATGTTTTCGATATATACATTATACCTTGCATACTAACATGATTATACAGGAATGTGGTATTAATATGCCACTTGAAGCAATAAGGGAGTTTATTTCAGGTTTGTTTTGTGAATGATCTAATGGTAAATTGTTTTATTTAAGTTCTTGTATTTATGGACAATGCATTGACTATGAAAATATTTCATTCTTAAGAATTTGTATGCATGAAAGTGTTGATAACGATTTTGGAAAACAAATAGTAGATGTTAAAAGATTTAAGAATGTTCACTATTCATTAAAAGATGGAAAAATAGGAAAGCGTTGTGATTTAGTTACAGAAAAATTTAGTGTGCATGCATTCAAGAGTGAATTTAAGAATAAGATTGTACCAAAATATGTCATGCACTCTCAACATGCTTGATGGCTTGACGACCAATTTCGCACATGTAGAAACACATTTCCAATTGGTACTATAATTTTAGTGGTTGATTTTGTGGAAAATTATACTCTAGCTCCACAAGAGGAAATTCAATCACAATATTATAATTCAGTGCAAGTAGCTATGTTTGTCCATATTGTTTATAAACGTGTAGATGATAGCACTAAGGATGATAGAAAATTTTTGAGGGAGTATCATTTTTATTTGAGTGACAACCGATTACACTCGCTAGAGTTTGTTCAATACTGTTTCAATATATTTTATAGAAATTTAAGAGAAAGAGGAATCCAGATGAAAGAAAACCTCATATGGTCAGATAATTGTACGGGGTAGTTCAAGAATGCTCGAATGTTCTATTGGTTAAGTAGGGTTCACAAGGAATTTAATGTCTAGCATATATGGAGTTTTTTGAAGCTGGGCATCGTAAAGGAGAACATTATGGAGCTGGTGCATGTGTCAAAAGAATTCTTGGTAGAGAACAATTAAAATTCAAGGATGTAGTAAAATTTAAAGATGCACGTGGGATTGTGGATTGGTTTAATACAAGATTATCTGCACCTAGTTCGAGTGAGTACTCTACAGTTCATCGATTCTTTTGGTTGGTTGAAGAAGAGAACATTGTACCTAGAGTTGACTGTGAGACAATCAGTGGATCTACTAAATGGCATTCATTTAGGAGTTTGACAACAAGCACATGGATTATCCATACAAGGGAGCTTGCATTTTTTTTCCAGTTTTGTATCTTAGGAGATTGGGAAGCATGTGAAATACAGAATGGGTTGAACAGTGGGAGCAAAGATCGTTGAGACCTGCACAAGCACATGATCAATATGAAAGAACAATTTAAGAAAATGATCAAGTGTTTTCATTTGAAGACTATGATCATGTTTTAGACCTTGTACAAGAGGGTAATTTAATTCAATTTATTTCATTTTATTTCACTTTATTAAGTTATTTTGTAATACTAAATTATTTATATGGATATGCACAAGTTATTAAATCAATTTTTGTTTGTAGGACTTGTGTATGCTATTGTTGCACATGAGGGGAATGAAGAGAAAAAGAAATATTGGTTGGATCGTTGTGTGGAGACTAACATAAGTTAATAGCACATCAAGAAGATGATGATGGCTATCATTATCCAATAGGTACGGTGATCCCCTTAAGACATCCCCTTAAGCAAATTTTGATAACTAGTTTTTGATCCTCTTAAGCAATTTTTTAGAACAAGTCTTTGATCCCCTTAAGAAAATTTTGAGAACTTATTTGATGATGGTTTTCATGTTTTCCAATAGGATCGGTGGTGGTTGTTGGCACTTAGCTATGGAAATACCTGGCAAGGAAGAATGGTCTACCTACATTCAAAGATTATGAAACACATAAAAATATTATACATTATTCACATTTGGTGCTGGCAAAAAATATAAAACTATATCGGTATTGTGGAAGACCTACAAATAAAGTGCTATGGACAATTTCTATGGAAGAGCATGAGACAATCATAGATGCATTGTAAAAGAGAGAGGATGCAGATGGTACAATGGAATAAGTAAATATAGGTAAATATAGTTTTATTTTTATATTGTCCTTTTAAATAGATTAAAAACATGTTTTGATATTGGTCAAGTGTGTTATTAGTTGAAATTGATTTAAATTTTCCTTTTATAGATCCTTAAGACATAATCACAAAAAGGATCTAGTCCATGCAGATTCAACCTAGACAACATGGAATACTTGGTAAAAATAGGTAAATATTAGTTAAATTATATTCAAATACATGTTTTGATTATATATTAATATTGCTTGTACATTAATAGTTAAAATTGATTTATTATCCTTTTTTGTATCCTTAAGCCATCATTGCATTGATAGATCATACTTTGAAACAAAAAGGAGAGGATGCCTTGATTCAACCTACACACATGTGTGGAATACTTTTAAATGTAGGTGCTTGAGTTGTGTACATATAGATAGTTTTATATAAATTAAAATATGTATGTTTTGATGATTTCATTGATATTGCTTGTACCTTTTTGATATTAGGTGGCGTGAAGATCTACTACATTCCGGGCACGAGTTTGAGATGTTCTTCAGATGGCATATCCAAATTTTGTAAACATTGTTTCGAGATGACATATATGTACATACATACTTACACAATTAAACATTTTGTACAAATTACAAATACATGTACATACACAATTATGTGCTCTATGTACTTTTATGTATCTAAATCAATATTCTATATATTTTGTTTGTTAAATGTACATGTTTTCCTACTTTGAAACTTTATATTTGATTTTATAATCACTAAATATCATGCATAAATTATTGTTAAATCAATTATATTCTTAAGACATTGTATTATGACCCCTTAAGACATCCCCTTAAGACATTTCGTATTAAGACGTCCTATTAGGACCCCTTAAGACATCCCCTTAAGAAGTCATATTAGGACCCCTTAAGACAACCTATAAATTAGTGTTGGATGCTATTATTTGTTTTGATAGCTTATAAATTAGTATTGGGTGCTATTATTTGTTTTGACAGCTTATAAATTAATATTGGATGCTATTATTTGTTTTGATAGCTTATAAATTAGTGTTGGATGCTATTATTTGTTTTGACGGTTTATAAATTAGTATTGGATTCTATTATTTGTTTTGATAGCTTATAAATTAGTGTTGGATGCTATTATTTGTTTTGATAGCTTATAAATTAGTATTGGATGCTATTATTTGTAAATTATGATTTATTGACTAATTATTGATTGACATGAATTGAATAAGTTCATTGACTAATTATCCTTAATTATTGAATGCACATATCATGTATATCATGTATGGGATCACTAAATTTGTAAAGTACAAATATTAAAATGTCCTATTAATTTCAACTTTAATTTGATATTTATATTTAATTTCACATTAATGTCCTATATTAATGTCTTGAATATGAACATAAAATGCATAAAAGTACTTGTGTAAATTAAAATTTTAGACAATAATAAAGTCCATAATTTACAACATATTAAGTGCATGAAACCAATATATTAAGCGCATGAAATCAATTCCACTAGAGTATAACCCATGAAGTAAAGTCCAACAAAGTACTTGACCCATGAAATATAAAGTCCAACAGAGTACATTAGAAACCAAATATGTCTAGTCCATGAAATAATCAAATATAAACCATAAAATCATGTTTAGGTCATGCATTGTCTCTATAATCAAGAGACCTCTTCACACCATGCAGACTATGCAGATGACCTGAAACACTTTGTACAAGAGAAACATGAAATCAAATGTAAGACGATGAAAAACAATTTAATGATAATTTAATTTATAATTCATCATAAAATTAAATTACCATCATGTCTGGGTCTGGATGCTCTGGTGCACCTGAACCAACCTCTAAATTCTCTAAATCAATCTACATAAACAAGACAAAGAAAGTTGAAATTAGATGTAAGTCTACAATTAAAAATTATTTAATTCAATTTAATTTATAATTTATCATATTTTCATTGTACCGTATTATGAGGTTGTGCATCCTCTTCTCCAGGACCCTTTTGTACATGCTCAACTACAAGATGTGTCTCATGCTATTAAATAAAAAGAATTTAAAACATGTATTAGCTCATATTATATATATATATTCAATTTAAAGTTTAAAATTAAAGTTATTCATAATATATAATTTGTAATTGACTTTAAATATAATAAAAAATTTAAATTACAATGATATCTGGAGCCTGCTCTGCATGTCCTCCTATATGTGTAGCTATGACTGGGTCAGGGCAGAAAATCGCACTAACATAGTCCTACAAGATCAAATTTAAAGCATGTATACTTGAATTAGGTTAAAATATATATATTCAAGTTTGTACATTTTGTGTAGAATTTTTTTTAAACCTGAAAATCAGAGGCCTCATGAGTAGCCACAACATCTAAGGTTTGCTCGAAGCCCATTCTCATTGTTGTATCAACCTACACATACATGTAGACATTTTTAACACTTATAATATTTACAAGTGTGCATGCACATTTGATATATAGTGAATTCAAAATTCATAATTGTAACTACACTAATGTAACTTAAACAATTTACAATATAAACGTACCTTCCCCTGATCTATGACACTCGATAGTGGAGGAGTGCTAGACAACCCCTCAGATGGAATCGATGCGGAAGTTGATTGACTCCCCTAAACCAACATATAAATATTTTAAACATATGTTCATGATTCAATTATAAATTTAAAACTAAAGTTAAAAATTATTTCATAAATAATTTAGAAAATTGAAATCAAAATACCCCAAAAGGGTTGTCGACAAGGATTGGTGTCGATACATGTACTTGTTGAGCAGATGATTGCCCCACCGTTAATGTCATCTATACATCAAATAGTTCAATTATTAAAATGTATTTATAACTTTTCTTTGGTATATACATTCAATAAAATTCTTATAAAATCAACATGTAGATGCATATTTATACATGTGTCACGGTGTGCTTAGGGTGATGGTCTATTGTAAGAAATTATACAAATGAACTGTGGTGACCAGATGAACCACTAGAGTCTCGACGTCCACCTGAACTAGGTGTGGTCTGATTGGGTCCATAACATAAATGGTGGAAACTAGTACATACATGTGGGGCGCTCAACACTCTTGGAGTGGTACTAAGACTAGCTCCATAATACACTCCTCCATCATCGTTGTCTCTATGCTCCCTACTCGCTATTGTAGAAGCATGTTGATCAAGGTCTTCGACAAGCATACTAAGGGATCCTAATGTGGAGACCACCGCAAGTTGATGCACAGGTGCGGGAATGGGATGAATAGGAGCAACAACAAGGGGTTGTGCATGCATGGGGCATTGGGGATCAACCCTTTCCCCTAACCTCTATTGTGGCATGCCACCACCAACACCCTAAAATGATTTAAAATCAAAATAATTGGGCTTTTGCCCCATAACAAACTCTACATATAGTTTCCTCAAAAAATACAATGGGACCTCCCAATTAGCATGTGGTGGACTATCAAAAACCTTATACCATCTATTCCAAAACTATGCACTCATCTGGGGATGCACCCACCACCTCATGGATATTCTAGATTTATTGGCAGGAATGGGCTATCGAGTGATAAGGTCAAGAAATTATGGGGCTAGGTAGGATTTTGTTATCTTAAGGTCTAAAATTTGTTTATACGAGAGACCTTCTACATAAAATTGTCGCATCTGATCTCTCTCTCATCGATGCCTATCAAGATTAGAATTAATAGTCCTAATGGAATCCACAACATTTTGCATCACAAATGCAAAACATCTAACGTGAGGAGGAATCAATGCTTGACTCTGCATAGCATTGATTTGATTCTGAATGGAGGCAACCTAATCATTTATACGTGCTTGCAAGCGAGTCTCATCAGATGCAGCAGGTGCTGGAAGGGGAGGTGGAGGTGGCTAAGGTGGTGGATTGAGGATATCATCAATTTTAAATTGATCCATGATGTCAAATATAAGTGCACCTGCATTAAATTATACAAAATTAACATACAAACTTACAAAATTAAATTTGTTTAAATAGGATGTGCACATTGTACATATACATACACATACTTATACATTGATTGAACTTGAGCATGTGCATACAAAATTCAAAATTTAACATGTACATACATTTAAAATAAAAATATGATGAATAATTTGCATGCATACATCATTCAACTAAACTAGTACATATATACAAATTTCAAAATTTAAGATCTAGAACTATGCAATTTTAATAAATGTACATACTAAAAATAAACTTGAAACATTCAAAAAAAGTTCATTTTATGTCTAATGCATATATATATATATTAC
Source organism: Sequoia sempervirens (assembly GCA_007258455.2). Taxonomy (NCBI): domain Eukaryota; kingdom Viridiplantae; phylum Streptophyta; class Pinopsida; order Cupressales; family Cupressaceae; genus Sequoia; species Sequoia sempervirens. Next base: position 340,526,646 of record VDFB02047230.1, on the reverse strand, counting down.
ATTTTTCCAACAGGACAAATCATGATCTAGTAGATAGTCATAAAATATATACTATTATAAATTCATCATTAAAAGTTCATAAATTCCACTAAATTCATAAATTCATGTCACTAAAAATATCCATCTGGAACCAAAATCATAAATTCACGTCACTAATAATATTCAACCAACCAAATTTATAAATTCATCACACAAAATATCCATTGGACCAAATTCATAAATTCATAACTATAAGATCATTGTCGTAATTTAGAAAATATTGTGGCTCTCTATTGCATCTCTTCATTTCTTTTCATTTTCCTTTTCAAAATCAAAAGTTCTCCTCTCCTCTAGCCATTGTCGATGCTCATCTAAGATCCCATCCATAGCCCTGATAGCATCAACAATGGTTTGCATCCTAGATGCAATCATCCTCATAGGTGGTGCGACACATTCTTCATTTTGAATAATGTTGATTTGATCTTGAATGGTTCTAACATTGGAATTGATTCATGCTTGCAAATGAGCACCATCGATTTCAGGTGGTGGAGGTGAAGGTGGTGGAGATGGAAGGTGCAGAGGTGGATTGCGAATATTATTGAATCGATCCATGTGATCTCTAAGATATGAGTGAACCTGCATTAGATTTATAATTTCAAAATATAAGATACATGTTTAGGAAATACCCTTAAACCATTCAATATAAATGGCCTAATTGAATACATATGATAAAATATGTAAGCCTCATTTATGTCTAAGGCATGTTACTTGAATGAAAATACAATTAACTATTAATATAGGACAATTTATGAATGCTATAGGGTTTATAGTTTAGAGTTTAGGATTTAGGTTTTAGGGTAATAGGATGGCTTAAGGGGATCTATGTAGTAAGGTCCTAGTACAAAAAGACATGGCTTTTAAGTGACTAAAATTTGGTGAAGATGCTGGAGGAAACCAAATTTCATTAAGGTCTGAGGCAACTTCACCAAATTTTATTCACTTGAGCCATGCCATTTTTTCCTAGGAACTTACTAGACATAGATCCCCTTGAGCCATCCTATCACCCTAAACCGTAAATCGATCAACCTAGATCATGATTTATCTCATTCATATTATAATATTGCACGATCTTATTATTGTTAAATTTGGTTGCCTTGGACAACTTCACCAAATTTTGAGAACTTATTTGATCCCCTTAAGAAATGCCATATTAAGACCCCTTAAGAAATCGATTTATGGTTTAGGATGATAGGATGGCTTAAGGGGATCTATGTCTAGTGAGGTCATAGGACAAAATGACATGGCTTAAGTGAATAAAATTTGGTGAAGTTTCCCAAGGCAACCAAATTTCATTAAGGGCCTAGGAAAAAATGATGTCTTTAGGGTTTAGGGTAATAGGATAGCTTAAGGGGATCTATGTAGTAAGATCCTATGACAAAATTACATGGCTTAAGGGAATAAAATTTGGTGGAGTTGCCTAAGGCAACCAAATTTAATTTTAAGGTCCTAGGACAATATAAATGCTTTAGTGTTTAGGGTTTAGATTTTAGAGTTAAGGGTTTAGGGTTTATTGAACTTAGGGTGAAGTTTTGGTGTTCCTTGGAATATAATGGACTTACAAGTTAGTGAAGAACATTTTCTTTTGGAACAGTTTATTGAGATAGCTCTTGTTTCAACTGACCAACCTAGATCATGAAATCTCATTCATGTTATAATATTGCACAATCTTATTATTATTAAATTTGGTTGCCTTGGGCAACTTCACCAAATTTTGAGAACTTCTTTGATCCCCTTAAGAAACGTCATATTAGGACCCCTTAAGACATCGATTTATGATTTAGGGTGATAGGGCTTAAGGGGATCTATGTCTAGTGAGGTCCTAGGACAAAATGACATGGCTTAAGTGAATAAAATTTGGTGACGTTGCCCAAGACAACCAAATTTCATTAAGGGCCTAGGAAAAAATGATGTCTTTAGGGTTTAGGGTTTAGAGTTTAGATTTTAGGGTTTAGGGTAATAGTATGGCTTAAGGGGATCTTTGTAGTAAGGTCCTACGACAAAATGACATGGCTTAAGGGAAAAAAATTTGGTGTAGTTGCCTAAGGCAAGCAAATTTCATTTTAAGGTCCTAGGACAAAATGAATGCTTTAGTGTTAAGGATTTAGAATTTAGAGTTTAGGGTTTAGGGTTTAACGAACTTAGGGTGAAGTTCGGGTGGCCCTTGGAATAATGGAATTGCAAGTTAGTGCCTAGTTTATGCATATTTTTTATTTTATGAATATATTGACTATTTCCAAAATAGAAACACATAATTATGTATTATTGAGATTGAGTTTGATGTATATTTTAACTAGATATTTTTTTAATTGAATATAAGATTATTTTATTTAACATTTTTTTCATTAATATTTCCCACTTAAATGAATCTTATGATATAAAATGTATAATATAAAATTAGTTAATGTTGAATCAAGTATTTTATTTTCAATTGTTTGGAATTGAAAGAACCTAAAAGAAAGAAAAGAAAAATATTTAGATTCTTTCAGTGTCTAGGTGACTAGTGCAAAAATTGATGTTTTAGACTAAACTAGAAGCCTAATTAACAAGTAATTGACTAGAATGAGGGTTAAGATTGTCAAAAGAAAACAGACAACACATTCAAACAAGAAATGGAAACAAGACATGACTAAGAGAGATCAAAACATAAAATAGAAATGAATGTTGAATACTATCTAATTAAGTGACAATTGGAAATCGATTGTACACTTGGATTTGCGAATTTGCTAACTAAATTTGCAAACAAACATTGATAAATTTTTTGAATTGTAACTATTCTTTAACATATTGTTTTCTAATCTAATTATAATTTAACATTGAAACTAAAGTTTAACATATCGTTTTCTCCATACAATGCAAATGAAATTCTTGAGCTTGAAATTAGGGTTTTCAAAATAAAAATGATTTGTTCGATTTCAATTTAGGGTTTTAGCAAATTGTTTTGTTTCAATTCAATTTCGGACTTCAATTTCTAAGAAATTAAGGTTTCTAATGCAATTTTTTTGTTTTATTTCAAACTAGGGTTTTCAAATTCAATTTTTTTTGTTTGATTTGAATTCAGGGTTTCAAAAAGCTTGATTAGGGTTTCTAAATGCAATTTTTTTTATTTCATTTCAATTTCTAGGGTTTTGAAATGCAATTTTTTTTGTTTCGTTTCAATTAGGGTTTTCAAATATAATTTTTTTTGGTTTGATAAAACAATTTAGGTTTCAAAAGCTAAATTTTGTTTCTAAAATACAATTGAAGGTTCTTTTTTCATTTCTATTCAATATCTTTAGATTTCATTGCATTTTTTTATCTATTTCTACAATTCCTCATTTCTACTATAATAAGAAATAAAATTCTTAAAACGTCAAATAAAAACATGCTAAAATCAATTCTACTATTCACAATTTTAATAAAAAATGAAAAATACAAAAAAATGGGGGTGGATTGTGCCTAGAGGTTGTTTTTGTAGGTCGTTGTCGCTCAGAACTCAGGATCTCATGTGCTGCTAAAATGAAGGTTTGTTTGTTTTTAAAAAATAAATACCATTACAAAATAGGATCCCGATTATTACAAAATGGGATCTTGATTTTTATAAATCGGGATCCTGTTTCGTACTAATCAGGGTCTCATTCCCTATCTGTCAGTTCAGGACCCTTTAACAAATGGGATCCCAACTTTTAAAAAGCAGGATCTTGTTTAAGATTTAGGCTTGGGATCACATTTTTTCAATGTCGATTTCATTTTTTTGGCGAAGGAAAAACTTCCATGTTTTTTGGACTCAACTTTGTTCACTTACCCTTCAGCCCATACTTTTAGCGCTTGTTGATGACAAAATGTTGTGTAAAGTTAGCCTGGGCTTTTTTAATTCATTGTTGCAACTTAGTTCAATGGTGTGTTCATGAGGTGAATGCACAATCTAAAAATTTGCAGACCTTAGGAGATTGCACTAGTTTTGTGCAGCTGTAGGCTTCTCTTGGTCAAGAAAAATATAGTTTAAGAAGTTTGTCTACTGTAGTAGCCTCCATTATTACTATTCATTCATAGCTTAGGATTAGAACAATTTTCTCAACCCTTTCCCTTTTGCTATTTATTTTCGTCCTTGGTTAGAGTAGGATCTTGAGCATCACAATGAAGCTAAATCAGACGAACTTGGTGGGTTTTAGCTTGCTATTTTTAGTGGGAAGCCACTGTTCATTCACTTACAACACTTTGAAACTCCATTTACAGACCCAACTTCCCATGCTTTGTGAACCATAAAGGTTGACTCTGTGATTACCACAAAAAAAAATCAACCAACTGAGATATTCCAAGCATTTTCATGACCTGACATCTGAAACCTTGGAGTAGTGATTTGTAACTTGTTTGCAGATTTATACCTTTCAAGAGAGGTAGCATACTTGTGTGTTCCTGTGTTGAGAAGGTGCAAAAAAACCCATCAATAGAATTGGCACTAGAAGGAGGGCATGATTGAGCTTGAGGATACAAAGCTGGAAGTTGGAAGTTGAAAAGCACCTTCAAGTAAAAATTTGAGATAGGGAGATCTCTTTATAAGTTGGAATTTTAAAAGAATAAAATTTTAAAGGAAAACAAGAACAAGATTTGAGTTGAGATGGAACAAAATTTGCAAATTAACATTACTCAACTACATGCAAATTTAAATAGGAGATTGAGAAGACCATTGTAGCAATTTGCATTGGAAAATGAGTGTAGAATCCATTGCACCTGTAGGAATAATGAGTTTGGGTGTCTAAAATTCTTGGAAAAAATTGAAAGAGTCTTGCAAGGAGAAATTCCCTTTTGTGAAATCTATCAACCCTTGGTTCCACCAGATCTAGAAGAGGAATTTTCTAACATGGAAGCCAAGGTATTCAAGGAGTTGATCTGAGAACACTTGAGCAAAAAGGATGGGCCAAGGTTGGAGGAGGTACTGATGTCAATTTGGTGCAGATTTCATAATGCACCTCATTCAAAATTCACTTGTCCACCATGCACAAACATTATCACTCAATTCAAGGGTTGTTTAGATAAATTGGAGTAGCCAAATCTTAAGAAAGGGGAGTCATCTCATGAGGCAGGAGAGCTATCAACATTTGGAGGACAACACATTCATGTTGAACCAAGAAATTTGACGCAAGTTAGTACTAGGACAACAAACACTGAGGCTAGAAGTCAAGAGGAAGGAGCTAATTTCCTTGCGACAACAAGAAACTTTGGTGAAAGTTCACTTACAAGGGAATTAGAAAGCCATTCCCCCATCAATAAAGGGTAGTCCTCTACTTAAGAAGAGGAACCATTGGTAGTTGAAGATGAATTGATGGAGTTTGAGCATCATGTTCTGGGACAACCAAGATAGATGCTAAGGAACAAGAGCAAGAAGAGGAAGAATTCCATGGGGCAGCAAAAAATGACAAGGAAAGTGTAAACAAAATTAGATTAGAGGACCTTTCCTTCATGAATGACAGTGACCAAGCATCTAAAAATGAGGATTTTGAGGAATGGGAACAACCACATGCCACGATTGTCTACTATCAAACTTCCTTCTGAAGTGATGATGAGGACCTGATGGTGGAAAGATACAATGAGCTTGTGCCAAGACTAGCAAGGGATTGGTCAGAGCTAAGACAACAAGTGGAATTGGAAGCTCTATTGCTACTAGGGTGGTGCAGGCTCCATGACTTGCCACATTCAGAGTTCACATGTGAACTATGCCAAGAGGCCATCAAGCAAGTTAAAGAACAAGTGGGGTAGCCAAGTGAATTGCTTCCTATAGTTGCTTCAAGGATTGAACTAGAGGACCGAGAATCAAAAGCGAGTGACAATTTAGTTGAAGGAAGTCCTCAAGAAGGTATCGGGAAATCAATGAAAGAAGGACAATGACATTTTGAACCTCCAAACGATGAAGTGGAACATATGGGAATGTTGTCCATAGATCATCAAGCGTCTTTCCCTCTTGTAGAGCATTTTTATGCAAGGGATGATAGGTTTTATGAAGGAATTTTGGAGATGGATGCTACGTCATACATTGGTCCCCTTGATAGGATCATGTCACTTGTTGATTTCTTCCCACTTGGAATTGTGGAGTTTCCGGATTGGGAAAGAAACTCCTTTTCCATCTGTAGTGATAGTGAACAAGAAGAGACAAGTGAGAATCTTGGTACACCACATGAACTAAGGGAATTTTACTAAGGAAGAAAATTCTTAGAGGTTTCCCATAGAGATAGTACACATTTCCAATCACAAGGACAAGCTGCAACTGGAAGTCTTTCTTCAACGATTGTCGATCCTCCCATGCATTCTGAGAGCTGCAATAGGATAGATTCATCTATGTCATGTTCTCATGACATTGAACATCATAAAATTAAGGTCAAAACCTAGGGAAGGAGATGGGATGGCATGCTACCCCTTGAAGACAATGATCAAGTGGAGGTTTGGACTACAAAAGATCAAGAGGAAAAAGTATATCTCCTCGAAGAACAACTGGTAGGGGTTGCGGATCCCACACAGAGCTTGAAGGAGATACTTGCTGCCTCGTTCTCTCCAGTGTTGCACCATCCAGTGCCTCCACCTGAGGCTGCCAACACGATGATTGATGATGTCGTGCTCACTCCTGACTATTAAACACTACCACCTTCACATCATGACATCCAGGTTCTATCTTTCCTTACTCCCATGAATACTTACAACTATGTTTATAATTTTGATTATGGGAATTAAGGGAGACATACATGTTTATGGATTAACCATGGATTTAATGAACCTCCTCAATTGCTAATTTTTCCTGAATATGTCATTGAATTTGAATGCTGCAACATTGAACTCTATTTTTCTAAATATAAGGATAAATCTACATGGCTTAGAACTATGATGATCACGCTTCTGCTTGTGCATGCATTACAAAGTCCAACAAGTGTAAACGTCAGTTTTCCTTTCTTGAACATAGTGCTTTGTAAATATCTTTGTACATAGTCTGTTTTGAGTAGTGTAGGTTTCGTGTACATACCTCAGGTTCGTGTATATAGTCCCACTTTCCTGATTTCATTAGAGTAGTTGGTTCGTTGTAGGTTAGGTTTGCTTTAGGGTGGTTTCCTTGCTATTTTCTTTCGCTTTCCTACTTTGGTTAGTTTAGGTGTTTTCTTTTCGTTTGCTTCCGCTTTGTTGCTACTTTGCTCGAGGTCCCTCTACTTTTAGCTAGGCACATCTGTGCGCACAACAACCATACTTATTGCATGGAGTTGTTCTATTTATTTCTTCATTAAACTTTAATCAAGCCTCCAGAGTGGATGGTGAGGGTCTTCTGTTAGTGTCAAGTGATCTGGGTGTTTGATTCGAAGGGGATGAGTCATTGGTTGGTTTGATTTTGATGTATTTTGAAATCTTATATCTCTCACATGCTTTAAGAATCCTAAGGTCGTTGTAGGTCCTTTGTGAAGTCTAGTTAAGTGAAAAATCTAAAATTCTACTTCAGCGCCACTGTGATTATCAGCCCTGAGTGCGAGCTTCACTACTCGCGGGTTGAAAAGAAAAGAGTTAAAAATCAAAAATCAAAAAGAAAAGAAAAGAAAGAAAATCATTGAAAATAAAAAGAAAAACATTCAAATTTTTAGGGGAATCCGAGCAACTCTACCGGGGCTATGGACACCTAGCTGGTAGTAGAGCAATGTTCGGGAGAATCACAACGACAATCTCGTCGGGGCTATGGATGCCTGACTGGCAACGAGGCAATGTCCTTGATGCTTTTGGAGTTGGAATGAACTATGTAGCTTAACTTAACGGAGCCAAGGTCCTTGTAGCAACTGAAGGATAGGAATTAACACAATTGCACACACTTGGATTTTTAGTATACTGAAGATTGGATTAACTAGTGGTTTTGATCCTTTGGTTGACTGTTTAGTTTTTTTGTCCTAGCATGAAGGTCGGAACCAGAGATTCTGGGTTCATGATTCTAGTTTGTCATCAAAATGCTCTGGAGCATTTCCCTAGTGAGTTGCCATTTGTTGTGCATGTTTTACACACACGCCATGCCAAAGTAGGGACCCCCCTTCCTTTTTGGTCCTGATAGACTATTTTTCCCCCGCCTCACTTTGCATTCACCTACTCTAAGCCTAAAGTTGGTCACGAGCCATAAAATGATCAATTTCCCATTGCGCTGGTTCACCTGTCTAAGTTTCACTAAGTCATTTTCCTTTGCAGGTTGGGCCTAGCGAGTTTCCCTTAACTTGTTGCTCGACGTCCGTTGGGCCTTGCAGATCCACATATATGGGTCTCCTCTTATCATTTGTTGTTGGGTTTTTTTGTTGACCTGTAGTCGAGCCTTAGCGTCTGCCCACATGGTAAACCCCACATCCACCTTCGCTGTTGCGTCCATCAGGTATTGTGGACTTGCATCTGCGGGTCACCTCATTCAGGTTTTTGCTTCCATTTCACCACCAAGCAACAGCCAACCCTTGACTTCTACTCGCATGGCAGGCTCCGCACTTGGTTTCTCCGTCTGAGCCTTGACCAAGCATCCAAACAAGCACGGTTTTCCTCATCTCACCTAACCTACGTTTGTCATACCAAGAAATCAATGCATGCCATTAATGGAAATTGGCTTATAAACACTACTTCCTACCCTTTATTTTACTTGAGGCATTCAAATCTAAGAGAGAAACAAAGTTCCCCCCTTCTTTTTTCCACTTTTTGCCTTGCTCCCTACTCGCTCGCTTCATTTTTTCCTTAATTTTTTGAATTTGGGTACAAGTATCCTATGGATTTGGGATGTTTTTGTGATGCCTAAGTGAACTGCCAAGGTTTCGTTGAGTTTTGAGAAGTTGCAAAAATTTCCTTGTGGGTAGTCATCCCTCCGTCGTTGTCTGCGAGAACTTCCTTTCGGGTTGCCGTCCCTCCATTGCCGTCCGTGGGAATTTCCTTGCGGGCTTTCATCCCTCCACCGTCGTCTATGGCAACTTCCTTGTGGGTCACCATCCCTCCATCATCATCTATGGGAAATTCCTTGCGGGTTGTTGTGTGCGGGCTATCGTGTGCTCATTGCTATTTTTAAAAGGGCGGCCGACTCTCCGGCTTTCCCCTTCCAAATCTCTGCATTTCCAAAAGTGGTGCAAATTTAAAGCTTTCATAATCTAGGGCCCATAAAGTGAGTGTCTTCACATGCCTAAAGTGGTTTGGATCAAATTTTCCATGAGTTTAGACATTACAGAAATTTCATTGTAGGCTGCCATGTGCGGATCACGATGTGCTTATTGCCATTACAAAACGGTGGCAGACCCTCCAGCTCACGCATTCCAAATTTTTGCATTTTTCAAAATGAGTTAAATCTTAAGGAAATATGTCTTGGCACTCTTTCTACCCTTTTCCCACATGCTAAAATTGAAAAATCTTAAATTTACTAAGTTATGTGAAGTTGTGGAAATTTCCTTGCGGGCCGCCGTCCCACCGTTGTCATTCACAAGAACTTCCTTGCGGGCCTCCATCCCTTCATTGCCATCCGTGGGAACTTCCTTGTGGGTTGTCATCCCTCCATTTCCGTCCATAGGAACTTCCTTGTGGGCAGTCATCCCTCCATCACCATCTGCAGAAACTTCCTTGTAGGCCACCGTTCGCCGACCACCCGTTTTCCATTGTCCACTGTCTGCCCGCCGCTTGTTGTCCACCCGCTGTCTACCATCCACCATCTGCCCACTACTCACCGTCTAGTATCTATCCAACATCCACCATCTGCTAGCTATCAGTCGTTCATCGTCTGCTTCTTGTCCACTGTCCGTCGCTTGCGGGTTTGCTCGTACAGAAGGTTGCCCACTGTCCATCATCCGGCTGCCACTCGTTGTCTGTTGTCAGCTATCCTTCTGACCTAGGGGAAGCCTACACCCCTGAACTTGCATTAATTTTTATGGTCCAAATGAGTTCCAAATGTGGAACAATGATGAATATTATGATGTTTTAACCATGCATGGATGTATCTAACAATGAGTTTGTAGGATTTGACTAAAATTTGCCTTGATTTATGTGTAAACGCACTTACTACATCTTTTGCATGTAGGATTTATGGAACCTATTGTGGGTTCGTCAGAGAGGCCCATTGAGAAAGCTAAACAAGGAAGGAGCACATTGCTCCAGTCACCATTCATCCTTTGCTTTCCTCTCCTCCTAGCACCCATCAATAGAGCTATTGTTAGAGGAAGGTCTATGCCAAGGAAGCCAATGAAAAAAAGTAAGGGGGTGGCCTCGAAGAAGGCAGGAGGGAGCTATCCTACTTTTCACCAGATGATGATGATCTTTAAGGAGCCATCCACCCAGATTAGGAGTAGCTTATCTGTTTCACAGTGACACAAATCTGCAAACAAGAATGCACTTAATTGGCTGCAAGAATGTTGTGAACTCAATAGACAAAGGGCAACCTTTAGCAGTTTTAGCTACAACAGGGAAGGTAGTCACTACAGGACAAAACTGCTATAGTGCCAGGGTCACTAGATGACAAAATAGGCTACAAGACAAAATATAGAAGAGGACAAATTAGCCTATTTTAAATTGTGAAATATTTGGGGTAGGCGAAACCCTAGCTTGTAATGAATTTGAGCCACATTAAGAAATAATCCTAGCCATTCATTTGGGATTTGGAAAACTATAAATAGGGGCTTTCCCCTCATTTGTAAATGGTTGGAGAATTGGTGCAAAGGGAATTTGTACCAATAAAAGAAAACATTGCATGATTTTATGGATGTTCTCTTTGATTTTGCTCATCTTGCATGCATGGTTCTACTTCCATATTAGTTGTAGTTGTAGTTTCTTGAGTGGATGTGATAATGGAAATTTTTGTTATGGTATTTGATGAACTTTCAGCACATACTTTTAGCACTTGTTAATGACAAACTTTTGTGTAAAGTTAGCCTGGGCTTGTTTAATTCATTGCTACAACTCAGTTCAATGGTGTGTTCATGAGGTGAATGCACAATCTGAAAATCTGTAGACCTTAGGAGATTGCACTAGTTTTGTGCAGCTATAGGCTTCTCTTAGTAAAGCAAAACATATTTTAGGAAGTTTTTCTACTGTAGCAACCTCAATTGTTACTATTCATTCATAGCTTAGGATTAGAACAACTTTCTCAACCCTTTCCCTTTTGCTATTTCTTTTAGTCCTTGGTTACAGTAGGATCTTGAGCATCACCATGAAGCTAAACCAGATGAACTTGGTGGGTTTCAACTTGTTGTTTTGAGTGGGAAGTCACTGTTCATTCATTTACAACACTTTGAAACTCCATTTGCAGACCCAACTTCCCATGCTTTGTGAACCATAAAGGTCGACCTTGTGATTACCAGTAAAAAACATCAACCAATTGAGATATTCCAAGCATTGTCATGACCTGACATCTTAAATCTTGGGGTAGTGATTTGTAACTTGTTTGCAAATTTCTACCTTTCAAGAGAGGTAGCATACTTGTGTGTTTCCTATGTTGAGAAGATCCAAAAACACCCATCAATAGTTAGGCTGAAAGTGGAAAATAGAACCTTGAATTTATATAGGTTAGGCTTGGCTTTCATGATAGAATAGTCACTTGGAACATAAAAATGAATGGTGGGTATCAAGTATTGTATGGAAAAGCACTTTGAACTTACAAATGAATGGTTCCAAGTCACAGATGGAGTTTAAAGCTCACTTAGTATTGTGGAGGTTGAGAGTAAAGAAGACGTTGGAGCTAGAACTAGAGATTCCAAGTTCCAATTAGGGTCCAAATTTTGAAAGGATGAACAATCAACACACAATTAGGAGTGGACTTAGGAATGAAATAGGGATTTGGAACATAAAGTTCCAAGTTCCTTATGTGGCATGGAGTCTAAAAGGAAATGGATACAATAATTTTTTTAGAAGGGGGAGGTGGGACATATAAGAAAACATAGACTTGGAACTTAAGGTTCCAAGTCCTTAGAGGATCCCAAAATTTGCAAGGAGACCAAAAAGAAAGGCCATGTGAGGATTGGAGGGTAGAATTAAATAGGAAATAGGAACCTAGTGCTCATGTCTAGACAATGGTACCCAATGTTCAAAATGGAATGAAGAAGTATTTTGTGGGGGTAGAGAAAAAAGGTGAACTCAGAGATCACAAGTTTGAAATTGAGCAACCTAAAATTAGGAAAAACAAGAATATCCTAGCCTAACCCACTAGCATCCAAGACGAAAAGACTATACCACACCCTAAGACATATGGTGATCCTAGAATGTAGCATTCGTCATGCATAATACATTACAAAAACCTTAGCTATAAGACAAAGGAAAACAAATCATAAAATAAAACACATAGAACCACACTCTTAAAAAAAACTTACCCTAAAAAATAAATGATTCAAAGATTAGAAACAAAAAATCCATCCAAAACATTACATTGGAAAGAAAGAAATACCAACCTATTTTCCTATCAAGGAAGTTGAGGGTAGGAGTTAGAAAATTGGGGAAACCAAGTGAAAACACTCCAAACACAATCAAACCCATGGATCCTTGTCCACAAACTTGATTGATTACAAGACTCAAGAATATTTATGGAGGCAAGGAAGATGAAGAGTTATTGAGGAAAATATGAGGAAGGAATGGAGGGAAAATGTTAAATAACTTCTGGAAGACTTGTACATGTGTAGACATAAATGCTAAAAAAGGGGTAAGATTCAAAGTTTGAAAGGAAGTTCAAAGTTGAAACCTTAGTTTATGAGTCCCTTTTGATGTCCACAAGACAAGGGAAATGCCTAAAGAATGCAAAATGTGGGGAAGAAATTTTTAGGGGCCATGATGGTTCTAGGACATTGACAAGCTTTAGGTTTCTAAGAGATTTTTGAGACCAAAATGGTTTTGAAGTTCTAAGAAACTTTAGGACATCTCACTAAAAAAAAAAAAACTCACTAAAGGGGGGAAATAAAAGACATCCACCCTAATAAATAATGATAAAAGGGATGAAAAGATAAAAAAATATCACAAATAAAAAGTCCCACTACCCCAAATTGTCCTAAGTAAAATGATGGGTTGTGTATATGCAAAGCATAAAAAGACTATTCTCCTTTTTAATTGTTGGGATATACAAACAATAATTGGTGATGGATGAACATTCTTTGATGTAAATATATTCACATTGAATGATTTTAAATACTAAAGAACAACAACTAATTATATGAAATGTGTACCAAGTCAGTTCATAATGGGTTATAAAATATGCTAGAGTCAACAAAATTTAAATTTCAAGGGTCAACTCCATGTAGTGTGGGATTGCTCCTACATTTCAAAGGTTTGACCTAGATTGTAAAAGTGTTAATATTAAGATAGGTAATTAATGTATGAGCATAAATATAATCTCAATAAAACTAGTTGGAATAAGCTTAGCCTTCAAATTTGGAAATCCAAATTTGATTCTCAATCTCAACTCATTGCATGGAAATTTTTGCATGCCAGAATCCCTATGGGATCTTGCCTTAAATTCCTCTATCTTGTCCCTTTCGTGGTAACAACCAAAGTTTCAAACATTACTTTTTGTTTTTCCCTCATGCTAACTCATTATGGGTTGCCCTTACAATGGTCATTCATACCCTTTTCCATTTTCCTTGGTCGTTAAAATATGCTCTTCTCGGGTCTTCAACTACTCACAACATGATAACCAATGCTTGCCAACTTATTATAATAAAAATCCTCTATAATTTCTATTTCTGAGCTTCATTATCTCATTCCTTGATGCAGAGCAGAGATTGGATTAATTTAGCATCTCCAAATTCTCTGACCTCTTTCCTATCAAAAGATCGGGCGATCAATAATTTTGAAGGATGGAGCCATTTAGGTGTGTGCAATATTATCCTAAAAATGTGATTGGCTGATATTATGGACTTGTGAGGACCTCCTTTGATGGACTCCAAAGGACTAACTAGTATCAAAGGTTGGACTATCGGGTGATCAGGGAATCGAGCTAAAATTAGGTTCGAATCCCACAAGATATTATAGGCTAAAACTACGACTAAGGTGAATTTCCGATAACACAAAGGATGGGGCCCTTTTTATGAAAAAAATACTTTGAAACTAAAAACCATCAGGGATCGGTCGATTGAATGTCCTATATGTCACCACTCAAATTAGGCCTAATTAGGCTTGAACGACAAGGCAACAATGGGGTTTTCTATCTCCAAGCTTCAATTATTCATTCCAAAGATTCAAGCATGTCGCATGGGGTCTGAATAGCCAACTTCCAACAACTAGAACAATTTCCAAATGGTCTTTCCACAAAACCCTAAGTCTACTCTACTCCTAAGCCTAATGCATGATGATATTAGGCTAGTACATCGCCAAAATTTGCACCCAACTCCACCCCTACTCCTGCAACATTTAAAAACACAAAAAACATCCTATCTACATCCATTACATTGATTATGAGGCCTTTTCATTGGTGGAATAGGCCAAAAACCATTTTTATTCAATCAAACCCTCCCTAACTAGGGTTTTTTGGCTAATTACAATAAAATTGCTCTAAATCACTCCAAAATTAATGAAAATAGATGAAATCAATTGAAATAGATAGAATGTTCAATTCCCCATCAATTCCAATGAGCTTTAAACCATTTCTAGGTTGTAAAAAACTATACTATTCTATGTAGCAACAAAAACAACTTAAAAACACAGGAAAAAAATAGAGTTTCTATTGCCCAATCTTCCAAAATGCAACAATGAAACCTTGCCTCAACCTCAACAAGGATTATTTAAACATTAAAAAATATATCCCAACTGTTCCCACCAGAATTTTGAATCCCAATGGTTCACCTTCCAAAAATGCAAATTTTCTTGTGCAACTTTTTACAAAATTGACAACGTTTAACAAAATAGCCCCAAATGACTCAACTGACACACAAAGACACAAAACATGGTCTTAAAGACCTTATTATGGACAAAAAATGACTTAACAACACAAAAACAAACACTTGACCCCTTTTTTGCATGAAGACCTAGGTGCCCTACACCATACTCCTAGGGAAAACAAAATCTCAAGTTCCACTTGAGAGTAAATCTGCAACTATAGCACCATGCTTGTGGATTATCTCCTTACTCATCCAAGTGGAATCCTCAATTAGAAGGCCTTGCCACTTGACTAAGTACTAATTGTACACCTTGTTCCTTGTCCTTTTGGATTCTTTGATATCCAAAATATATTCCAGCTTCAATGGTTGACTTGGTGGCAAATCTCTGTTGTAATCTTCTGTTAGAAACCAAGATCAGGCATGCAAACCATAAAACCTTTCATAGAAGAGAAAAAACAAAAAAAGTAAAGCTATTGCAAGAAGAGGTGCAAAATATTATTATTCAGGAATTCATAATTACATAAGATTATTTTCTTTATAAAAGAAAGTATGCATAACCCTAATCTTATCTTGAGCAACAAGATAGCTCAACAAGATAAGGATGAAAACTATAAACCTAGGAATTAAATAATACCTAAGTAAAGTTATTCAAGTGTAATAATTAATTAATTACACTAACACCCCCCCACAAGTGCAATGTAGGGAGACTAAAAAAGCATGCACCTAAAACTAAGATGAATGGACTAAAGCATGAATGGGTCTCAACAACAAGGCCTGATCAAGTACCCATGTACAAATGCAAAAAATGAGGTAGAGAAGGAAAACCTAGTGGGACAAAACCCCCCTACAATGAGCTGACTGCTGCAAAGAAGCACTAGAAGAACACTGTTGAGTAACATTGGAACCATAATTTGACAAGCAAGGAAAGATACTTTTGTCTACAAGAAACTAAATGAGAGTCATTGAAGGACTCAGGAAGAATCATAATAATGCGACAGTAGACTCGATGCCACAGAACACTAGAAAACTCACAAACTAGAACAACCCTGGAATCTGTGAAGCAACAATAGATGAAATGATGAAATGTTTTTGAAATCATGTATCTCGATGCCGATGCCAAACTGAGACTAAAAATCTTCCATGGGAACAAGTACCATAAAGACTTTGGAACATTAACCATAAAAACATGACCCTTAAACAAGATGGATCTGAACCAATGCGGATCAATAACCATAAACTCCCAATCTGAAGTGTGAACCAATTAATTTGATATGTGTCAAGATACAAGCAAGATGTGGCCAAAATAAACTAAGAAACTAGATATAACCCATGTGATTTTTTATCAATAACAAGATGGAGATCAAAGTGCATGCACACTCTAATTAGATTATTATGCAAGAAACCCCCTTGATGGAACTTTATCTCAGTTCATTTATTACAATACCCTAATGATTTTAAAAAGATATAATGATAAATATGCATAAACAAAAAATAAAAATAGACCTCATATCTGTGGAGGACTGAATCAGCTTTCCAACATCGTAAGAATGGCGAAAAAAGGATCACCGAGTCAAAAGATATGCCCTCCGGAGTGAAAACAACAACATCTAAGTTCAAGGACCTGCATAATAAATTTGAAGAAAAATTAGAAAACACTACCTTGACCACTATATCAGTGTCATAATCAGTTTTCCAATGATATCTTGTTTGTGAAAAACAGACATTGTATGCAAAAAATACACCCGATTTAGTGAAAAGTTCTCTAGAAGGCCCAATAAGGTTTGCAAGGCCCCCAGGGGCTAAAAAAAAGTCAGCCTTTGGTCCTATGTGTGATTGGGGGCTGGTGGGTAGGTGCTGGGGGTGGAACCCTTGGTCCTCCATAGGATTGCGCAAGGTGCAGAGGGGTCGACGGGGGGCTGGGTGTATAGTGCCTAGTCCCCCGTAAGACTAGCGGCTGGCTAGAGGGGCCTGACGAGGGCTGAGTGTTGGCTGGTGGCAGATGGGCAGGCACCGCCAGAGGCAGTGGCAGACCAGTGGCCACCTAGTGGCCGCTGGACGACGAAATCCTTTTACACTGGAAGTGCCAGCACAAAGTTCAAAAAAATACATTTTTAATTTTTTTTTTAATTTTTGAGCCTCAGGAAGTGTGCTGGGGAGGCCATATGGCCACCCTAGGAATTTTTTTGCCTTCCACAACAAATTCTCTAAAATCAACAAAATGAAGGATGATCTTTGGGTTTTTGGCCACTGTGAATGTGATGGTGACCTTTGTTTGTGCCCAAAATGCTCCAAAAATTTGGCTACCTCCAGAGCTTGAAAAAAATCTCTGAGCTTGAAACCCTCATAGATCTAGGAAACGATGACCAAAATCAGTGAAATAAAAGCCAATCTTTAATTTTTCCAATGCTTTGAATCCAATGGTGAAGCTTGATCTGATAAAAAATGTTGCATAGATGAGCTCAAGGAATTAAACCCTTGAGGAATCCTAAACAAACTCTGTAATGATTTTCTCAAAAATCTGAGAAGGGGCTGCAAATCAAGGCTCTGATACCATGTTAGAAACCAAGATTAGACATGCAAACCAAAAAACCTTCCATAGAAGAGAAAAAGTAGAAAAAGAAAAGCTATTGCAAGAAGATGTGCAAAATATTATTATTCAGGAATTCATAATTACATGAGATGATTTGCTTTATAAAAGCAAGTATGCATAACTCTAATCTTATCTTGAGCAACAAGATAGCTCAACAAGATAAGGATAACAACTATAAACCTAGGAATGAAATATTACCTAAGGAAATTTATGTAAGTGTAATAATTAATTAGTTACACTAACATATTCATCTAGAACCTCTGATGTACTTATATCCTTACCTGTAATCACAACCCCTTTATAAGGGTATAGGTTAGAAACATTAAAAATGGGAGAGATAGCAACTCTAAGAGGGAGTTCTATCTCATAGGAATTTGCTCCAAATTTATGGACCACCCTACATGGCCCTATCTTCTTCATATATAGCTTAGAATACTTCCCTTTAGGGATCCTTTCCTTGCTCAAATGAGCTAAGACTGGATCTCCAACTTTGAAGTAAACTTCTCTTCTTTTCCTATCAACATCATGCTTATATTTATCCACACTCTTTTGGAGATTTTTCTTGACTTGATGGTGTATTTCTTTCAAGGAAACTACAAAATATTCTCCTTCAACACTCCTCTCCATTTCACTCAAATCCCTCAGTTCAAACACCCCTCTAGGCTATTGTTACCCTATTTTCACCTACATGCTCAGTCAGGCAGGGCAATCTATGTTTTCAAGAGTTCATGAAGGCCAGATGGAGGAGCATTTGCATCAAGGGTTAAATCATATATTTGATGCCATTTCAAAAGGAGGTCTATTGGAAAGTATGCCTCAGTTGGATCTGGCATAAAACTCCTCAAAGAAGAAAGTCGTCGAGACCAGTTGAATGTCTTGCCGACTAGTATTGTGTTATATTCATTTGAAATCCTCTGGTCACCAAGACATCTTAGTCGCTATGAAGTTTTACATCTCTCTCCACTTGGGAAGTCTCACCGACCGTTCTTCACAAGGGTGGCGTTGGGGGTAATGATTTGCATTCAGGGAGATGTCTCTCCGACCTTGTTTAGGTCTCGTCGAAGGGGTTTTCCTTCAGCATAAAGTCTGGCCGAATGATCATGGTCTCAGTTCGCCGAAGGATAAAGGGTTCAGCATAAGGTCTTGCCGACCCATGGTAGTCTTGCCGAAGGATGTGGCCCTTAGTATAACCTCTCATTGAATGGGGCGAGGTCTTGCCAAAACAAGGTGGATTTGGAGTAAAGTCCTACCGATAGATGAAAGTCTTGCCAACAGTCGTTCACAAGGCCGTCATTGGGGAGAAGGGTTCACATTCGCTGCAAGGTCTCAACAAAATGAAATGGCTTCAGAGTAAGGTCTTGCCGACCCGATGATGTCTTGCCAAAGGGAGTTAGCATCGACATAGTGTTTTGAACTTGGGGAGATGTCCCGCCGACCCAATGGTATCTCACTGAAAGAAGGTTCATGCCTTTGGAGTAAGGTCTTCCTGACTAATGTTTGTCTTGCTGACAACGATGGATATGCTACAGACTTCGGTGAGATCTCTTGCCGAATGTGGATGTATGGGTGATGAAATGGCGATATCGGTATGGCTCCTCAGGGCTCGCCATGATGTCTAGCTGAAAATGATTGTCTTGCCGATGCTTTTCTGTGATATCGATATAACTTTAGCATTCGATGTGAAGTCTTGCCGATAGTGGTAAGCTATTCTGATCGCTACTATAGAGCATAATCGCATTGGGGAGACATGGCCAGTGTCTCACTAACATGCGATTTTGGCTGAATGACCTTTGACCGCCTAGGATCTTGTGTGGCATATGTTCAACCAATCAGAGAGAACTAAAGGTGAACCATTAGTCGTTTAACTGTTTGACTACCCCTGTGAACGAGATCAACAGTGCATAAATGACATAGACTTATTCTGAGATCAAAGGAGATGGGGCAGCTCGGTGAACAATGGTTTGGAGATCTAATGGAAAGTCTGAAGTTGCTTGTAGAGGAAGTCAACCTATAGAAAGATCTTGAGCAAGGAAGGCTAAAAGAAAGAAGAAGCCGTCAGTCTCAGGGACAGCTGTGAGGTCTACTAGCAAAAGGCAGATCAATATTAATGGTAATGCTCCAGGGGCATTTAAGGAAACTCTTCAAGGAAGTTTGAGAGTGGACGTGAAGGCCAGAGGTTAGTACATTAAATTCATGGTTGCGAAAGATCTGAAGGGCCATCCCTGGAGTGATCTTTCACTGACATGGACATGGAGGATGTACACTGAATGCATTAGCTTTATTTCCAAAAGATCTGAGGGTCGACCCTACTAAAAAACTAATATTTTGTAAGCCCTAATAAAAAGGGGGTGACACTTTTTTTAGTTTTGATATATATGGCATTTTTGCCTCATTTTGAGGGAGTTCTTACTTGTATATTTTTTGCTTTATGAATTCTACGAGTCCTTAGAGGAGAATACTAAGTTTTGTAACTCATTTATAGACATTGTACGATGGAGTTTCACCTTTGGAGATCAATAAAGACAACAATTTCAGTGGATAACAACTGCAATCCATACACAATCTCAAAAGGGCTTTTACCAACACTTTGGTTCATAGAATCATTATATGCAAACTTAGCTTGGGGTAGGATTAGATCCCATTGTGTTGAGTGTTCCTTTCTCAAGCATCTAAGGAGATTTACAAGGCTCCTATTCACTACTTCATTCTTCCCATTAGTTTGTGGATGATAGGCAGAGCTAAAAGTCAAATTTGTGCCTAGCTTCTTCCATAGGGTTCTCCAAAAGTGACCCACAAATTTACTGTCTTAGTTTAAAAACATGGTTAATGGAAATCCATGGATCCTGAACACCTCCTTGAAAAACAACCCTGCAATGTATGAGGAATCATTTGTAGGTCTTTACATGGTATAAAGTGTGCCATCTTACTAAATCGGTCCACCACAACAAACATTGAATCAAAGCCTCTTTGGGTTTTAGGCAATCCCAACAAAAAATCCATGCCGATGGAATCCCATGGTCTATTTGGGATTGAAAATGGTTGATAGAGACCTGCATTTGCACTACAACCCTTGGCTTTTTGACAAACAACACACCTTTCTACAAATTTTATCACATCACTTTGCATATTTGGACAATAATAGTACCTTACCTGTTCCAAAGTCTTGTCCACACCAAGCTGCCACTGTGCTTCTCTTTAATCAAATTATCTCTCATGTTGCCTTGTATTTCAAGCCTAATTAGGCCTATTTGTAGTGTAGTAGTCCAAATTTGAAGGTTTTGTTTCAAAGTAACCCTACTTGCAAATTTGATATGTTTTCAAATGGAAAAAAGGGTATCGGGAATGGAGAAATTTTTTTGGGTGTGAGGCCTTCTCTAGAAGTAATGTGGGAAAACCCTTATTCTAAGTACTACTAGGAGAATGGGAGTATTTGAGAGAAAATCACCAAGTTAGGGTTCCAGAATTGTAAAGTTTACTTGATTGAGTTTGTGTTAATAAAATCCACCCTACTCTTGTAAATAGTAAAAAAATTAAGAAAATCCTACCTACATCCATTCCTCTAATTCTCAGGCCTTTTCACTGGTGGAATGGGCCAAAAATCATTTTTCTTCACTCAAACCCTCACAAACTAGGGTTTACTAGCTGCTTGCAATAAAATGGCTCTAACACACTCCAATCTTTATGAAAATAAATGAAATAACTTGCAAATGAGACTTGATTCAATCCATCATCAATTCCAATACAACTTAGAATATTTTCAGGTCGTACAGAATCGTACTATCTTGTGTAGCAATAAGAAATCAATGGAAAACATAGAAAATAGAGTATATCTTATTGCTTGATCACCAAAATCATCACCAGAAGTTTTCCTCAACCACAACAAGGTATATTTAAACATTACCACACATATCCCAATGATTCCAAACTATTTTTCAAATACCCAACCATTCAACTTCCAAAAATGCAAAGTTGTTTGTGCAACTTTTTACAAAATTCACAACTTCCTACAAAACTGACCCCACATGACCAAAACTGACACAGAAAATCAAACATGGTCTTAATAGACCTTATTACAAAAAAAATTGACTCAACATCATAAAAGACTAACATTTGACCCCTATTTACAAAAAGACCCATGTGCCCTTGCACCAAGCAAGAAATTGTGTATCGAAACCCCCTATTTTTAAATGGATATAGCTTTCATTGCTTAAACTGGGAATCAAAATTTGACCCATGGAATTACACCATTAAAAAAACCTTGAAATTGATCAAATTGGTGGACCTTTTTTCAGAGTACTAAAATGTGGAAGCTATGGTGAAAATAGGAGATGCATTAGGGTTTTGTTTAGGGGTAGATGAGGACTTTGTAAATGGTAGAGTAGAGCCAATATACTAGTGGAAATAGTTGAAATTGTTCGAATTTATAAAAACCTAGAGATACTGATGAAGTTTCAAAGTTGGCAGCAAAAGGTGGAAGTATGTGAAGGAGTGCATATAGGAAAATGTCTTTTCAAAAAATCAATCAGGAAGGTTGTTCTAAAAAGGTGATGGAAAATAATGAAGGAAATATGGGTAATGGAGAGATAGGAGTGAAAATGATCCATATTATATAGGACCAAAACTAGGTAGGGTCAAATTAGAAGGAGATGTCAGGATCCAAAAAGAGGAAGTTGGACTGGAAAAGCCAGAGTAGAATGGAGGAATTTCACCCAATGGCAGCACATTCGAAGGAGGCGACTCACAGGAAGAGAAAGACTTAAATATTATCCTGGACAAAGAAAAAAAACTTCAAAAAGAGATCAACTTGCAGATTAGAGAACTATCAAGTGAAAAAAATAATTCAAGAATGAAAGGGCAAGAGGAGA
Source organism: Sequoia sempervirens (assembly GCA_007258455.2). Taxonomy (NCBI): domain Eukaryota; kingdom Viridiplantae; phylum Streptophyta; class Pinopsida; order Cupressales; family Cupressaceae; genus Sequoia; species Sequoia sempervirens. The sequence goes on along the minus strand of VDFB02047230.1, from coordinate 340,504,357 downwards.
GAGGAGAAGAATTGAAGAGGATGCCATTAGCAAAAATTAATGAAGAAGAGAATTTGGAGATTGAAGGAAACATGACACAATCTAAGGAGGAAGGGACTGATCAGGACATAGAATCAAAGGAGGATGACTAAGAGGAGGCTGAGGAAGGAGAATTGATTGAGGAAAGGATGCTTGAAAAGTCTCAATCAAAAATAAAAAAACAAACATAAAGAGGAAGGGAAAAAGGGGACCAAAATCGAACAAGCTAAGTTGGAAATTTCAGCCAATACAATAGGGCAAAGGATAGTGATAAAAAACAAAGTAAATGGCCAAGTAAAGAACCAAAAAAAGGTGTTAAGCCCCTTGCTTTCTATGTTTCATTGATTGTAGGAGACAAACTGGTACATAATTGTATGGTTGATAGTGGAGCCAGTAGTTCAATCATGCCAAAAAGATTGCAAACCAATTAGGACTGAAATACCAGCCCCTTGAGAAAGGAGTACTCCAATTAGATGGGTCAGTAGTTAATACTGTGGGTGTTATTAAGGACTTAGGTCTCACATTACATTTCTTTTTGAATTTTTCAATTCCCCAAGATGTCTTCATCATTGATTTACCTCCATTATTTGTCCTGTGTTTATCAAGGGACTTCACTGCAAAAATTAGAGGTTATTTGTCCTCTAATTGGTCCCATATGCTTTTTAGGACTAGGTATGGGACAAAAGTGACTATCAAATTAGAGTCTTTGGCTAAGGATCACATTGAACCTTATGTGCCAAGTGCATTTAATGTTAACTGTGCTATTTTTTAGGACAGTGAACTTGCTGTAGCTCAAGAACTGCAAGCTGAAAGTATACCAAAGGTGTTGCTAAATGAGTTGGCAATAGAAAACATTGTGGATAATCCAAATGAGCTCATTCAGGAGGCTAGTTTGGGTATTTATGTGTTGCATGAACTAGGAATAGAGATGCCAAACCTTGAAAATAAGGCAGAACAACAATTACCACAACAAGATGAGCTATGAAAAATGTATTTTGATGGCTCTAGGAGAAGAAATGGAGCTTGGTGGGGGTGAAATGTTGGTTTCTCCACAAGGTGATAAATATTATGCTACTTTCAGATTTGCTTTTTCCTGTTCTAACAATACTGTTGAGTATGAAGGTCTGATCCAGGGCTTAGAATGGGCAAGGAGAAGATGAATAAGTTGCTTGCAAGTATTTGGGGACAACAAACTGATTGTTAATTAGGTGAGAGGGTTAAATGTGACAAAAAATGATGCTTTGAAATCTTATAAGCATAGGGTATGCGATATGATAGAGTAGTTTGATGCCTTTAATCTGGTTTCAATCCCTAGGAGTCAAAATAAGCATGCAGATAGATTGTTTGCAATTGGTGCTCAATTTGACATACCCAATGAGATTAGAAAAGAGAAGGTACAACATGTTAAAATTGTAGTTAGGCCCTCTATTCCTGACAACAATTTTCATTGGAAAGTCTTTGAAAGTGATGAGCAAGTATTAAGTTTTCTGGTTGAGGAAGATCAATTTTTTGTTGCAAATCAAGAGAAACTTAAACAATAATATGAGGACCAAATTATCCAACTAAGGACAAATAAGTTTCCTAGGGGCCTAGTTATATTAGAGTCCATTTTCAATATTGATGACCAGCTGAAAAGGAATAAAACCAACATTTAGATTAAAGAGGAGCATTACGAAGAGCTGGAGATTTTTAAAGGTACGCTTCTCAAGATAGGAAAAATCTATTCACAATTAGATAAACAAGCTTTTATTTCTTTATGTCAAGAGTTTCAGGATGTTTTTGCTTGGGACTATTTTTATTTGAAAGGATTTGACCCTAGAATTGCTCAACATACAATAGAACTAGAACCCAACGCAAAGCTTGTAAGACAAAAACAAAGGCCTTTAAACCCAAAATTGGAACCTCTTATGATTAAGGAGTTAACCAAATTGGTTGAAGGATGTATTATATTTCCAATCAAGCATACCTCCTGGGTTTCTAACCTTTTTCTGGTTAGAAAGAAAAATGGGGAGATCAGGCTTTGTGTGGATTTTAGAGATCTTAATAGGGCATCTTTGAAGGATCATTACCCGCTGCCCTCTATGGAGCAGATCCTTCAAGTTGTTGTTGGTTCAAAGAGATTTTCACTACTTGATGGATATTCTAGTTATAACTAGGTATTGGTCAAGGAGGAGGACCAATACAAGACTGCATTTACAACAAAATGGGGCACTATGGCCTACAAGAGAATTCCTTTTAGCCTGTCTAACACTAGAGCCACTTTTCAAAGGGCTATGGACATGGCATTTCAGGGTTTGATCAATAAAATGGTGCTAATTTATCTAGATGATGTAATAGTATTCTCTAAAAATGTTGATGAACATCTGCTGCATTTAAAACAAGTGTTTGAAAGATGCAGGGAATATGGAATATCCCTTAATCCCAAGAAAAGTATCTTTGTTGTTCATGAGGGTAAGCTGTTAGGACATATAGTGTCGAAATAGGGAATTACTATTGATCCTGAGAGAGTCAAAGCCATATTAGAGCTGCCTTTACCTAATCACAAAAAAGGGCTATAGAGTTTCTTAGGAAAAATAAACTTTTTGAGAAGTTTTATACCTGATGTTGCAAATCTTTTACAACCTTTGACTTCTATGTTAAGAAAGAATGTAGTTTTCAATTGGTCTAGAGAAGCTAAACACAACTTTGAATCTATTAAGGAGGCTTTAGCATCAACTCCCACACTGGTAAACCTAAACTTTTCAAAAGACTTTATTCTTTATGCTTTTGGCAGTATAGATTTTATTTCTGCAATGCTAGTTTAGCAGAATAATGAGGGCTTAGAACAACCCATTTCCTTTTTTAGTCAAGGACTAATAGATTATGAATAGAGGTATTCATTTGTGGAGAAACATGTTCTAGCTATAATCAGAAGTTTGAAAAAAATTAAACCTTTGATTTCCAACAATAATATACATTTGATGACCTTGCCCACCCAAGTGTGAAGGAGTTTCTGTTGAGCAAAGATCTAAATGAGAAAAGGGATGGCTAGATCATGAAAGGGATGGAATATGATATAGTTATTAAGATCACTAAGCTTGTAAGAGGGAAGGGATTGTGTGAGTAGTTGGCTACAAGATCTAAAAATGAAGGGAAAATAGAAACAAAGATTGTTTTAGTCACTAAGGATCAATATCAGAATGTTATACCTGCATTAGGTGCAAGTTGGGTACATGATATGTCTCACTTTTTGTAGACTGGTGAGTGTCCACTAGGTTTGGATAAGGAAAAGAGGAGATAATTCAGACTATAGTCCATCCCTTATGTGTTGATTGACAATGTTTTGTTCAGAAAATATCTTAATGGTGTGCTGTTAAGATGTATTGATCAAGATCAGGTAGAAAAAGTACTTCATGAGTTCTATGATGGAACTGCAGGGGGTCATTTTTCCCCAAGAACAATTGCGTGGAAAATTATGAGAGTTGGATATTATTGGCCAAGAATGTTTAAAGATGCCCATGCATGGGTCAGAAAATGTGTAAAGTGTGCAATTTTTGCAGGAAAAGAAAAGATGCCAACATTACCTTTGCAGCCAATTCAGGTGGAACAACCCTTCATGAGATGGAGCATTGACTTTATTGGACCCATAAACCCACCTTCCAGTGTAGGTCATAGGTGGGTACTTGATGATACCGATTATTTTACATGATGGATAGAGGCATTGGCTTTGAAAGAATCCAATGAGAGTGTTGTCTTAAGATTTTATGATGATTTAGTAACTAGGTTTGGTGTTCCATAATAAATTATTTCAGATAATTCACTTGCATTTATTGGATTAAGAGTTACTGATTGGGCTGTTAAAAATGGTATTCATTTGAATACATTTTCTAACTATTACCCTCAAGGTAATGGTTTGGATAAAAGCACAAATAAGAACCTGATCAAAATCATTAAACAAATAATGGAGGATAATCAGAGAGATTGACACACCAAGTTGAAATATACCTTATGGGAAGACAAGATAACTCCCAAGTAGTCTATTGGAAACTCTCCATATGTATTGGTTTATGGCAAGCAGGTAAGATTTTCTTTATCTATAGAGCTACCAGCTCTTGATATTATGCATCAGTTGGAAATGTTTGAAGAACAAGACCCATTGGCAGTTAGATATTATTAGCTCATGGAGTTGGAGGAAACAAGAAACAAAGCTATGAAGTCTTTGGAGTATCATCAACTCCAAACTAAAAGGGTTTTTGATAAGAAGGAAACTCCCAGAATACTCAAAGAAGGTGATGTTGTGCTCAAATGGGATCAGTTGAAAAGCAGGCCAAGAAAGCATACTAAGTTTGATAACTTTTGTAGTGGCCCATTTGTTATCATAGAGTGCAAGGAGCACAATGCATTCCAGTTATTAGAGATGGATGGAGAGATTCTTCCTATCCCAGTCAATGGGATACACCTCAAGCGTTGATTTGAGGTTTGATCTATGTCACATTTTCTAGTCTAGAATTTTTGCTTTCAATAAGTGTTGCTGCACCTTAGTTTAGTTGTTTTCAAATTCCCTAAGTTCTTTCAACATAGTTAGATAGTTTCCCTACTGCAATTTGGTTTTCAATAAGTTTCCAAGGTGTTCTGAGTCATTTTTGTTGAGTTACAACATTGAATTAAGTTTCTTTTAGATATGTTTTGAGTTTCTGAGTGACCTCGTGCCCAATGAATAGCCTAGAAAACTAGTCTTAATGTTTAGCAGGAAAACATATAGGAGATGTCGCCAAAAATGTTACCCATTTTTGTTACTTAAGTTGAGTGAGCTAAAGAATTTGCAAACTAAAAGAGAGGTAAATTTCATATTTATCCTTTCCTATATTACATTCAATTGTATAAATAGAAAAATCAAGAATATTACAAGATTATTGTAACAAATCATTGCATTTATACAAGTGCATACAAAATAGAAATGATTTGCACAAATCTTTCTAAAAAGTAATATTTATTGATACAAAAGTCCATAGTTGTCTCACACAAGCCATGAGACTAACTTATTCAATAAAATGAAGAAAATTTTATACATTGATGGATAAAGAAAACATAATGCACATATAAGGGAAGAGTCCAGTCATTGCCTGATGACTGGTTCGGTGTTTGTTTCCTTGCTTTGTCTCCTACCTTGAGCTGCCTTATGTCCTCCCTAGCTCCCTCTTCCTAGTTCCTACATCTGTCAATAACAATGATGTTAGAGCAGTGCTCTAAGGAATGAAGGTCTCTCACATTACATCTGCATGCACCCATGAACATATAAACTAATCCTCAAGTGCATTAAACAAGAATGTGAACCATAAATGTCCAAGAAAGCATCATGACCATCAAGCACATGTTTTTATAACTTGTTTGCTTCATGTGCAGATATAGGAAAAGTAATGATGCTAATTTATCAAATTTCAGCACGTGGGTTTAAATGTGGCTCCCACAAGGGTTGATCCCAATGTGCATATGAAGGACATCAGTTAAAAATGATTGTGTTTTGTAGATTGACAATGTATGATATCATAATGGAATTCAAGATCTTAGTCTTTTGAGTCAGCATGTTGTCTAATTTTGTTTCAACATGGCATTGAATTGAAGTAAACTCCCCATTTTTTATTTGTTTAATCATATATCATCTATGATAGTGAGAGTTTTGGTCACTGTCATAGAGGACACATCATGAAGTAGGTAAATCATGAAAGATTACTCCCAGTCCAAATACACTCTCAAGAAATTAGGAGTAGTAAAACTTAAATGTAATGTAGTAATTGGATTTTGTAGTGATAGTTACAAAGGTTCTTTGAACTTTCAAAATATTTCCACATTAAAAAACTATAATGAAAAGAGGTCATTGATGTGACAGTGAATTCCATATAGTCAAACATTAGTAGCTTACAAGTGATCTCAACAAGCTTAAAGTGTAAGGTCATGGGAGCACAAGTAATTAAACCTTTGAACAATGCAATAGCTTGACTATAGGTAGTTCATACTAGTACAAGGGGAACCAAATCAAATAATGTTGCATAAGGCAGTTAAGAGCATTCATGATACAGTGTTGTCTAAAAGACAATGTAATGAAAAGAAGTAAGAAGAATAACAATACCCGGTTTTTGCACAGATAGAGAGCAAAGTAAGGCCAATCATCATCATGGTCACCAAGGTGTATAGTCATAAGCTCTATCATACACATGTGAGAAATTCAAGATTCAAAGGGAACTGCTTATGCCAAAGGAGTCTTCAAGCTCCATATTCAAGTGCCTGAAAGATATCCCTTTGAGCCTCCTAATGTGAGGTTTTTGACTCCAATATATCATCCCAATATTGATAGTGGAGGTCGTATTTGTTTGGATACTCTTAATATGCCACCAAAGGGAGCATGGAGGTCATCTTTGAACATTGCAATAGTGTTGGAAAGCATTGGTTTGTTGCTTTCTGAGCCAAATCCTGATGATGGCCTTATGTGTAATATTAGTGTAGAATACAAGCACAATAGGTCTAGCTTTGATAAAAAAGAAAATTCATAGACCCAAAAGTATGTAGTGCAAATGGAGTGTCAGGTCACAACTTTTCCAACAAACATTTCAAGTTCAAGAAGATCACCACTGGTATGAGCTTGAACAGGGTTGTAATTCACAAAGCAGCCACTGGATTAATACCAATATGGATAAGCTTCACTTCTGGGTAGGGATCAAATGAAAGGATTGATAATCATACACAATTTGAAAAAAGATACTGTGGAATCTGTAAGTGGATCTTCAAATCAAACTAACAATAAAGGGAAGCCAAAAGATGGTTGTCTTGGGAGTCCTATAAAATCAACTAAGTCTCTCAACAAGAGACTCTCATGGGAAAAAGATTCCATGTTACAACCAACAATAGGTCCTACTTCTGAGGGGACAGTGACATATGTATAATGCAAATATGTTTACAAGGAGTATTAACAATGAACATGGGGATACTTCAAAAGGGGATGATGGAGAATAAACAGTTCACCAAAAGCACATGAAGAAAAATAACATGCTTATGATTCCAATGGAGTATGGTGAATCATTACATTATAATTAATTAGGAAACAATCATATCAAAACCTCAGAATGTATTCCAGGAATAAAGCCTTAAATATTTTGTAGAATGATGCAACTCCAGGGGAAAAACACAATCATGAAAGCTTGGTCTCTCATAGTAGAGTTTGCTCATGAGCATGTTCCTAAGAAAAGTGAATATATTTATCCTTTTGGCCATGAGATAAATCAAACTTAGAATACAAGAGAAATTAAAATACCCAGAAAATGGAATGCATGAAACCCTCGACCTAGAAAAGGGGTTTTTGAATCTACAAAAGAAAATGGAGTCTACAGGAAAAGAACATGGAACAATCATAGTATTCATCATTCTTCCTCAATAGAGCTCGAAAATAAGTTTTTATCTACATAAATTAAGATGAAAACTTTAGAAAAATGGAATTGCACAGAATAACATATGATTGTGACCGTACAAGAAAATAAACCCTCCAAATTTTACAAAAAATTCTTCATGAAAATTCCAGAAAGTGCAAAATATAGAGAACAAAAACTTCCATTTATTTTTCTTCAGAGGCTACTGCCCATTGGGAGTTACATAAAAAATCAAATGTCTATAGGTAAACTAATATTCAGGCAAAATTTTAGAATGAAGAAGAAATCATTTCAACAAATGCTTACCATAGTTTCTGAAGATCAATTTTTTCCAGAAAAGGCAAGGAAATCATGAAGAATGCCTAAGTTTCTGCAAATATCTGCCATGAAATAATTTTGAAAACTTGGTTCGACAGTATCAAGCTTCTTCTTGAAGCTTCGAGGTAATTAATGAATAGTTTTTTCTTTCATTTTGCTTCCTTTTGTTCTTTAGGGTTTTTACCCTAAGTGAAGGCCAATGGGACTTAGGAATTTTTTCCTATATTTTTATAAATGCAATGCCAAACTAATGGAGGTTGTGGGATAAGACTTATGTCTTATGCCTTAGGGCTAAATTTTATTGTATTTTCCATGTGATAAGTCTTTATGACTTTAGAACATTTGTATTTATTACTTATTGTAAGTTTTGCATTCTTTGAAGTGTAAAACATTTTACTTTTTGTGATGATTATAAATCACTTAAAGTAAAAGTGTTATTTTAATGCAAAACAAAGTGAAGCTTTCAAATGTATCATGAAAGGAGATGAGGAATATGTTTGGAGTTATTCTTTTGCAAGCATGTAGGGGAAGTTGTGACAATTTGGAGACATGTACCCATGTATATAGGAGCATTTATCCATCTTGTTGGAGGTTTTTCTCAAATCTAGGAGTGGTTTTGCATGTCTAACTACTTGGCATGGTCAAACCCACTTTTCTCACATAATGGAGACAATTTTGGGGGAATCTAGTGGCTCTTTTTTAGGCTATTTTGATGGATCCAACCCAAGTTAGTTGCTAGCTCCTATCTTGGTGCAAATTCTTGGAGTTGAGTATTATATTCACTTTTGTAACTCATTTTGGAGTTAGTTCTTCTAATGCAGATTGAGACTTAGTGACTTTTGGAGTCCTTTGTCAGACTTCTTGCAAGCTTTTGTAACTCATCTTGCCATGTGAAATAGTGAGTAACTTGGATGTTAATAGCATTGAGTATTTTTTCCTTCTCATTACTTTCTTTCTTATGTGCATACTTTTATGGCGATTGATCAAGCTACTTGTGAAATCTGTTTTTCCTAGTATTTTTGTCTCACTGAAAGCACCTTGTTGTAAGATAGTGTATTATTACGGGTTATAAGTTGTGTGTTAAATGCAAAGTTTCTAGTTTTGAGATACTCTTTTCCTTCTAGGAATTTTTTTCAATACCTTCTTATAAAGTATTTATGTGAGAAATATACAGAAAATGAGTTGTGTGAGATTTTTCTCAGCGTTAATTGAACTATATAGTTAAGCTGTGTTTACATGTCTTATAGCCAGTTTGGCGTATCACCATAGAGTAGTGCTTTTTCCACTTTTCATTTTAATTTTTTTCTTCTTTCTCACCTTTTCCTTAGTAAAGAAAATCAATAGCTTTAAATGATATACAAAACTAGGAGCTGGCCTCATCCAAAGATTCACTCCAATCATCAAGATACCCACAGCCTAGTAGGAGTGTTTCCATGTTTCTCCAGAAAGCTAAGTTTTGAAACATAGCAGGGGTGCATTTTTGAGAGATAACAATTACAAAGCCAAGATACACCAATCCTTCATAAGTTCACATTTCTTCAAGTTTATCATCATCTTTTCTTCATTCAATATTTTCAAAACCAAGTCTAATGCTGCAAATGTTCCTCTTTAGTTTTTCTAAAACAATAATATCATCCAAATAGACAACCACAAACTTACCAATGAAGGGTTTTAGGACTTCATTCATCAATCTCATAAAGGTACTTAGTGCATTTGAAAGCCCAAAAGGCATGACAAGCCATTCATACAACCCCTCATTTATCTTGAAGGAAGTTTTCCATTCATCCCCCTCTCTAATTCTGATTTGATGGTAGCCACTCTTGAGGTGAATCTTAGAAAAACAAATGGGTCCATCCTTCAAAATTGTCGATCACTAAATCTTCCGATAGGAAAGAGGTTAGAGAATTTGGAGATGTTAAATTAATCCAATCCCTAATCTGCATCATTTAAAAACACAAAAAATATCCTATCTACATCCATTCCATTGATTATGAGGCCTTTTCATTGATGGAATGGGCCAAAAACCATTTTTATTCAATCAAACCCCCCCTAACCAGGGTTTTTTGGCTGATTATAGTAAAATTTCTCTAAATCACTCCAAACTTAATGAAAACAGATGAAATCAATTGTAACAGATAGAATATTCAATACACCATCAATTCTAATGAGCTTTAGACCATTTCCAGGTCGTATGAAGCCGTACTATTCTGTGTAGCAGCGAAAACAACTTTAAAACACAGGAAAAAATAGAGTTTCTATTGCTCAATCTTCCAAAATGCAACAAAAGAATATTTCCTAGACCTCAACAATGCTTATTTAAACATTAAAAAAAATATCCCAATGGTTCCCACCAAAATTTTGAATCCCAATGGTTCACCTTCCAAAAATGCAAAGTTGCTTGTGCAACTTTTTGTAACTTTTTACAAAATTGACAACATTTAACAAACTAACCCCAAATGACTCAAATGACACACAAAGACACAAAACATGGTATTAAAGACCTTATTACAAACAAAAAATGACTTAACAAAACAAAAACTAACACTTGACCCCTTTTTTGCATGAAGACCTAGGTGCCCTGTACCACTCCTCTCCCCTACAGATTGAAGTTTTGACTATTTGTTCTAGCCTTTGTATCTATATGGTGAGCATAACTTCCTTTCTGAAAGAGCATTGCATTGAATTACCAGTGAAGGAATTAACTTGTAAGTGAAATTTCTTCTTACAGAAATTCAATGCAAGATCTTGCCTATTGCCTCACACTCCAATTTGGTGACTTCTCTATATTTCTCCATTGATATAGATGTCATAACCTAATTATGCTTAATCAAAATGTGTTACTGTATTAATCATCAAACTTGTTAATCACCGGGTGTTAGTTTTTTCTAGTTTTTTTTTAAAATTTTTTTTTGGACAATTTTATCCAACAGTTTAACCATTTTATTATGCTTTTTAGTGTACCCTGTTTTGTTTAGATGAATATAATTTTAGTGTCATTTTTATGTTATTCATCTTGGCTTGATAACTTGGTATCAAAGCATAGGCTTTACATGCATTTCCCAATCAATTTCTCAATTCATAAATTTCAATTACCATTCAAGGAGACAATGCTCATCTATTATACAAAAGACATTTTTTCAGTTTAAAAGCAAGGAGTACCTAGTTTAAAAAATTCCTAAGAAGACAAGGAAGATATTAAGATGAAATATATCTTTTTTTATTCATCTCTTTCCACAGAGATTATTTATCTTTCTTTTTCATTTCATATTGAAGAAAGAAAAATTAAGAAGTAGTTTCAATTCTACAATTTGTGCAAGTTGTGTGATTTTTTGTTTTCAATTCACAATGTAATTTTTTATATCAATGATTGGGGAAACATTAACTAGAAAAGATAGTTGGATAGAATGGTATAGGAAAATAGAAAAAACACTCACTTCCAATGAGCTTTGGTGTAATATTTGTGATGGAGATTTCCAACTTACACCACCTAATGCTACAAAATAAAATGAAGTTTGACAATATAAAAATTCAAAGGCCTTGGATTTGATAAGGGCTTCCATCAATGGAGATGTGTTTAGACATATACAAGGGTATAAAATTTCTTGGGATTCCTATTGGAAACCAAGATTGCACCCTTAGTCAAGTTAGGCTTGGCTATCTTGTTGCAACATGGAAACACTCCTTGATTTGTGGGTCAATCAAGTGGTGGGAGTGAATCTCCAGAGTGGGATGGTTCCCTCTAGCTAATCACCTAACCTATGAATTGTTTAGGGGAAAGGGGTAGGAAGAAAGATGAAAAGGAAACCTATAGCTAATGATGATCAACTAGACATTTAGATATTATGACAGAACTTAACTCACAACAACTTATTTTGAAACATTAGCTCTCACAATCCACCTCAAGATATTTAGCTCAATAGTGCTTTGCATAAAGACTCGAGAACAATTGAATACAATATGAAACCTGAACTATCTGTAATTCTTTCCTACAACCCACAATAATAAGAGAATGGAAGGATTCACCACTTTGAATCACAAACAATCATCAAATTATCACTGTAAGAACATAACAAGAGAAATGGAAAGGAAAATTCTACTGCTTATATTGGAATTGAAAGAGTAAGGCATCAAAATCTGATTTAAAAAGTTTACAAAACTCTTTGCAATTCATATGAGAGCAAGAAACATAATTCTAAACTCTGAGAAATTCAAAATTTCTCCAATATATAGGCATCATGTGACATCCATGGTGCAAAAATAGAAAAATCGGCACCACTGCATCATCAAAAAGCAACTCATTTTGCATTTTTGAGCTCAAGGAAAAAGCCTAAAAAGAAGGGGCTTGAACTGCTCCAAACAACTTCACCAAAATGGAAGCTTCCCATCTCCAACAAGTTGATCCAAAAACTCCACAAAATCAATCTCAAAACAATCCAAAACTAAAATTAGAAAGTTCAAAGTGCCACCTCTTTTCCAAATCTGCCCAAGAACTGAACTCAAAATAGAAAGTCTTGTTTTCAACTCAAGTGCATCATCTAACTACATTTAGATAACAACCAACTAAGAAATTTATAGAAACGTTGCTTAATTAGTGTTTTACAACTTGCAGTTTAAAAATTATAAAATAGAAAGTCTCCCTTGTTAAATCAGATTTTTTACAATTCACTTCCAGATGATCTGATTTTTCTTTACCTATCTCAAATATTTTGATTTTGCATCAATGTTTGCAAAAATAAAAATATTATTCAAGTATCTCTACTTGATTTTCTACATAAATCATAAAAGAAAATAAGCCCCCAATTACATATATTGATTCAAAATCCAAGGGGAACCCTAGACTACTCAAAACTTAGGCAAAAGACACAAGACCTAAACTCATCATTCAATTTCTCCTAAGGAAAAATTCATGGGCATAAAATGTTTCTAAGGCATGAAAAGGCCTACCCTAGAATGAAAGGGTCCAAAGCACATATGACATTTTGATTTCTTTAAAAATCAGAAAACAGAAATGCCTAAGGCATTTGACCTAGGCAACACATCAAGGAATTTGTTTTTTGAAAAGAAATATGATTAAAATCGCATTCAAATTAACTCATGGGGAAAAACCCTAACACAAAAATGCCTCAAACACATTTTTTGATTACCATTTGCATTGGCCAAGTTAGGGAAAATGAGGCTCTACTGGGTGCCGCCATGAAATACTAGGGTTTGGAGAAGAGACTCCACCATTTTAGCTCTTTTCTTCTCCATTCTATTGTGCCTTATTCTACATTCAATGATAAGCACTTTTATCTGCATTTTGATATATTTCTTACTTCATTCGAAGAGAAAAAATAGCCTTTAGGCCATGGGTGTCATTATTTTTTGATGCACTTTTGCGTTTGGTTGTGTCAACCATTCCTCTCCACTCTTTGTGGCCACTATGAGAGACTTGTTCAAGCATATGTGAAGCTCAGGCCACGGGAATCGATGAGCATCTTCACATCAATATTGAAGGTAAGCTTCACTTCTCCATATTAAAAGGTATTTCCCTCTTAAATAAAGCTTGTTCAAGCTTTTCTTTACAAAAAATAATGAAGAACTATGGGTTTTTGAATTCGGCCATGTACAGGCCACGACCATCACTATGTATTCTCCTTCTTTTCTATATAATAAAAGACTATGGGCTAGACCCATAGTGTGCAAATGATATCTTTTTCAAATGAAAACACTTTTTGAGTGAAAGCTTTCAATTTTCTAGGTTTTCAAAACCCCTCATGGCCGCGGTCTATAGCTTGGTTTCACCATTTTTATGAGAGAATTTATGTTCTTAAGGGTTCAAACCCTTGTTGTTTCTTCTTGTATTTGCATTTTGAGTCAAAACCCTTAGTGGGTATTGTGACTTATGAAGAAAATTTTTCCTTCCCAGGCCATGGGTATGAGAGCATGAATTGAGGTTTTCCTTGCATTTTTTATGAGCTTGAAATATTTTTCCTTATGTATTTTGAATCATTTTAATGAAATCAATGTGGAAACTTTCTTGAAGGCTCAAATTTGGCATTTTGCACTTGTCTCTATAATGAAACCCTAACACACTATAGCACAAGCTCACTATTTTGAAAGCACTGAAAGCAAAACAATTTCATTCATTTTGAGCTCAACACCTACAACTATGGCTTATTTGCTTTTCTTTATCATGCAGATTCCACTTAACTTAAAGATTATTTTAAATGGAAAAACTATTCTATTCCTTTTTATTTTCTTTTCTCTATCATGCAGATTCCACTTAACTTAAAGATTATTTTAAATGGAAAAACTATTCTATTCCTTTTTATTTTCTTTTCTCTATCATGCAGATTCCACTTAACTTAAAGATTATTTTAAATGGAAAAACTATTCTCTTCCTTTGCACTGTTTGTGTTTCTCCAATCATGATGTGCATATTGTTAATAGCTACTTGCTTTCCATTCTTACTTGAAATGCACAACACTATGCAACTCATCTTCATGAACATGCATTTTCTCACTTTTCCTTTAGACAAGACTACCATACACTTGCATTGGTTATTGATGTGTTACTTCATTCAATTCCAAGCTTGCACTCAGCCATTGTGATATTCCCGTAGGTTACTTTGATGCCTTCATGTGCACTTGAATGCTTCAAGAAATGTATATCTAGCTTCACATTTGATGAATCAATGGAATGTGACTTTCCCTTATGTTTGTAGCATCAAAATATTGAAGCAAAACTTACTTCATTCTGCAAATTACCTCCATTGATGATGTTGTGCTCAAGCTACATTAAGCTCAAACACTTAATGTGTTACACCCACAGTCAACCATGCCTATATTAATTCATTATCTGCTATCAATAGCTCACTTGCAGCCATTGATAACTCTATCTTCTTGATGAGAGAAGCCTCCTTTTGGCACTCTTCATGCATTTTTATCTCCTAGACAACAACATGATGATGTGAAAACAATCATTGCATGGAAGATTTTGAAATATAAACAGTTTTTGTTGATGTTTAGAAGCCTCTCCAGTTGCTTTGGTTATCATTTGATTTGTAAACAAGGCATTATGTATGCCTATTCACTATCACATTTTGTGATGATGCACTTGATGTCAATTCACTTGAGCAGTTGATCACCTATGATTTTCATTTCATTGCATTTTGGATTTGATTATCCTAGATGATCACTTGCTAGAGCCTTCATGGCACTTGGATGCACTCCTTCAAATGCATATCTCTTTGAGCAATTTTGAGTTGTCTCTTTTCTGAAAACCCCTCTATGGAATGTTGAGGGAGAGCATGTCAGGTCTCAATCCTTGTGGGAGCCCGTTTTACACCACATTATTTATGATATTAAAAACAAAACATCAACATGGATTTTCCTATACCTGCACAAGAAACAAACAATGTTAGATTAAAACAATAAATTCAGAAGTTTCCCATGATGTTTTCCCCTTGGTAATCTCTTGTACTCCTCTTGTTCTTGCTCAGTTGATTCAATGCATCATAGAAAATATTCTACATTACTATTGATGGACCATGTAGGAATGTTCATAGTCTGAGCTCTAACAAATGGACCATGTAGGAATGTTCATAGTCTGAGCTCTAACAAAACTTTCATCCACTTGTAGGTTCACTTGGAGCACAAAATTAGAAAGGAGAGCTCAACCCCAGAGGTAGCTCGAAGACACCATCAAACAATGACGATTGTGTTCTTTCTTACATGGTCTTTCTCCTTTTGAATCCTTAGTAGCGTAGAATATTCTTTGTGGTTCATTATTCCAATTACTCTCACAGCTTCTATGGGACACTTGAATTTCCTTTTTACTCCAATGAATATGAAACAACATTTGTGAAATACTTGTTCAATTCTGTACTTCCTTTTCTTGCAAGCAATGTATTGAACATTGTGAATGAATGACAAAATAAAAGCAATTGTTTATTTCTTATGCAATACTTATTGTTGAAAATTATATAAAGCAACTGAAAAGACATTCCATTTCTTAAAAATTAACAACTCAAATGATTGCAATGTTTAAAACATCAGCAGAAACAAACTAAAATTCTTCACCTTAAAAATGAACTTGTATAAATAGCTCTATCAATTTGAGTTGTGTGAAAAATTGATAACACTTTTGGCAACCTCTGCTAGATGCTTGCCTGCTAAGCACTAGGCTAGTTGCCTTATGAATATTGATTGGGAATGGAGTCAATTCTACCCTTCTGAAACTTAAAAGTTCTAAAAAATTTGAAACTTGCAACTCCAAACACCAGCAAAAACAACACCAGAAAAGAAAAACAACAAACAAACAAGGCCCTGATGACCAAAAAGAAAGGTACATAAGCACTCATTCAAGGAAAACTGCTCAAAGGAAAGTTCTCCAAGAACTTATTAACAAAAAATACTCTACTATAGTACATGGATAGAACTTAAAACCTCAAAAATAGTGTTTCAAATGGATCCCATTGACAGGGATCAAAAGTACTTCTCTAGTTAACCTCGAGAGCTGAAAAGAATTATGCTCTCTGTATTTTGTTATGACAAATAGGCCCTCCTAGATTGCATCAAATTTAGTATGTCTCTTTGGCTTGTTCTTGTTCTCATTCTTCTTCTCATTCCATTTGAGGAAAAAGTCTCCAATAGCAAACAATCTGAACTTTGCTCCACATAATTATTTCACCACGTTATTGTTCAGCTCCTCATTTAACTAAAAATCAACTTTCTGGGATAAGATTTTTTCAAAGTACTTCTCATAAAGTTTTTGTTCACCAGTTGCCATTGACCCCATCATGGCCATATTCCTTTTAACTTCAACATCAAAGTTAGGTAACTGTTCTGACCATTTGGTTGGAAGCTGTGGCTCAACAATGGCCATATCTTCACAGTTTTCAATAAAGAAATCAAAATCCTCTAGCAATAGATTTTCTTTAGTCATATGATCTTCTCTTTCAAAATAATTTTCAATAGCTCTACTTACTTCAATGAGAAATTATTCATCATAGACCTCCCCCTTATCCAAGGTTTGATCATCAATCTGTATCTCCAACCATTCATGATCAACCTTTCCATATTCTTTGGGGCTTTCTTCTTTATCTGTAGTGTCATTTTCAAAAAGTATCTTCATCCATTCTTGGATAGATGTCTCATCCTCTCCAAGACATTCTTCCTGATCTGAAACTTGATCATTGAAGAGAAACTCCTTCCACTCCTTGATCACCTCCTCATCCTTCAAGAACTTTGCATCACTATTCAAAGGTTGACCTTGGCCCTTAACACAATTAGGGACATCTGTTGGATGTTGAGGTTGTGTTGTTGATATGTGGTTGTCATTGATGTCAACACTATTAGCATTAATGCATTAGGAGTTGTATATTTCAAGGATATTGAGAAAATTGTAATAAAGAGAGTTGCAAGTTGTCAGTGGTGAAGTGAAGATCATTCTGTCAGTGAGTTCAGTACATTGTTGTTCAAAGGCTGTGGACTAAAGGGTTTCTTGTTGAGTATATCTATTTTATCCACATCGAGTTTTAGAGATCCGCATGAAGATTTGATCAAGTTATGAAGATTCGTATTTTGATAGTTTTTCTATTACTTTTGTTGGTGTTCCTAAATGAAAATTATGTGATTTTAGTAAGTTCAGTTGCTGCAAATACTTCTATAGTGATTCATGATGTTTGTGATTGTTTCTAGATCATGCTCTATCTTTGTTGCATGTTTGCATTGATTTTTGTTCTTGCAATCCGATATTTTCTCTTGTGTGTTCATGTTTTTCATGTTCTTGGCCGACAAGGTATTTGTAGCATGTTGTGGATCTTTGAGGAGTAATTAATTGAAGTGCTTTGTGTTTTAGGATGTTATTTTGGGTCTTCACTATGTTATGGTTGACCTTGGTTGATTTGCATGAATAATATTTATTGATTTGGGTCGACTGTTTATATTCATTTATTATTTTGTTGAAGCCGACTTGTAGCGATGTAATTCCTTGTTGCGGATATATATAAGTGATTGTTTTATCATTTTGGAAGTAATGAGAAGAAGTATTTGTGAGTCCTATGTGTGAATATTATTTAGATCATATGATGGTAGAGCAGAGTGTGAAGAAGAGTGAAGAAGTGTTCATGAGCTTAATGAGAACTATAATCAAGCATTAACAGATGTTATTTTCCTCAGTTCAAATCTAATGTATGTAATCATAATTTTTTTTTAAGATAGTGTGTCTTCCTTTTGTAATTGAGCAGTGAGATCTAGGCAGTGTGCCTGAATGCATGTGCATTCCCCATTCATATTTCCTTATATTTTTAATAGGGTATAATCTTGTGGATTGACCTCCACCATGGTTTTTCCCCTAATAGGGTTTCCACGTAAAAATCTTGGTGTTATGTGTGTTTCTGATGTGTTGTTCATTTATGCTTTCATGATTATTGATCAAATCTGAGAATAAGATTAATAAGTTGAACAAGTTTGAAATTTTGTGACAACTGATTCACCCCTCCTCTCAGTTGTCTGCCCTTGTGTTGCCAACAATTGGTATTAGAGTAGGTTCCTTTGAAGAAGTTTAACAACTTGAGGTGATCCAGGATGGAGACTTATAAGAAGGATAGTCTGAGATTTGATGGAACAAATTATTCCTTATGGAAGACTCGAATGGAGTGCCATCTGAGATGCATTGGTAAAGCCTATTGGTTTATTACAAGTCATAGGTATGTTATTCCTCAGAATGGTTCTACTACTACTGTCAAGATTCGGGATGCTGAGTATAATATCAGGGTTAAGGAGGCATTGTTGAGTGCTTTGATTGATATTGAGACGACAAATGTGATGGAGTTGAAGACTGCTTATGAGATCTAGAAAAAATTGGAAACTTAGTATGAAGGTGATGCTAATGTGAAGATTACTAAGCTACAAAGACTAAAAGGGAAATATGAATTGTTGAGAATGGGTGATGATGAGAACATTACTAATTTCATGCAAAGAGTGAATGAACTTGTGTGGTGTATCAAATGTGCTAGTGGACAGTTGGAAAAATTAGAGATTGTTGCTAAATTGCTTAGATCCTTACGTACTTCCTACAAAGTCAAAGCTAGTGCTATTGAAGAGCTTCAGACTATGACAAATGTTACTAGAGATATGTTGATTGGTAAGCTTACTGCTTTTGAGTTGAGTGAATTTGGTGATGCCCTTCCTAAGGTAGAATTTGCATTCAAGGTCACTACTTCTAGAAGAGACAAACAAAGATATGATATGGGTGAAAGTTCATCAAGAAAGAAATTCAAATATGAGGATGAAATGAAACAAATCGATGAAGAAGAAAGAGAGCTAGAAGAGCTTGAAGAACTGATTTTGAAAAGAGAAGCCAATGGAAAAGATAAGTATAAAGGGAAGTTGCCTATTAAATGTTTCTCTTGCAATAAGATAGGTCATTTTTCATCAAGGTGTCCTGAGAGAGTTCCTAAGCCAAGACTTAACAAGCCTAAATTTCAAAAGAAGTGTTATTATGTTGCTGATGAAGGTGTGATAGATGATGAATCTGATAAAGGAAATGCAAGTGAAGATGAATTTTTATTTATTGATATCAAGGAAAATAATCTTGTGTCTATTGGATCTACTAGTTGTACAAATGTGGAGAAATCCCTAGCTGCTTGAGTTGAAGAGAAAGATGAATGGGTAATTGATAGTGGTTGCTCTCATCATATGACAGGAGATAAAAGTAAGTTTGTGAGCTTGGAAAAGTATGATGGTGGTGTTGTGAGATTTGGTGATGACAAATTTGGTGTGATCCATGGAAGAGGATGCATTTCTCTTGATGGTAAGCATAATACTGATGATGTCCTGTATGTTGAAGATTTGAAGCATAATCTTTTAAGTGTTGGACATATGGTTGATAAGGGATGTAATCTTTAGTTCAAAGATTGAAAGTGAAAAATATTAGGAAATTCTGGAAATGTGATAGCATCAGATACAAAAACAAGAGGTAATACCTTTCACTTGAGTGCTGCTAGTAAAAGTTGCTTGATTGCTCAAGTTGATGAAAGTTGGTTGTGGGATAGGAGAATGTGTCATGTTAAATTTGATAATATTGTCAAGATAAGTTCTACTAAGGATGTGAGAGATCTTCCCAAGTTGATGAAACCTACTAATGCCATATGCAAGGAATGTCAGTTAGGAAAGCAAACTAGAATTTCATTTCGGTGCAAACAACATAATTCAAATGGATTGTTAGAGCTTGTGTATATTGATTTGTGTGGTCCTTCTAGAGTTAGAAGT
This sequence comes from Sequoia sempervirens, assembly GCA_007258455.2. Classification (NCBI taxonomy): domain Eukaryota; kingdom Viridiplantae; phylum Streptophyta; class Pinopsida; order Cupressales; family Cupressaceae; genus Sequoia; species Sequoia sempervirens. The sequence continues at coordinate 340,484,367 of VDFB02047230.1, read as the reverse complement.
TTACAAGGATACAGGTAATTCATGTTGCTTATTGATTATTATTCAAGAATGATATGGGTTACTTTCTTAAGGGAGAAATCTAAAGCTCTAGAAAAGTTCAAGATGTTTAAGGCTAGAGTTGAGACAGAGACGGGTCTAAAGATTAAATCTTTGAGATCAGATAGAGGTGGTGAATTCACTTCCTATGAGTTTAATTCTTTTTGTTAAGAACATGGGATAAAGAGACAGTTATCTACACTGCAGACCCCTCAACAAAATGGAGTTGTGGAAAGGAAGAACAAAATAGTTCTAGAGGCTACAAGAACTATGATGTTGGAAGGAAATATACCTCATATCTACTGGAGAGAAGCTGTGAGTACTACTATGTACACACTTAATCAGGTACAAATCAAAGGTGATACTTGTAAGACCTCTTTTGAGCTATGGATTGGTCATAAGCCTACTGTTAGATATTTCAAGATCTTTGGAAGCAAATGTTATATCAAAGGACATGAAGATATAGGGAAGTTTGATGCTAGAAGTGATGAAGGTATCTTTTTGGGATTGCAAATTACTCAGTTAGACAATTTATATCCTAGTCCAAGTATGTGAAAGAATTGCTAAAGAAATTTGGTATGGAAGAATCAAAGGCAGTTGGTACACCCATGGTGATCGGATGCAAGTTGACAACAAATGATGATTCTCCGAAGGAAAATCAGACTAGATACAAATCAATGATTGGTAGATTGCTTTACTTGACTCAAAGAAGGCCTGATATCATGAATGCTGTATGTATTGTTGCAAGATTTCAAGCTGATCCTAAAGAATCTCATGTGACTTTTGTGAAGAGAATTTTCAGATACTTGAAGGTGACAGTTGAATTTGGCCTATGGTATCCTAAAGATGATGATCTTACTTTGAGTGCCTTTACTAATGCTGATTGGGCAGGAGATGTGAATGAAAGGAAAAGTACTAGTGGTGGAGCATTTTTATTGGGCAAGAAGCTGATTTCATTGTTAAGTAAGAAGCAAAATTCTATTTCTTTATCTACTTTAGAGGCAAAATACATTGTTGCTACTAATAATTGTCCTCAAGTATTGTGGATGAAGCAGATGTTGAAGGATATCAGAGTTGTGTATGATGAGCCTATTGTTATATTATGTGATAAATCAAGTGCTATTAACATTTCTAAGAATTTGGTGCTGCATTCAAAGATCAAACATATATTTATCAAGTTTAACTTTTTGAGAGAGAAAGTAAGTGAAAAGGAAGCCAGATTGGAGTATGTGCCTACTAAGGAGTAGATTATAGACATCTTTACCAAGTTGTCTCCTAAGGATACTTTTGAGTATCTTAAAGGGAATTTAGGGGTGATTACCTCTCCTAATGAGAACTAAGATGCATTGACTTGCATCAATCTGTGCATTTCATGGTCATATTTCGATCCAGATTGATGTTGTGGTGGCTGCTACTCAGGGGGAGTAGTCAGATGTTCAGATATGTGGTTCAAAGCTTGTAATGTATATCTTTTCCATTGATGTCAAAGGGGGAGAAGAGTAATGTGAAAAATTTTCTGGGAGAGAAGAACCTTGTGAGGAGAAGAGTTGTGTGGATGAGTTGAGAGAAGAGTCAAAACCTAAGGGGGAGTAAGTGTTGTTGCATTGATGGTTTTTTTCACATCATGTGTTGCCATCAATTCCAAAGAGGGATATTGTTGGATGTTGTGGTTGTGTTGCTGATATGTGGTTGTCATTGATGTTAACACTATTAGCATTAATGCATTAGAAGCTATATATGTCAAGGATATTGAGAAAATTGTAATAAAGAGAGTTGTAAGTTGTCAGTGGTGAAGTGAAGTTCATTCTGTCAGTGAGTTTAGTACGTTGCTGTTAATAAAGGGTTTCTTGTTGAGTATATCTAGTTTATCCATGTCAAGTTTCAGAGATCCGTGTGAAGATTTAATCAAGTTATGAAGATTTCTATTCTGACAGTTTTTTTGTTACTTCTGTTGGTGTTCCTAAATGAAGATTATATGATTTTAGTAAGTTTAGTTGTTGTGGATGCTTCTCTGGTGATTCATGATGTTTTTGGATGTTTCTAGATCATTCTCTATCTTTGTTGCAAGTCTGGATTGATTGTTATGCTCGCGATCCAAGATTTTCTCTTGTGTGTTCATGTTTTTCATGTTCTTGGCCGACAAGGTGTTTGTAGTTTGTTGTGTATCTTCGAGGAGTAATTAATTGAAGTGGTTTGTGTTTGAGGATATTATTTTGGGTCTTCACTATGTTATGCCCGACCTTGGTTGATTCACATGAATAATATTTATTGGTTTGGGACGACTGTTTATATTCTTTTTATTCTTTTGTTGAAGCCAACTTGTAGTGATGTAATTCCTTGTTACAGATATATATAAGTGATTGTTTTATCATTTTGGAAGTAATGAGAAGAAGAGTGTGTGAGTCCTATGTGCGAATATTGTTCAGATCATATAAAGGCAAAGCAAAGTGTGAAGAAGAGTAAAGAAGTGTTTATGAGCTTAACCAAAATTGTAATCAAGCATTAGCAGATGCTATTTTTATCAGTTCAAATCTGATGGATGTAATCATATTTTTTTTATAAGATAGTGTGTCTTCCTTTTGCAATTGAGCAGTGAGCTCTAGGTAGTGTGCCTGAATGCATGTGCATTCCCCATTCATATTTCCTTATACTTTTAACATGGTATAATCTTATGGACTAACCTCCACCGTGGTTTTTCCCCTAACAGGGTTTTCACATAAAAATATTGGTGTTATGTGTGTTTATGATGTGTTGTTCATTTATGCTTTCATGATTATTGATCAGATTTGAGAATAAGACTAATAAGTTGAATACGTTTGAAATTCTGTGACAACTGATTCACCCCCGCCCTCTCAGTTGTCTGCCCTTGTGTTGCCAACAACCTCCACATTAGGTTCTAATGCAGAGAAAGAGGGTTCATACCATAAAATTTCTATATTCTTGGCAATAATCAAGTACACAATTGAAATTCTTCATTCTTGAGGCAATCTCAATCCATTAACCTTGAGCAACATGGGCTCCAACTTACACAAATGGAATCCAATCTCTATCAGACTTGGTAAATGATTTCAACATGCTTAGATTCATCCCAAAAACTCATTACAACCATCCAAATATTAGACAACAATGATTTAAGGCCAACCATAAAAAAACTATGCATAGCTTTGTTCAAACATGAAGAAAACCATGTTTCTTTGACCACTCTCCACCAAAATGAAACACACAATCTACCATAACTCATGTAAATGAATAAGTGAACCTTTTTATTTTAAAGTGTCTTTATAACATGTAAAAATATAACTTTTCACCATTTTTTTATCACTTTTTGATGGTGGAATTAAAAAATATGAATTTTTCTTATTTGTTGGTAACCCTAGTTCCTGAATTGGGTAGTCTTCACCAAAATTGTCATAAATCAATCAAAACCAAATAAAAAACTATCAAACAAAGTGAAAATGAAACTATATTCACATATCTAACATTTACAATAGGCCTGACATCTTTATTTGATCTTTACAATCCGTACCATTCTCTGCAACAGTCTACAACTTCCAAGGAAAACAATCCCATAGGGCTGCCAATGGTAAAATGATCATAACTTTCTCCAAACTCAATAAAAAAAAAACCAAACAAGTTTAAAATGAAATATAGTTCATTCCTCTATCAATAAAAATCAATTTCATATTTTTACACCTTCATACAAATCCTTACCATGTAAAAGAACAAGGCAGAAAATTGGAAAATTGCAGAAAAATTCATCTCTTCATTCATAAATTATTGTTCAATCTACATTCCAACCCCCCATTCGACTTGGTTGCCCATTTTTATACTTGTGCAATCAAGTTATGCTCCAAACAACCTAAAACTATCATTTAAAAACTTTTAAAAAACTTTTTAAAAGTTGTCATTTAATAAGAAGAGTTGTTATGACAACATTTGACAACTTTTGACAATGTTTTCGTTTTTCAACTAAATGACACCAAACCTTCATCAATGACTCAAAATGACTTCAAACATATATAAAATGGCTCATTAAACCTTATTACAACATTAAAACACCTAATTTAATGAATTTATGCAATATGGCCTCATGGAAGCTTGAATGCAACAAGGTGCTCCTGCACCATTCTCCCCTTGAAAAAACTCAAGTCCCTTGAGAGAGAAAAGAGTAAAGGACTTGCAAATAGAAATGAATCTTCACTATCACCAGTAATCAAAAAAATTTGTATCTTCATCTTAACCAATTGTTTTTTCTTCCTTTAAATTACAAACACAAGAAGAAGAAGGTATCTTCTTTCCATCTTCCCATCATGTACATGTTCAAACTCATCCCCAATCCCTGCACCTTGATTTTCTTGCAACCATAATGTCTTTATTTTTTCTGTCTCAAGATAATAAAAAAATTCTACATGGAGAAAATTGAAAATTCCATTAGTCTCATCATGAGACAATGAAGTAAATATCTCATTCTCATACCTTGGTGGCTCAATTTGTAATTGAAAATCTGTTTCGCCTTTGTCCTCTTCTTCTTTAGGTGTAGGAACCAACTCTTCATCATCTTCTTCTACCTTTACCATTGAATCTTCTATTGTATTTTCTGGCTTCATGTCCCAAAGGTCCATTTCTTGTGCATATACCTCAACAACATTATCTATACCTTCACTCTCATCATTAGAGTACCATATATAACCTGCATCATATCCTTGAAAATATGCATATATCTCATTAGCAAAAAATATGCAAAATTGTCATTATCAACCTTATTATCAACAACATCTTGAGGATCAATACCAACCTTATCAAGAACCTCAACAACCTTCTCTACTTGTTCATCAAATTAGGTGTTTTAATGTTGTATTAAAACACCTTCTCTACTTGCATTGAAGCCTCCATGAGGCTATATTGTATAAATTCATTAAATTAGGTGTTTTAATGTTGTAATAAGGTTTAATGAGCCATTTTATATATGTTTTAACTCATTTGGAGTCATTGATGAAGGTTTGGTGTCATTTAGTTGAAAAATGAAAACATTGTCAAAAGTTGTCAAATGTTGTCATAACAACTCTTCTTGTTAAATGAAAACTTTTTAAAAGTTTGTTAAAAGTTGTTAAATGGTAGTTGTAGGTTATTTGGAGCATAAATTGATTGTACAATCATAAAAATGGGCCTCCAATTCGAATGGGGGGTTGGAATGTAGATTGAACAATAATTTAGGAATGAAGAGATAAATTTTTCTGCAATTTTCCAATGTTCTGCCCTTTTTTTTACATAGTACGGATTTGTATGAAGGTGTACAGATCTAAAATTTATTTTTATTGATGTAGGAATGAACTAGATTTAATTTTAAATTGGTTTGGTGTTTTTTTATTGATTTTGGAGAAAGTTATGATCATTTTACCATTGGAAGCCCTATGAGATTGTTTTCTCTGAAAGTTGTAGGCTGTTGCAGAGAATGGTACGAATTGTACAGATCAAATAAAGATCTCAGACCTATTGGAAATGTTAGATATGTGAATCTAGTTTCATTTTCACTTTTTTTGATCAATTTTTACTGGGTTTTGATTGATTTATGACAATTTTGGTGAGGACTACCCAGTTCAGGAACTAGGGTTAAGAAAAATTCTTATCTTTTTATTCCACTATCAAAAAGTGATAAAAATTGGTGAAAAGTTTTGTTTTTACATGTTATATAGAAAATTTAAAATAAAAAGGTTCATTTATTCATTTTCATGAGTTATGGTAGATTGTGTGTTTCATTTTGGTGGAGAGTGGTCAAAGAAACATGGTTTTCTTGATGTTTGAACAAAGCTATGCATAGTTTGTTTATGGTTGGCCTTAAATTAGTGTTGTCTAATATTTGGATGGTTGTAATGAGTTTTTAGGATGAATCTAAGCATGTTGAAATAATTTACCAAGTCTAATAGATATTGGATTCCATTTGTGTAAGTTGGGCCATGTTGCTCAAGGTTAAAGGATTGAGATTGCCTCAAGAATGAAGAATTTCAGTTTTGTACTTGATTATTGCCAAGAATATAGAAAGTTGATGGTATGAAACCTCTTGCTTTGCATCAGATTCATGAATTATGCAAATTTCTAACCTTTCTTCCTCCATGTGGCTAAAAGGGTCAAGGTTGTGATCTTGGGCTACCAGCTCATCAAGGTTTCCCTCCTTATTTGGTACATTTGGTCCTGAGGTCATGACTTGATTCTCTAGCCCATTTGTGGTGTATAGGTTAGTGTTTACTAGACTAGGAACGTATGGTTTGATATGGTCTCTTTCGAATGGTTCAGATCTAATTGTTACCTTAGTTCCATATTGGGTTCTAAAGAAGAGGTGAGACCAATCAACTGATAGGAAACCCCCTAATTTGGCTATAAAATCCCTTGACAGGCAGAGTGAAAAATGGGGAGGCAACTCTATTACATGTATGTCTTGGGGAACAAAGAAATTGGGGCAATTGTGTAGTGTAAGGGGAAATATTTTTATGATACCTATTGTATGGACAACAGATCCATCCAATTGCACAACACCTTTCGGCATAGGTTTGCAAACTAGTCCTAATTTATTTGCTAAGATTTTTGGCATGACGAAGTTGCTAGCTCTGGAATCTATCATACAATTATGGATGAGTTTATCACCTATAATCAGACTTATATAGAAAGGTGGGGGTTTAACTTCTTGATTATGTTGGCCTTCTTTAATCTTTGGACCATTAGCAAATACAGTTCTTCCTTTTCTTGCATTCACAACATCTTTAGAAGAAATTTTAGATAGTGCATTTTGTAACAAATCTTTCTACCTTGGGATGTGTAATGCATCCATAACGGATAAGTTGAATGTAGCTTTTTTAAAATGCTCAACTACATTGAGAGAGATTGGATTTACCTTTTTCTGCCCCAAAGAATTAACAATGTTGTTATTTGCCTTCTATTGTTCTCTTTGTAGTTTATGTACCTTCAGTTGAGCTGCAGGAACATTCTGAGATGGAATTGTATAATTTTTGTCTCTCATAGCTTGCTGTTGTGAGTTTACAGCTTGTTGTGAGCTTGCAGCTTGCTGTTCAACTTCAACTGTTCTCTATTTTGACCTTGTGTTCGCAGCAAGGAACGTACCTTGCTAGTTTTGGCTCTGGACATGGTTGACCCTACAATATTCAACACTTTTCTAGTTTACCAAAGCAATTTTAGAATTGCTTGGCTGTTCTGCATCCTCATTTGGAAATCATTCTGGAGTAGCACACTAGTTTTGTACCATAAGGGCTTGATTTTCCAATCTACTCATGCAAGCAGCCTAATTATGTGGTTGATTGCACGGGTAACACCATTCATGCTCTTGGGCTAGATTATTTTGTGGAACAAGCTCCCTTCATGGGCCAGCAACATTTGGATTGTAAGGTTGGAAAGGCTTGGGGTTAAAACCTCTTTTCTGTCCTTGGAAATCACTTTGAAATGATGGCCTATTTTGTTGTTTTGGCTAATAGGAAGCTTGATAAGGCCTATTTTCTTGGAAAAATTAGTTTTTTAGACTCACGAAATCATTACTAAAGGTCTTATCAATGTTTTGAAGCATGCTTTTTAACTCCCAGATTTCCTTATTTTGATCAGCAATGACACTTTCTTGAGTATCAACCCTATAACCTATAGTTGGAGCTGGCAGAACAACAACAATGGGAGGTAAATTGATAGGAACGGGTGGCTATATCTTGGGAAAGATAGGAGTGGGTGGTCTAGGTGCAATTTTCCCAGCTTGGATTAGACAATTTTCAGCCCTTATAGCAATGCCATAGGTGTTTGGCAAGTGAAACCCCCCATAGACTATATCATAACTGATATTTCAACATTCAAGGATTTTAGGATAAATAGAAAGGCATGTTCAGGTGTTGGTTTGACAATTTGAGGTATCCTATTCCAGGTTCTTTGAAACCTAAAATTGAAGTTGGCCATATCCTCATGTGGAGCATGCTTGATAGTGCTCAGCTATTCAAGCAATGACAAGTGGTCCGACTTGTCCACAAATTGTCGGTGGAGACCATTGCCAAGCTGGTCCCAAGTTGCAATGGAGTTGGCTGGGAGCCCCTTGAACCATTGAAGGGATTTTCCCTTCAATGAGGTAACCAACAATCTTATGGCTACATTCTCTTCTATTATGTTGTGCACTGAACACAATGTTGCCACATATCTAATATGTTCAACTGGGGTAGTTAGGTCCTCTCCAGTGAAGTATGACAACCCCTTGAGTGCACCAATGGGAATGTTGTCATGCCTAGCTAGCAGTAACAAGCTTCCCTCATTGAATGGAGCAAAAGAAAATTGCCTCGCCATAGGAGGTACTTGAGATATTGGAGTTGGGTTCCTCCTTACTAAGACAATGGGACTAAGCTTAGGAGGTGTAGAATTTTCTCTTAAGTCCTTGTTGGTGTTTTTCCTTTCTTCTCAGTGGGGAGAGCTGCAAATACTCATAAGCTTTCTTCATCAAATCTATAATAAAACCAACATTTAGGAGTTTCCAGGTATACTTTTTGGACCTTTGTACGCAAAAAATACTATTACATATACCAGAAAATAGTCAATAACTTAGAAATGACTAAAGAAAAGTCCCTAGAGTCCCACCAGGCGTGCCAAAAACTATTGGAAACCAGGAGTGCACACTCAATCAAGCTAGGCTTGGCTATCCTATTGCAACATGGAAACACTCCCTGATTTGTGGGTCAATCAAGTGGTGGGAGCAATATTTCTCCAGAGTGGGTTGGTTCCCTCTAGCTAATCACCTAACCTATGAAATTTTCAGGGGAAAGGGGTAGGAAGAAATCTGAAAATGAAACTTACAACTAATGATGATCAAGTAGACATTCATAGATTCTGACAAAACTTAACTCACAAAAAACCTCTTTTGAAACATTAGCTCTCACAATCCACCTCAAGACATTTAGCTCAATAGTGCTTTGCATAAAGACTCGAGAACAATTGAATACAATATGCAACCTGAACTATATGTAATTCTTGCCTAAAACCCACAATAATATGACAATGGAAGGATACACCAATTTGAATCACAAACAATCATAAAATTATCACTGTAAGAACATGACAAGAGAAATGGAAAGGAAAACTCGATTGCTTATATTGAAATTGAAAGAGTAAGGCATCACAATCTAATTCAAAATGTTTACAAAACTCTTTGCAATGCATATGGGAGCAAGAAATAGAATTCTGAACTCTGAGAAATTTCAAATTTCTCCAATATATAGGCATCAAGTGACATCCATGGTGCAAAAATAGAAAAATTAGGCCCACTGCATCATCAAAAAGCAACTCATTTTGCATTTTTGAGCGCAAGGAAAAATCCTAAAAAGAAGGGGCTCAAACTTCTCCAAACAACTTCACCAAAATGGAAACTTCCCATCTCCAACAAGTTGATCCAAAAACTCCACAAAATAAGGCTCAAAACTGTCCAAAACTGAAATTAGAAAGTTCAAAGTGCCACCTCTATTCCAAATCCGCCCAGGAATTGAACTCAAAATGGAAAGTCTTGTTGTCAACTCAAGTGCATCATCTAACTGCATTTAGATAACAACTAACTAAGCAATTTATAGAAACATTGCTTAATCAATTTTTTACAGCTTGCAGTTTCAAATTTATAAAATAGAAAGTCTTCCTTGTTACATCAATTTTTTTTACAGTTCACTTCCAAATGCTCTAATTTTTCTTTACCTATCTCAAATATTTTGATTTTGCATCAATGTTTGCAAAAAAAAAATATTATACAAAGCTCTCTACTTGATTTTCTAAAAAAATCATAAAAGAAAATAAGCCCCCCATCACATATATTGATTCAAAATCCAAGAGGAACCCTAGACTGCTCAAGACTTAGGTAAAAGACACGGGACCTAAACTCATCATTCAATTTCTCCTAAGGCAAAATGCATGGGCATAAATTTTTTCTAAGGCATGAAAAGGCCTACCCTAGAATGAAAGGGTCCAAAGCACATATGACATTTTGATTTCTTTAAAATCTAGAAAAAATAAATGCTTAAGGCATTCGACCTAGGAAACACATCAAGGCATTTTTTTTTTGAAAAGAAATATGATTAAAATCACATTCAAATTAACTCATGGGGAAAAACCCTAACACAAAAATGCCTCAAACACATTTTTTGATTACCATTTGCATCGGCCAAGTTAGGGAAAATGAGGCTCTGCTGGGTGCCGCCAAGAAATACTAGGGTTTCGAGTAGAGACTCCATAATTCAAGCTCTTTTCTTCTCCATTCTATTGTTCCTTCTTTTGCATTTTATGGTAAGCACTTTTATCTGCATTTTGATACATTTCTTACTTCATTTGAAGAGTAAAAATGGCCTTTAGGTCATGGTTGTCATTGTGTTTTGATGCACTTTTGTGTTTGGTTGTGTCAACCATTCCTCTCCACTCTTTGTGGCCGCCATGAGAGACTTGTTCGAACATACATGAAGCTCAGGCTCCAGGCATCGATGAGCATCTCCACATCGATATTGAAGGTAAGCTTCACTTCTCCATTTTAAAAGGCATTTCCCTCTTAAATAAAGCTTGTTCAAGCTTTTCTTTACAAAAAATAATGAAGAACTGTGGGTTTTTGAATTCGGGCATGTACAAGCCGTGACCATCACTACGTATTCTCCTTTTCTATAGAATAAAAGATTATGGGCTCGACCCATAGTATGCACATGATATCTTTGTCAAATGAAAACACTTTTTTAGTGAAAGCTTTCTATTTTCTGGGTTTTCAAAACCCCTCATGGCCGCGGTTTATAGCTTGGTTTCACCATTTTTATGAAAGCATTTATGTTGTTAAGGGCTCGAACCCTTGATGTTTCTTCTTGTATTTGAATTTTGAATCAAAACCCTGAGTGGGTATTGTGACTTATGAAGAAAAATTTTCCTTCCCAGGCCGTGGGTATGAGAGCATGAACTGAGGGTTTCCTTGCATTTTGTATGAGCTCAAAATATTTTGCCTTATGTATTTTGAAGCATTTTAATGTGGAAACTTTCTTGAAGGCTCGAATTGGGAATTTTGCACTTGTCTCTATTATGAAACCCTAACACATTGTAGCACAAGCTCACTATTCTAAAAGCACTGAAAGCAAAACAATTTCATTCTTTTTGAGCTCAACACCTACAATTGTGGCTTATTTGCTTGTCTTTAAATCATGTAGATTCCACTTAACTTAAAGATTATTTTAAATGGAACAACTATTATCTTCCTTTGCACTGTTTGTGTTTCTCCAATCATGATGTGCATACTGTTAATAGCTACTTGTTTTCCATTCTTACTTGAAATGCACAACACAGTGGAACTTATCTTCATGAACATGCTTTTTCTCACCTTTCGTTTAGACAAGACTGCCATACACTTGCATTTCATATTGATGTGTTACTTCATTCAATGCCAAGCTTGCACTCAACCATTGTGATATTCCCGTAGGTTACTTTGATGCCTTCATGTGCATTTGAGTGCTTCAGGAAATGTACATCTGGCTTCACATTTGATGAATCAATGCAATGTGACTTTCCCTTATGTTTGTAGCATCCAAATATTGAAGCAAAACTTACTTCCTTATGAAAATTACCTCCATTTATGATGTTTTCCTCCCGCTACATTCAACTCAAACACTTAATGTGTTGCACCCACAGTCAACCATGCCTTTTTTTGGTTCATTCTCTGCTTTCAGTAGCTCACTTGCAGCCATTGATAACTCTATCTTCTTGATGAGAGAAGCCTCCTTTTGGCACTCTTCATGCATTTTTATCTCCTAGACAACAACATGATGATGTGAAAACAATCATTGCATGTAATATTTTGAAATATAAATAGCTATTGTTGATGTTTAGAAGCCTCTCCAGTTGCTTCAATTATCATTTTATTTGTAAACAAGGCATTATGTATGCTTGTTCACTATCACATTTTGTGATGATGCACTTTCAATGTCAATTCACTTGAGCAATTGATCACCTATGATTTTCATTTCATTGCATTTTGGATTTGACTGTCCTATATGATCACTTGCTTGAGCCTTCATGGCACTTGGACGCACTCCTTAAGATGCATATCTCTTTGAGCAATTTTGAGTTGTCTCTTTTCTGAAAACCCCTATGTGGAATGTTGAGGGAGAGCATGTTGGGTCTCAACCCTTGTGGGAGCCTGTTTTACACCACATGATTTATGATATTCAAAACAAAACAACAACATGGATTTTCCTATACCTGCGCAAGTAACAAACAATGTTAGATTAAAATGATAAATTCAGAAGTTTCCCATGATGTTTTCCCCCTAGTACTCTCTTGTACTCCTCTTGTTCTTGCTTAGTTGATTCAATGCATCATAGACAATATTCTACATTATTGTTGGTGGACCATGTAGGAATGTTCATAGTCTAAGCTCTAACAAAAATTTCATCCACTTGCAGGTTCACTTGGAGCATGGAAGCAGAAAGGAGACCTCAACCCTGGAGGCAACTCGAAGATACTATTAGACAATGACGATTATGTTCTTTCTTACATGCTCTTTCTCCTTTTCAATCCTCAATAGCATAGAATATTCTTTGTGGTTCATTGTTCCAGCTACTCCCACGGCTTGTGTGGGACACTTGATTTTCCTTTTTACTCCAATGAATACAAAACAACATTTGTGAAATACTTGTTCAATTTTGTACTTCCTTTTCTTGCAAACAATGTATTGAACATTGTGAATGAATGACAGAATGAAAGCACTTCTTTATTTCTTATGCAATACTTAATGCTGCAAATCATATAAAGCAATTGAAAACACATTGCATTTCTTAAAACTGAATAACTCAAATGCTTGCAATGGTTAAAACATCAGCAAAAAAAAATTGAAATTCTTCACCTTAAAAATGAACTTTGTATAACCAACTCTGTCAATTTGAGTTGTGTGAAAAATTGATAACAATTCCCTTCAAAAATTGAGAAATCTATATGATTCTCATACTAAATTAGAGTTTATTTAGTTTCAATTGAATATATTCAATCTTGAATTGAAGAATGAAGATGTTATGAGTTTGGCTTCTGAAATTTTAGCCATAAAACAAGATGTTGATGATGCTGGTGGGAAAGTTGACATCTATCTCACAACCTTCATAAAGGCCCTTCTAACATATTCCACATATTTGGAGTCCCTTTAAGAAAGTAACCAATTGAAGACTATCACTTTTGATCATTTGGTTGAAAAGTTGGCAGAATGTGAGAAACCTATTGGAATAAAAATTGATAACATTGGTGAAAATGTTTGACTTTCCCATTACAAAGACAAGCTTCATAATAAGAAATCTTCTAGAGGTGGTCATAATGATAAAGGAAAAGGTAGATGGAAGAATTGAGGAAGAGGAGGTACATATGAAAAAATCCACTTCTAACATGACAACCAAAATGATAGGCAACACTTGTATTATAAAAGATACGGTCGAAAAGGTATCCATAAAGCACATGATAATAAAATTTCATGGCATAAGAGAGAAAATTACTTTAAATAAAAAGATAAAACATATAATAATGAAAAAACTTTAGGAGTAGCCTAGTTTACATGTGGTCTAAGTGATAATGATCAATATGTGCTTTCTGTTTTAGATTTTTCCTATTATAATTTATTTTATACTTCATAAAATGATGCTTGGGTGTTAGATACTAGAAACACACAAAATATGACATTTTGATGTGATTATTTTGAATAATTTTATGAAGGTGTTTGTGGTACAATTTATTTGGTAGATAAATCAAGCCTCAATCCTATTGGAAGAGGAATCATTAGGCTCAATTGGCTTGGCCTTCCAAATTTTGCAGTTCATGATGTTTTGTATCTTCCTCAATTACAACATAATTTGTTGTCATTAGTATTAATTCAACAACAAGGCCATTTTATTATGTTGGAAGATGGACAAGTGGTTGTTAGAAAGAAGTAAAATGATAAAATTACATTTACTACTTGTGAGGATGGAAAGTTATTAAAACTTAATGGCACTTCAACCTTTTCTAGGAGTTTTGCATATCTTACTGAATAAGGTAATTTATCTCCTAGTATTTTATGGCATGCGAGATTTGGACATGTTAATTATTATAGCATTCATATCATACGAAAGAATGGTATTGCAAGTTTACCTACTTTTCCTAAGCAAATTAAAAAATGTGAAGCTTGTATTCTTGCAAAACAAAATCAAGATTCTTTCCCTCACTCCACCTAGTGAGCACACAAAAAATTGCAACTCATACATTCTGATTTATGTGGGCCTTTACCAATGACTTATGTTGGAGGATGTAAGTATTTTGTGTTGTCCATTGATGATTATAGTTGCATGAATTGGATTTATTTCTTGCAGAAAAAAATTGAAGATTTTGAAACTTTTAAGAAGTTTCACATTATGATTGAAAATCAAGGACAATCTCAAATTGGTACTCTTTGAATAGAAAATGGTGGAGAATTTAATTCCATGGTTTTTGAGGATCATCTTTTTCAAAATGGGATTCAAAATCATCTCACTATTTTAGGTACTCCTCAACAAAATGGTCATGAATATGTTTCAAACAATGTTATATTTCAAAGGCATTAATTTACATTTTTGGGTAGAAGTAGCAAGGAAATCAATTTATCTTCACAATAGATCTCCTTCATCTGCTCTTCACCAAGAAACTCCATATGAAGTTTGGTTTGGTTATCCTCCCTCTATTTGGAATCTTCACATTTTTGGCTCCACTTGTTATACCTTGATTCCAAAGGAGAAGAGAAGTTGCATCAAAGAAGTTATAAATACATCCAAGTTTCTTGCTTGGAAAGAACATCCATGTGAGATTCCTCATTATGGGGGGAGGGTCCAATAAATTATTTAGAACCATCTTTGTTGGATCCATATATAACACCTCTATCTCTAGATGTCCCAACTCAAGATACTCCATCTCAAAATCTGCAAGAAGAAACCACCTCTAATGATGATTTCCAATCTTTTGATAATCATGGAAGATTAGAAAAATTAGCCACTAATGGAGATTCTAGTCAAGAAATGGAAGCCCCTTTGGTCCACCCAAAGTCTTCCCACAAGTGGGCCAAACAAGTCCAAACTTTGAAAGATTTAAGACCCAACAAAATAGGAAAAACGAGCACAAGAAGTTCTTACAAAACAAGGCAACAAGCTCAATCTTCTATTGTAGGTAACTTGGAGTCTATTGATGAACTTAATATCAAAATGGACTCAAAACCAAATTCCTATAAAGAAGCTAAGGATAATTATAGTGTGGAGGTAAGCTATGCAAAATGAGTATGATGCTCTTCTAAAAATAGCACATGGGAGTTGGTTGATCCACCACTTGGTTGTAAACCTATTGGTTGTAAGTGGATTTTTAGAAACAAATATAAAAAAATGGCTCACTTGACAAACATAAAGCTTGAATTGTTGTAAAATATTATGCTAAAAAGGGCATAGACTATGATGAAACTTTTGCACTATAGTGAAATTGACTACCTTTCATGCTTTGTTGGCTCTTTCAACACAACATGGGTGGAAAGTTCATCAAATGGATTCCAAAATTGTATTTTTGAATGGTGATGTCAAAGAAACATTATATATGACTCAACAAGAAGGATATGTAATCAATGGTAAAGAACATCAGGTATGCAAACTCATAAAATCATTGTATGGTTTGAAGCAAGCCCCTTAAGCTTGGTATGAAAAACTCATCGAGCATCTCTTGAAGTTGAATTTCAAGCATTTTGAATTTTATGATGCAACTCTTTTTGTTAAAAGGGTTGATAGAATTATTTTTTTTCTTATTATTTATGTGGATGATTTATTTCTTATTGGTAATAATGAGGATTATAATCAAAATATGAAAGACCAATTGAAGCAAGGGTTTGAAATGAATGATTTGGGCCATCTTCATTTTAATTTGGGTATTTAGGTGATTTAAAACCCCAAGTATGTCTTCATCATACAACATAAATATATTGGTGAAATTCTCACTAAGTTTGGCATGACTGACTACAAACCACTTAGTACTCCAATGGAGCAAAATTTGAAACTCAGATCAAGTAAATCTATGGCAATGGTTGATGTAACTACATATAGGCAACTTGGCAGTTGGATTTATGAAACAACTACCCATCCAAATATTTATTTTATATTTATTTTGTTGTTTTGGTTCTCTCTAGATTCATGCAAGATCCTAGAGAAAGTCATTGGTTAGCATCCATACGTGTTTTTTGATATTTGAAAGGAACTCAAAACTATGGGATCAAATACTCCAAGGACACAAACTTTTCATTGCTTGGCTATTTAGATTCTAATCATGTAGGTGATTTGGAAGATGGAAAATCTACATTTGGTTTCTTAATGCATCTTGGATTTACAGTTATTTCTTAGAAATCTAAAAAGAAACCAGTGCCAACTCTATCCTTTGTAGAATCCAAATATATTGTTACAATCTGGTTGTCATTGATGTCAAAAGTGCAAGTTTGGTTGTCATTGATGTCAAAAGAATGTTGGAGTTGGTTGCAGTTTGGTTGTTAATATTGCAGTCTAGCTACTTGGTTGCCAGAGTCTCTAAAATGTTCGACATCTCTCTGTTGTTGCTGTTGTTGTTGTGCTCTTGCGGTTTGGAGGTTAGTTTAATATGTTGTCAGAGAATGTGTGATCCAAGTTTCACATTGTTTGGATTATCGAAAATGTGTTTTGGAAGTGATAGTTTGAAGGCAGTGTTGTTTATGTGAGAATGCTCACAGTAGTGCAAAGTTTGGATTTGTATTCCTCTGTGTTCATAGATATGGTTGTACAAATCAAAAGTCAAGTTTTTTGTGTTGTGAAGGTGTTATATCCAAATTTTAATATCATTTATCCTTCCATAGTGAAAGCTATAAGTGATAGAGTGCAAGACTGTATTGTTTGATGCTAGTTTCAATGCCTGTTGGCTTGTGCCAACTTATTGTTGTATGAAGTGGTGAATTGGCTGGTGAAGAGTGTCCCTAAAGATCATGTGATTTTTTTTATTGCTTTGTATAGTGATTTCTAGTTTCTCTAGAACAAGTTGTGGTCTGGAATGAAGGTGTTGCTAGGTTATGCATTTTCCTTGTTGACTGAGGTATGTTAAAGGTGTGGGAAACAAAGTCTTTGTGGTGTGGAGTCCAAGGAGTATTTGGAGATATTGCATGGGTCATGCTGACTCATTTGGGAGAAGCACAAGTAATGCTTAATTTTTCATGAGTAGCGCCAAGTTGTAAAGGTCAACGTGCTGCAAGGTTCATGTTTTCTTGCTTAAGGCTGACCTAATTTGAATGTGCAAAGAATGTAGATGTTAATTGAAGACTGAAGCTATGAAGAGTGTTTAGGACCAAGTTAAGCGTGTGTTGGAATTCACAAGGCATTTTCCTCTTCCTGGTGTTGCGTGTAGTCCATTTTGGGTCTTTCCCTCTACACATTTCATGTTGTTGTTTGATCTTTGGTCGACTTGTAATTGTAATATTCTTTGATGTAGGTTGACATATATAATGTAATCAATGTAATATCATGTATATATCGTAAACCTAGTTGATCTAGGTGGTGTGGTAGAGTTGAGAATGTGTAATGCATTATGATGTGTGACTGAAAGAGAAATAGCATAAGTGATAGATCCTATCCGAATTCATCTTGAAGACATTTATGTGACAGAAGGGGAGTGGAGAGTGTGCCTAATTGATTGCTAGAGGCAGTGAGCCAAAGGAAAAACTTCTTGAAGGCTGAAAATAGTGAGCCAGTAAGCTGCAGAGAAGACATTTGAAAAAGTTGTAGAAGTTGTAAAAAAAAAATTACAATCATCAAAAGGATTGAGCTTCATTGTCAGATTTAAGTAGAAGGATTTTCATGCTGTAATCTTTTCTGAGTTTGTTATCAGTTTAGGGAGTAGTAACTGCTTCTTTGGATTGAAGCCCTAAAACAATGTTTGCAGGGAGTTGTAGCTTCCTTAGGAGTGACCCTAAAACCTTTTTATAGGGAGTAGTAGCTTCTTTGGGTTGTAGTCCTAAAACAAAGTTGTAACTGTTATTCATTTGTGAGGTTGAATTAGGACAGTAGCTCCTCGCAGTATTTGTCACCGTGGTTTTTCCCCTATGGGACTTTCCACGCACATTTGGTGTTGTGTGGTGTTGTGCATTGTGTTCATCTTTCATGTTTCTATTTGTGTTGTAAAATTTAAGTTTCAATATGCTCCAGAGGGTTTGAGATTTGATAGAATATTGATTCACCCCCCCTCTCTCAGTATTTCGGTGTATGTTCAACATATATGTTAGTCTTTGAGGCAACTCGGAAAATCTTATGGCTTTGAAGAATTCTTGAAGATTTGCAAGAAGAACAAGTTTCATCCACACCACTTTTTATTGACAATCAATCTGCAATCAAAATGACAAAAAATTCAATCTTTTATGATCAAACCAAACACATCAACACCAAGTTTCATTTGATTCAACAGCATGTGAGAGATGGCAGTGTACAACTCATATATTGTCCTACTGCAGATCAACCCGCAGATATTCTCACCAAAGCTCTTGGACTCGAAAGGTTTGAAAAATTTAAAGGAATGCTTGGTTTAACCCCTTCAGATTAAGGGGGGATGTACTACATTAGTCATCGGGTTTTAGTTTTTGTTAGTTTTGTTCTATTTCGACAGTTTTGTTTTAAATTTTCTGTTTGAACAGTTTTGTCCAAAAGTTTAAACCATTTTATTCTGCCTTTTAATGTATTCTGTTTTGTTCAGATGAATATAATTTTAGTGCCATTTTTGTGCTATTCATCCTGGCCTGACAGAAATGGACAGCATATCTCAAACATTGTTCTACGGTGCTGCTCCTGCTACTCTCACTGTGGATTCATGCTCGACTGTGTGCTTGATTCTATATTGGATTGGCATGGGGCTTGTTTCGATGTCCATGTTGCCTCTGTTGCAAGGTTTATATGCCTTTGGAGGTGTCTATAACAACTATTTTGGGCGTTGTTATCTGCTTCTTGTTGTTTGTTTCAAAATATCTTGTATTTGTAACAAATTCATTGATGTTTTTATTGTGTTGACAACGTTGACTGTTTCTACAATAACAATAGCATGAAACTCCACTCGGAAGGATTAATTAATACAAGCAGAAACTTTTGTTAAAGAGTTGGTTTCGCTTTTGTGAGTGATACTGAAAACCAAAATCCAAACTGCAAAGGGGTCACGCAACAGAATGATATGAAGAGAGAGGCGTCCATTAAAACACAGTAAACATCATAACTACGCAACAAATCAAAAGGGGAAGGAATTCCCAAAGTTATCAAACTTACTCAACCTTAACTTGCTTTGATAATTGAGGAATTTTGCATTAAATATTCAAACAATTATATTACAGGTCCATAGCGTACGCCTACCTCATGTGGAAACATGGCAGCACATGCTCCACCCAACACAAATAAACACCAACTTTTTTTATTCATGAAATTTCTTTTCTTAAATTGTGTTTGCTTTTTTAAAGCGAAGGCCCACATTCCTTGTCTGATCGTTTGAAACTGCGGTTAATTGAAAATGAAGGGACAGATTGTGGGATCAGATAGATCTGGATGTGTCATCTATCCATTTAGTGCCCCCATCTCGGCCGATGGTTAGGGAGATCTTTTCCCCGGCCGGCCACTGAATGTAATGGCTGCTCTTTATGAGCACATTGGAAGTACCTTTTTGGATTTTTAAAATAGGATGAAGATATAACATCTTTGAAAATGTATGAGTGATAGATGATTGGTAATTTTTTAATGTGGAAAGTAGGTTCAATTCATAATTAAGTATTCTGCAGTTGAAATTTGTTATTGGTATGTTATTTAAGGGAGGTTTATGTAATGATCTATCTAGTTATTAGAGAAATGTGTCTTTTCACATAAGAATAATGATGTTCATTTAATGATATACGTGTTCTTTAGATATGGATGTATTTTTCATAAGAATGGCAAAGTAGGACGCTACCCCCATTAATGAAAATATTATTATGGATTATGAAAATATTATGTCTTTAATGAAATAAAGTACCCATCCCTCCTTGTTCAAATTGGCTACATACACATAGGTGAAAGAGAAGGTACAACCCCACCCTACCTTACATAGTGGTAGTGGCCCCTCCACTATAAATGATAGGGCCTACCAAGCTCTATGTTTGTGTAGGGGTGGATAGGGCTACCTCCTTTAGATAGTGAGGGTTTTGTACCACTTTATGTAAATAGGATATGTTTTTGCACTAGCTCATTAAAATAATTTGACCTTGTGATCTACCAATTTAAACTAAAGATATAACTAATTGTAATGTGTACGGTTGTGCAAATTTAATAAAATTTTGGTTGATTTTATTTTAACTAATGTCAAAAATATGATGTACTAATTGGATAAGTTCTTTTGTTCCCTTCTATAATTATTGTAGTAGGGTGGGGCACTAGGGTAGTTTTGTGGAATACACTTTATCATTATAAATGCTTTATTCCAGAAAGTATTTAATGATTAGTCCATCAATCTAAGTGTTGATAGCAAAGAATTGTTTCATGATTAGGGATCTTGACCAACAAAACCAAGAGCCCCTATCCTATCTACATAATGGAATTGATTATAAACTATAGCAATAAACCTTGTTAATTCATCCAATCTTCTTATTCTTCAATTTCTTTATTTGCATTTATTCTGGATCATAACCATTGCTATAATAAGATGCTCAATTTTTAAGAAGATGCTACAAATATTTTTAGTCAAATACTTATTAAAATAGATTTATAAGATAGTAATCACTTCTTTTGGAGTAATACTAGAGCAAGTACTTTAGAAGTTACTTTAAATATAAATATTGTTAGTCAAAATTATAAAAAAATAGAATTTGAAGATAATTATTGCTCATTCAAAATGATAATGAACATTTCTTAACATTAGGTCAAAATTACACAATACTTATTCAAATATACCTCTTTTAAAATGAGTTTCTTAAGTGTCTCAAGTTTACTATAAAAAAAATTGATTAGTCATGAAATTTAATAATGTAATATGTCAATTATGAATAGAAAAGAGGAAAATGAGGGAGATTTATATAGAAGATTAGATTTGAATGTTTTAGTCCCAAGAAAACATGCTTACATTACTATTAGAAATTTTTCTATGGGTTAGTGGTTAGGGATAATATTAAGGTTTAAAAAAGTTCCCATAATTGAAATTTTGAAGTGCAATACTCTTTAAGCTATCAACTAAAAAGAAGGCTTTAAATCTATCTATCAAACTTGATATTACATTGCAGAGAGTTTAGGGATCAAATGCTTCATGAAAAGTTTAAAAAGAATTAATATATAAGTAAGAGGTAAATGAAATAGATGACTAACATATTCCCAAAATTAAGAGTGTAATAGTATTGGCTTGGAATTTCACTTTTGAGGGAAGACATGAGAGCTAAGAAGGTGTCATATTTAGTGACAAGAAAATTTCTCCAAATGTATGAGTAAATTTATGTCCATGTCAAAGGAAATCTCATTTACAAGTGAGACGTAGGTTGCTCTAAATCAGTTTGAAGGTAGATGCTTCAAGTTTAAACATGTGGCATTATAGATCTTGTTGTGAAAATGCATGAAAGCCCACCTTCCATGGACCTCTAACTATATATAATTTTAAAATAAACTTGACTATATTGCCTATCTTAACTATTAAGTAACTTCCTAAACACAACAAAATGTTATCCTTATCAAACTATAACTTTGACAAAACTAGTAATAAATTAATTAAAAAATACTATTATCAAAATCCTCAATTACCTAACTTGACCCTAAAAATGTGACATCTAATTCAAAATAAATGTATTTTATAAGACTAAATAAAACTCGGTCAGAATAATGTATTTTACTCACTAGAGGGGGTCTCATATTCACACCTGAAGTATACTCATATATTACTTCCCTACCTTTCTATATTATTAAACACACAGGAAACATCTGAGAACTCCACCTGATAATGATTAAGGTATCCATGACTTTTAACAGTGTTTATATATATATAAAAGCTAAACTCCTATTACCTATACGCGATAGGGCGAGGTAAAGTCTCAACCACAGTTGGAACTAACCTACCCTGCGTATTGCCCTCATCGCATTCAACATCAATAAACATATAAATTATTAATGCACGTCTTTCACACAATCATGCCCTGGATACGAAGTCACCGTGCAAAACGCGCTTACCTTCATCACAAGCACTGCCCTCAGGGCTATATATACATTGCATATCTCCCATATCCATATCACTCGTTTTCAACATTTTCCTGCAATTGTTTCTGCAGTGCTCTGACTTGTAGCTTCTGTGTATATATCCATATTTTTCATTTCGAAGAATGTCTGAGGAGCATCGTCATCATCTGTTTCACCACAAGAAAGAGGAGGTGAGCGCTGATGCAGACACCAGCGTTTATGTAGAGCAAACGACGGTTGAGTATGGTGGTGAAGACAAGTATGAGAAGGCCAGAAAGGAGGAAAAGCACCACAAGCATTTGGAGCATGTTGGTGAACTCGGCGCTGTGGCCGCCGGAGGATTTGCACTGGTATACTTTGTTTTTTATATATACACTGAATATATGTAAAACTAATGCTTTTAGGGTTTGAAATTATATATTTTGTGAGTAATATATTGGTTGTGTGATGTGATGTGATAGTATGAGAAGCATGAAGCAAAGAAAGATCCAGAGCATGCTCACAGGCACAAGATAGAAGAGGAGATTGCTGCAGCAGCTGCTGTGGGTAGTGGTGGTTTTGCATTCCATGAACACCATGAGAAGAAGGGAGACAAGAAAGAAGCTGAGGAAGCCAGTGGGAAGAAGCATCACCATCTCTTCTGATTTCCAGCTCTAACAATAAATCTATCACAGAAGTAGAACTGTGTTTGTTTAAGTGTGGGAATGCTCCAAATATCATATTTACTCTGTATTTGAGTTACGTTATTTTGGAGAAAATTAATAAAATGAGTTCTCTTGAATATATGACTGTCACCTTGGCAATGGCCACATGCATTGAAAATATTGAAATAAAAACACTGCATATCTACTTTATATTAAATTGTTGTGGATTAAATGTATAAAACCATATTGTTTAATGAGTAGTTTAGACTAAATCAACTTAACGCAGGCTTGGTCCAGATACACGGAATAGCTATGGAAAATTAAATATTGTAGCATAAAAATATGCATATTTTGACCTATGAATTGGGTTTAATAGTAAAGTTTTGGTTATTGGAGTAGGTTCAAGTTATAGCGTAGCTTCTTCTTCTAATCAACTATAAAAAATTGTATGTCTTAATTTTTTCTATTTATTTTAGTTTTATTTTATTATTTGAGTTGATGTTTTGGATATAATTTTAGTATATATAATTTAATTATTTTATTATATTCACTGATTTATGATCTAATCCATCATTTAAATATGTTATATTTTTTATTCAAAGCTTTTTTAATTTAATTCTTAATAGTTGGATGGGATCACAAATGTGATCTTGAACAATGGATATGCTCATTCACAAAATCTTCTCCCTCGCTTTTATAATTTAATTTCTTACAATCTAAAGCCAAGATTCTTGGGATCTAATTACTAATTATCAACGTAGGCACCAAAAGTTTGAATTTATGTGTACAGGGTTGCATAATTAAAGACATCATCCCATGTCATTTAAACACCATAAAATCATGGAATAATGAAAATTATATTTTTGCATAAGAATACACTCTCCTCTCCTTTTGCAAGTAAATTTTTTAAAGCCCTTCTCAAGCATCACGAACTACACTCAATACTTTAACAAGAAATAATCAGCATTCCTAGTTAATGCACATTCAAACTACACTCTCTAATATAAAGAATTTGTTAGCTCTCATTGAAACCATCTACAATTAGCAACCATTGATCAACTTGGGAACATTTATCATAATCCGCAAATGGAACTTGTTATCAGCCCACTATAAAGGTTTGGAATAATATAATCCCTATTAGCCACTTCATTAAACCATAACCCTTAAACTCCAACTTGTAAGACATCATCCTAGGTCATTTAAACATCATCATCATGGAATAATAAAAATAATATTTGTGCATTAGGATACACTCCTCTCATTTTGTAAGTAATTTTTTAAAAGCCTTTGTCAAGCATCACTAATAACATTCAATCTTTTGACAAGAAATAATCAACATTGATTGGTTGGCAATATTTACTACCATCCACACAATGGAACTTGTTGTCACCCCATTATCTCTTTAATTTTTATTGCTAATTTAATCTCATATTTTGACTAAGGAATGAGGAACTCTTCAACTCTTGCATAGCAAGAATCACAATGCTCTTTAACACCACCATTATTTTTCTTGCTCCATGTACCACAAGGTGATAAATATTTATAGGTACCAAAGATCTATTTGTAGATGATGATATGACAAAAAAGGACATGATCACACTATTGGAAAGACATGATTGTTTCCATGAGTCTATCTTAGACACTGGATTTATCAAATTCCATTTCTCTCAATTCTTTAATTTGAGATCCAGTAAAACATTATAAGTTCCTAACCTTTTTCATAATGTGTGTTATGTGGGAAAATGGATCTAGGGTCTAAATCACATCTTTCTTAACATTATATTGGAGAGGAGCCAAAATTGATCACTCGACTACTGTCCTAAAAAAAAGAGTAAATGGTTGATCAGGGTTTTGGTCCTCTTTTTGGGGATGTGGATTGCTTTGATAGTGGATGTGACATGAAACTGAACTAGGTTAACTATGAATCTACATCAAACTAATGTGAATACAAAAAATACGAAATTGAAACACAAGTGTAATGCCCTCCCATTTTCGACTTGTAGTTGTGAGATTGGTGTTTCAACTTCACCATTTCCTCATGGATTTTGTGATGATTATTCTTATGGATCTAAATGGTGTGCATGAACCACCACATTTTTGAGATGAGGTTCCTCAATATGTTAGTTGTTAGAATTTTATATATTTATATGCTTGGATATATCAATTTACTTTAGTTGTTTGATGTGCATTAAATATGATATGGTTAAGGGTGAAGCCACAATAGTGGTTTACAATGCAAGTGAGGAAGGAAAACTCACAAAAAATGACCCCAAGGAAAAAAAATGTTTTTGGGGGTTCGTATGAACCTAATGGTTTGAGAGAACCCGTGAGGAGTTCGCTCGAACCAGGGTTCTAACGAACCCCTTTGAATCTTGGCTGCCAAAAGAAAAAAAAATCAATGGGAAGGGGTTCGTACAAACCCCCCTTATCCCTCATCCCCCCTGAGACACAAAAAAACCTAAATTTTGGCATTTCGGAGCTCAGGATGAGGATGAAAATGGAGGAATCTTCGCAAACCCAACTAGAATTAGGTAGTCCTCAAAATGAGCTATCCAACGAATATAATTTTAATATGTTTTGGTTTTATTATGTATTTATTTTTTTAGTTTTATTAAACATAGTTTTTTCATTGAAATTGAAGGTCTATGTTCTGCACGTGGAAAAATAGCAGATTATCATTTTTTTTTTGAAAAATACGAGTGCACTAGATATTGAAGTCCTTGATCCAACAAAAAAAATAAATTGAATTTTGATATATACAAAAAAAGTTACACATTATACGGTCGCGCTATGTTTGAATTGTAATTGGTTTGACTTCAAAACTTGATTAAAGAAAAAATATTGAATAAAAAACTATCTAACCAAGTGAAAGCACTAGACATTGGAGTTAAAAATCTAAATTCAAAAGAATTAAAATTTTATCCTTCATGGAAAAAAGTTATGTGTTATCACGGTCACTTTTTAAAAATGTTGTTTTTGAAAATATTTTTCGTGGGAGATGGAAAAAGAAGTGCAATCTGATTCCAAAAATTTTGAAAAAAATATTTTTAGAATCTACAGACAAAATTTGATGAGACTCTAGTTTGCATCATCTTCAAATTCCTCACAGTTTAGTCGTTATAGGTGCCCGATGTGAAGATTTAGTTAAAAATAATAATTTCAGTGTCTAGTTTGGCAAAAAATTATAAACCACTATTGTGGGATCACCCTTAAATGTAATCCTAATTATTGATGTTCAGAAGGAATGATGTATTTAATGAGTTTTATAATGGATTCTACTTTGATGATTTATGCTATTAAATGTTGTTGGGTGATTATAATGTGAGATTCGATTATATATACATTAAGCAAGTACCCTTGACATGTATTGAATGGTTATAGATACTGTGAGCATGATCATAACCTAAACCTACTTGATCCACAAGAAATAAGCTAAGATCTAACTAGTTAATTCAAGCTCCCAATGAGATTCTTGAAAACATCAAACAAAGAAGCCATTAAACATAAAACAAATAAGAAATGCATAATGGAAACTAATCTAATGCATCAAACCTCATCACATTGGGGGATTGGTGCTGCATTGATGTGAAATGTTAGCCCTTTCCCAATCCCTTGGTTGAAACAAGCTTTCAAATGGATGTCATTGATGAAGATTGATGAAAATGGATGAAAGATATAAGCTAAAATAGATGCAAAACTAAGATAAAATGGATGCTAAATGCTTACATGAAGAATGCTCTAAAATTTGGTATAGTATAGTTACTCTAAATTGAAGTGGATACTTTTCTCATAAAAATGAGGACTATTTATAGGAGAAATGGTTGAATCAATGGATGAAAAATAATGAGAGGAGATGACATGGATCAAGGATTCCCATCAATGAATGAGAATGCAAGTTGACAAGGATCAAGGATTTTAATCAATGGCCCTCATTGATTTGAAGAAGCACACTTCTTAAAAATTAAGAAGTTGTTACAAGATATTCCTATTTTGAAGGAGTACAAATGGAGGAATATTCCAAGGGAATATTCCTTTGCAAGTGGGAGGGTGAGAGAAATTAGCTAATTAAATAATTTAAGAAATTACTTAATCGTGCAAGATGGATGAAATTAGGGATTTCATTAAATAATTAACTTATTTAATGAAGGGGGAATTTATGAAATTCAACTAAATAATTAATATTATTTAAATAATTAAATGAGAAGACATAAGAGATTCAATTTAAATAATTTTCATTATCCAATTAAACAGGATGAAAATTAGTATGAAAGAGGATGAATCAACCAAATAATATTGATTATTTGATTAATAGGAGAACATGGTAAATTTAATTAAACAATGAAGATTATTTAATTAAATTGTTGAAAAGAGGTGATTCGGGATGAAATGGTGTTAATAATCAAATATAGATGTGCAATATTGATCAAGATGATTTTAAGTGCCTAGATTTTGCCACTCTTTGAAGTGAGTTACCTATTACATTGGTTCAAAGATTGATGCTTTTTGGATCAAAGTTGTTGCTTAGATCAAAATTTTAAAAAATTCACGATTTTTTAGATTTCCCACTATTACCCCAATGAAATGAATTATATTGGTATACTACCCCCTCGAGAGATCAAGCAAAAATTTTAATTTTCAAACATAGGTTTAGGTGCAATAATTAAGCTCCAAGATGCAAAAATAGGCTTAGAAACTTTAAAAATTGCCTCAAAATAGGCTTCATAGCTCAAAAATGGATTAAAAGAATCAAAAATTGTATTTTCCCACCCTAATTAGAGCAAAAACCCTAATTTTTAGGCTTAAATATATGTTGAATTGTCATTTCAATTCATTTGCACTCACTACTTTAGAGAGATACTGGTGATTTTTCTCTAACCTCTTGACGATATGGGTGATCCAATGCTTCGTGAGAACCTTGTGGACAAGGTACGAGAGTACCAACAACCAACCAATGTAGGACCCCCGATACACATTCCTAAACTTTTCTCGTTTTTTGTATTTTTATTCATTAATTAGGCATCT
Source organism: Sequoia sempervirens (assembly GCA_007258455.2). NCBI lineage: Eukaryota > Viridiplantae > Streptophyta > Pinopsida > Cupressales > Cupressaceae > Sequoia > Sequoia sempervirens. Next base: position 340,456,436 of record VDFB02047230.1, on the reverse strand, counting down.
AAGTTTGTCAAACAATTGCATCATTGTATTGTGATGCCTTTACCACATGGTTGGTGGCACAATTGCGCTACAACGACACATTTTTCATGATGTGTCATGATGTTCGATTTAGGTCTAGGGGTGCTTTTTCTTGGGATAGCATCACTATTGTCAAATAGCGGTGCAATGCATCATTTTAGTCTAGTGTCACAATTATCAAATTTTGATGCGATTGCAAAATAGCATCATACTAGGAAATTTGGGTTCAACATCGCACTCAAATGTTGACATGCAATTGTAAGTAGTGACACAATTGTAAAATTTCCACTCAATTATAATTTACCGGAGTGACGTAATTGTTAATTGGTGCACAATTACAAATTTAGGGTTTTAGACTCTAAATTTGTTGTTTTTAAGCAATTTTGACACTGTTCGCTTCGTGCGTGCAGGAGATAATTAGACCGATCATATCTTGGGAGTGTCGGCCCAAAATTATTTCTCGTGGTCACTATTTTGGCGATGACGAGAAATTTTTCCTTAGAGTGATCAGACTCAGATTTGTAGCACATATGCTAGAGATATAGATGCATCTAGCTATGATGACTACACTGGTGGAGTGTTGGCACATCGAGACTTCCTCATTTCATCTTCCTACTAGAGAGGCCAAAGTCACATTGGATGATGTGTGGTGTATTCTACGGATCCCCATCCACATGGAGAGAGGACCACTTACAACACCAATTCTAGGATGGACGTGATTTTTGACTTGCTCGAGCTGGAAACTATTTGTGTGGATAGCCACCAAATAGATCTGCGGTATTACAAAGGGTAGGTGCCAGATTTGACACTAGTTATCAAAGCACTGATCAACTAAGTACTGGTGCCTGACTAATGAGGTAGAGGATTCAACTTTGGTTAGGGACTCGCCTAGGTGGGTATGGTCTAGAGGATGACACTCTATGTGTGGGGCCCAATTGTACTTGCTTCATTGTACCATCAAATGCATTAGGTTGTGTACCTAAAGGGCTAGGCTATAGGATTTGGCATGATACTACTTTATATTTGGGACTGGGAGCACATTGCCAAAATCCAACCTATCATTACACTTGTAGACATTGATCTTGATTAGTCGATCGTACATACAGATACAAAGCTATGATGACACTACATCACACAAGTACCATAGGTATCACTATTGGAGGTGAGTTATAGAAGATATGACCCTTTTTCGATGGAGGCTGTGGATTTAGGCACATCCCTGGTATGATGACCAGGAGCAATTATTTTATGCTCACTAGACTAGGTAAATCCTTGGGAGAGAGGTATCTACTTGACCGAGTAGCCAAGTAGTTTGGAAAGGTTCAAGATGCAGTACAATTGACTTATAGGGCCATCTTCGCATGAACTATTTGAGAGACTATCTAGGGACAATAGGTCCCTCCATAGGTCACCATTGATGATTTTAGAGAACTTTTCCTATAGTCATGGGTTTACGCCAATCGGCCTTATGATGAGGGACCACTCCTGCATATGAGGAAGTAGATAGTTACTTAAAGGAAATCAAAATTAAGATTAAAAATCAATCAGGAAAATTCCTATTGATTTGAGGAAGTAGATCTTTTCATTAGAATTTTTTCTAATTTTAGGACATTGGCAGGCCTGGGAGTTGGGTTGAAAATAGAAACTAGAACCTTGAATTTATATAGGTTAGGCTTGGGTTTCATGATAGAATAGTCACTTGGAACCTAAAAAGGACTGGTGGGTATCAAGTCTTGGATGATAAAACACTTTGAACCTACAAATGAATGGTTACAAGTCACAGATGGAGTTTAAAGCTTGCTTAGTACTATGGAGGTTGGACTTGGAACTAGAGATTCCAAGTTCCAACTAGGGTCCAAATTTTGAAAGGATGAAAAATCAACAAACAATTAGGAGTGGACTTAGGAAGGAAATAGGGATTTGGAACATAAAGTTCCAAGTTCCTTATGTGACCTAGAGTCTGAAAGGAAATTGATACAAGATTTTCTTAGAAGGGGAAGGTGGGACATATAAGGAAACATGGACTTGGAACTTAAGTTTCCAAGTCCTTAGAGAATCCCAAAGTTTTCAAGGAGACCAAAAGGAAAGACCTTATGAGGATTGGAGGGTAGAATGAAATAGGAAATAGGAACCTAGTGCTTATGTCTAGACATCCCATTGGTACCCAAAGTTCAAAATGGAATCAAGAATTATTTTATGGGGGTAGAGAAAAAACGTGAACTTAGAGATCATAAGTTTGAAATTTAGTGACCTAAATCTAGGAAAAACAAGAATCTCCTAGCCTAACCCACTAGCAACCTAGACCAAAAGACTATACCATGCCCTAAGACACATGGTGATCCTAGAATGTAGCATTCATCACACATAACATGTTACACAATCCTAGCCGACAAAGGAAAAAACCCTAAAATAAAATGCATAGAACCCCAATCTTAAAACAAACTTTCCCTAGAACATCAAAACATAAATGATTGGAAGAGTACAAAAAAATCCAACCAAAACATTACATTGTAAAGAAATAAAGACCATGTTATTTTTCCATGAAGGAATTCAAGGGCAGGAGTTGGAAAATTGGGGAAACCAAGTGAAAAAACTCCAAGAACAATCAAACCCATGAATCCTTGTCTCCAAACTTGATTTATTAAAAGACTCAAGAATTCTTGGGAGGAAAGGAAGATAAAGAGTTCTTGAGGAAAATATGAAGAAGGAATGGAGGGAAAATGTTAAATAACTTGTGGAAGACGTGTACATGTGTAGACATAAATGCACAAAAGGGGTAAGATTCAAAGTTTGAAAGGAAGTTGGAAGTTGAAACCTTAGTGTATGAGTCCATTATGATGTCCACAAGCCAAAGGGAAATTCCTAAAGAATGCAATATGCAAGGGGAAGACATTGTATCAGAGCCCATTAAGGTTCTAGAACATTGACAAACTTTGGGGTTCTAAGAGATCCCTAAGACCAAAACAAGTTTTGGAGTTCTAAGAATATTTAGGACATCTCACTAAAAACATAAAAAATCACTAAAATGGGGAAATAAAAGACATCCACTCTAACAAATAACGAAAAAAAGGAACAAAAAAGATACAAAATGTCCCCTATCCCAAATTCTCCTAAGTAAAATGATGGGCTATGTATGCAAGGCATAAAAAAATTGTTCTCCTCTTTTAATGATTGGGATATATAAACAATAATTGGTGATGGTTGAACATTCTTTGATGTAAATCTATGCATGTTGAATTCTTTCAAATACTAAGGCACAAAATCTAATTGTCTGAAATGTGTACCAAGTCAGTGCATAATGGGTTATAAAATATGCTAGAGTCAACAAAATTTAAAAAAATTAAATTTAAATTTCAAGGGTCAACTCCATGTGGTGTGGGATTGCTCCTATAGTATTGTAAATTGTCATCCTTAATAATTTCACACTATGTTTTTCTCCCCCTAAATTATTGAGTCTAATTGACCCCATAATTTTCTAAAATTATGTATTCCAAAACCTATTTGTACCACTTTTCAATAAATTGGAAGCATTGAATAAATGTATCCAACTCATATGTTGCCCCTCACACTTAATGTCTCAAGGAAATCAGGGCCAAGACCCATACACCCTTGGGTGTATAGGTGCCCCTTCTTAGCCAAGACCCAATTTTGGGCATGCCAGAGTGGCCATCTTAACATTCAAATTTCAAATTTCAAGTGTTGGCTATCGAGCTTTAATTTTCAATAAATTGAATAAATGCCTATAAATACCTGGTCTTTTCACCATTTTAAAAATAAAAGGTAAGAAGAATATTTTATGAGCAAGCATTATTGTTGATATCATGTCAAGAGTAACATTTCAATGATTTATTGCAACAATTCAAGATCCAAACATCCTGTCAAAGTTTATGTGAGTTCATGTTGTCATGTTTCATTGTTTTGTGAGAGCTAACCCCTTTTGTAGGTCTGCAAAGAATTCAAGCAAGATCAAGACCTTGAGGTGATGTGCATGAATTTAGTCCTTCAAGGAAGCCATTGAAGGGCGGTGAGTTACAACACTTTGTGATTTCATCATTCCTTCCTATCCATTTATCTATTTTATCATTGACATTGTCATTGTGGAAGTGGAAACACTTACAAGGGGTTTGATTGAGGCAAGATCCTAAATGGAACAACCCTTTCCCTCTCTTTGAATGTGCAGGTTCTAGGTTTGAAGAGGATTAAAGGAAGATTGAATACAAGTTAAATTCCATTGTTGCATTCAAATCCCTAAATCTTGTCAAGTCATGAAAAACCACCTACAGGATTTTCTGACAACGTTATGACAACTTTGCAAGTAGAAACGAAAGTCTCAGATCTGCCACTAGAGGGCCCAAAAAGTTGAGAAAGATACCCTATCAAGGACTAATATGCCCCTTGGAAATTATGTCCTCTTATAGTGGATTAAACCAAATTTTCTAAGCAAGTACATGTCACTTTGCACTTCCCAAATCTTCCTACAAACTATTGTTTCAGTCTGTCAGTTGTCAGGATCTTGCATTTTATGTATTATGTCATATAGATTAATAAAGTTAATCATAAAAAATCATTCCAAATCATTTCTAGTCTATTTCCAAGGCCCTAAGGATGTAGATCCAGGTTTGATTGACTCACCTTCATGGTGATCTGCATTTTAATGTACCTTTGAAAAAGGACAAATTGATCCTAGGGTTTTACACATTTAACTTTTGGACATCCTTATTCTATGTTACAACTCCCACATTTCAAAGGATTGATCTAGATTATAGAAGTGCTAATATTAAGATAGGTAATGAATGTAAGGTTATAAATATAAGCTAAGCAAGTCCATAAGCTTAGCCTTCAAATTTAGAAATCCAAATTTGACTCTCAATCTCAACTCACTACATGGAAAATTTTGCATTCCAAAATACCTATGGGATCCTACCTTAAATTCGTCTGTCCTGTCCCTTTTGTGGTAACAGTAAAATTTTCAAGTTACATTTTTTTTGTTTTTTCCCTCATGCTAACTCATTATGGGCTGCCCTTACAATGGGCATTCATACCTTTTCCATTTTCCTTGGTTATGGAAATCTACTCTTCTTAGGTCTTCAACTACTCACAACATAATAACCAACATTTCTCGTCGACTTATTATAATAAAAAACCTCTAGAAGTTTTGTTACCAAGCTACATTGTCTCACTTCTCCTCTCCTCTAGAGATTGAAGTTTTGACTAATTTCTCTAGTCTTCATATCCAAATGGCGAGCATAACTTCCTTTCTGAAAGAGCATTGCATTACCAGTGAAGGAATTAACTTGTAAGCAAAATTTCTTCTTACACAAACTCAATGCAAGATCTTGCCTATTGCCTCACACTCCATTTCAGTGCCTTCTCTCTATTCCTCTATTGACCTAGATGACATAACCTAATTATGCTTAGTCAAAATGTGTTACTATATTAATCATTGAGTGTTATTTTTTGTTATTTTTTTTTTGTTTTGACAATTTTATTTTTAACTTTTAGTTTGGATAGTTTTTTCCAATAGTTTAACCATTTTATTTTGCTTTTTAATTTACTTTCTTTTGTTCAAATGAATATAAATTTAGTGACATTTTTGTGTTATTCATCCTAGCCTAATAGTGGTATCAGAGCAAAGACTTTACATGTATTTCCCAATCAGATTCTCAATTCATAAATTTCAATTACTATGTATGGAGACAATGCTTTTCTATTATAAAAGAGATATTTTTTAGTTCAAAGCAAGGCTCGTACCTACTATAAAAATTGCCTAAGAAGAAAAGGAAGATATTAAGGTGAAATCTATCTTTTTTAATTTATCTCTTGTCACAGAGATTCTTTATCTTTGTTTTTCATTTCAATTTAAGCAAGAAAAATTAAGAAGTATTTTTTATTCTGTAATTTATGCAAGTTGTGTGAATTTTTGTTTTCGATTTACAATGCAGCCTGTTAGACCAATGATTAAGGAAACATTAATTGGAAAAGATAGTTGGATAGAATGGTATAGGAAAATAGAAACACACTCATTTTCAATGATCTATGGTGTAATATTTGTGATGGATATGTCCAACCTACACCACTTACTACTGCAAAAGAAAATGAATTTTGACAGTATAAAAATTCAATGTCCTTGGCTTTGATAATGGATTCCATCACTAGAGATGTGTTTAGACATATAAAAGGGTGTAAAATTGCTCGGGATGCCCTTCAAAAATTGAGAGATCTATATGATTCTCATTCTAAATTAGAGTTTATTAAGTTATAATTGAAGTTATTCAATCTTGAATTGAGGAATGGTGATGTTATGAGTTTGGCTTCTGGATAATGATGTTGATGTTTCTGGTGGGAAAGTTGACGATCTATCTCATAACCTTCATAAAGTCCCTTCTTCCAACATATTCCACATATTTGGAGTCCCTTCAAGCAAGTAACCAATTGAAGACTATCACTTTTGATTAGTTGGTTGAAAAGTTGGCAGAAGGTGAGAAAGCTTTTGGAAGAAAAATTGATAACATTGATGAAAATGTTTGTCTTTCCCACCACAATGACAAGCATCCTAATAATAAATCTTCTAGAGGTGGTCATAATGATAGAGGAAAAGGTAGATGGAATAATTGAGGAAGAGGAAGTACATATGGAAAAAGCCACTCCCAACATGATAACCAAAATGATAGACAATACATGTATTGTAAAATATGTGGTTGAAAAGGTATCCATGAAGCACATGAATACAAACTTTCATGGGATACGAGAGAAAATTATTTTAAACAAAAAAATAAAGCACACGATGATAACAAAAATTTAAGAGCAGCCCAATTTGCATGTGGTAGTGATAATGATCAATATGTGCTTTCTATTTTTTATTTTGCCTATTATAATTCATTTAATACTTCATGGCATGATGCTTGGGTGTTAGATACTAGAGCCACACAACATGTGAAATTTCAACATAATTATTTTGAAGAATTTCATGAAGATGTTTGTGGTATAATTTATTTGGCAAATAAATCAAGCCTCAAGCCTACTAGAAGAGGAACCATTAGGCTCAAATTGCCTGGCCTTCCAAATTTTGTACTTCATGATGTTTTGTATCTTCCTCAATTGCAACGTAATTTGTTGTCATTAGTATTGATTCAACAACAAGACCACTCCATTTTGTTTGAAGATGGACAAGTGGTTGTTAGAAAGAAGTCAAATGATCAAATTGTATTTACTATTTTTGAGGATTGAAAGTTATTAAAACTTTATGGCACTTAACCTTTTTTAGGAGTTTTGCATATCTTATCGAAAAAAGGAAATTTATCTCCTAGTCTTTTATGGCATGTGAGACTTGGACAAGTTAATTATGATAGCATTCATATCATGTGAAAGAATGGTATTGCAGGTTTGCCTACTTTTCCTAAGAAAATTGAAAAATGTGAAGCTTGTATTCTTGCAAAACAATATCAAGATTCTTTCCCTCACTCGAGTTGGCGAGCACACAAAAGAATGAAACTCATACATTCTGATTTATGTGGGACTTTACCAATGAATTCTATTGGAGGATGTAAGTATTTTATGTTGGTATTGATGATTATTGTCGTATGACTTGGATTTATTTATTGTAGAAAAAAATGAAGCTTTTGAAACTTTTAATAAATTTCACATTATGATTGAAAATCAAGCACAATATCAAATTGTTACGCTTCAAATAGACAATGGTGGAGAATTTACTTCCATAGTTTTTGAGGATTATCTTCATCAAAATGGGATTCAACATCATCTCACTATTCTAGGTACTCCTCAACCAAATGGTGTTGTTGAAAGAAGGAATAAAACTGTCATGAATATGGTTTGAGCAATGTTATATTTCAAAGGCATTAAGTTACATTTTTGGGAAGAAGTAGCAAGGACAACAATTTATCTTCACAATAGATCTTCATATGCTCTTCACCAAGTAAATCCATGTGAAGTTTGGTTTGGTTATCCTCCCTCTATTCAACATCTTCGCTTTTTTTGGCTCCACTTGTTGTGCCTTGATTCCAAAGGAGAACAAAAGTAAGTTGAATCAAAGAAGTTATAAATACATTTTTATTGGCTACTTCAAATCTTCAAAAGCCTAGAGGTTGTATAATGAAGTTAACAAGAAATTCTTTATTGCACGAGATGTTGTATTTTATGAATCTTTCAAAAATGATGTCAATATTGATTGCCAGTTGAAACAACTTGACAAATTTTCCAAGTTTCTTGCTTGGAAAGAACATGCATGTGAGAGTCCTCAATATGAAGGGGGGGGATTAAATCATTCAGAACCATCTTTGTTGGATCCATATATAAACATCACTATCTCTAGATGTCCCAACTCAAGATACTCCATCTCAAAATCTGAAAGAAGAAACCGCCTCTAATGATGATTTCCAATCTTTTGATAACCATGGGAGTTTAGAAAAATTAGCCACTAATGGAGCTTCTAGTCAAGAAATGGAAGCCCCTTTGGTCCACCCAAAGGCTTCCCACAAGTGGGCCAAACAAGTCCAAATTTTTTTGAAAGATTTAAGACCCGACGAAATAGGAAAAACAAGCACAAGAAGTTCTTACAAAGCAAGGCAACAAGCTCAATCTTCTATTGTAGGTAACTTGGAGTCTATTGATGAACTCAATATCACAATGGACTGAGAACAAACTTCAAAAGCTAATGATATTGTAGTGTGGAGGAAAGCTATGAAAAATGAGTATGATGCTCAGATTATGAAAAATGGCACATGGGAGTTTGTTGATCCACCAATTGGTTGTAAACCTATTTGTTGCAAGTGGATTTTTAGAAACAAATATAAAATAGATGGATCACTTGGAAAATATAAAGCTTGAATTGTTGCAAAAGGTTATGCTAAAAAAGAGGGTATAGATTATAATAAAACTTTTGCACCTACAACAAAATGGACTACCATTCATGCTTTGTTGGCTCTTTTGGCATAACATGGGCGGAAAGTTCATCAAATGGATGGAAAAACTGTAGTTTTGAATGGTGATCTTAAAGAAACAATATATATGACTCAACCAGAAGGATATGTAGTCAATGGTAAGGAGTGCCAGGTATGCAAAATCATAAAATCATTGTATGGTTTGAAGAAAGCCCCTTGAGTTTGGTATGAAAAACTCACCAAGCATCTCTTGAAGTTGAATTTCAAGCATTTTGAATTTGATGATGCAAATTTTTTGTTAAGAAGGCTGATAGAATTCTTGTCCCTCTTATTGCTTATGTGGATGATTTATTTCTTACTTGTAATAATGAGGATTATAATCAAAATGTGAAAGACCAGTTGAAGAAAGGTTTGAAATGACTGATTTGGGCCATCTTCATTACTATTTGGTTATTGAGGTGATTCAAAATCCAAGTATATCATCACCCAGAAAAAGTATATTGGTGAACTTCTCACTAAGTTTGGGATGGCTGACTGCAAACCACTTATTACTCCAATGGAGCAAAATTTGAAACTCACATCAACTGAATCTATAACATTGGTTGATGCAACTACATATAGGCAACTTGTTCGTAGTTTGATTTATGCAACAACTACCCATCCAAGTATTCCTTTTGTTGTTGGGGTTCTCTCTAAGTCTAGATTCATGTAAGATCCTAGAGAAAGTCATTGGTTAGCAGCCAAATGTGTTCTTCGATATTTGAAAGGCACTCAAAACTATGGGCTCAAATACTCCAAGGCCACACACTTCTCATTGGTTGGATATTCAGATTCTGATTATGTAGGTGATTTGGAAGTTGACAAATCTACGTTGGTTTCTTAATGCATTTTGGATTTGTAGTTATTTCTTGGAAATCTAAAAAGCAACCATTGCCAGCTATATGCTCTGCAGAAGTTGAATATATGGCAGCCTCTGAGACAACTCAAGAAATGTTATGGCTTCGAAGAATTCTTTAAGATTTACAAGAAGAACAAGTTTCATCCACATCACTTTTTGTTGACAATCAATCTGTAATCAAAATGACAGAAATTCCAATCTTTCATGATCAAACCAAACACATCAACACCAAATTTCATTTGATTCGACACCATGTGAAAGATGGCAGTATACAACTCAAATATTTTCCTACTGTGGATCAGTCCGCCTTGAACTAGAAAAGCTTGAGAAATTCAGAGGAATGCTTGGTTTAACCGCTTCAGATTAAGGCGGGGATGTTACTGTATTAATCATCGGGTGTTAGTTTTTGTTAGTTTTGTTCTGTTTTGACAGTTTTGTTTTTAGTTTTCTGTTTGGACAGTTTTGTCCAACAGTTTAACCATTTTATTCTGCTTTTTAATGTACTCTTTTGTTCAGATGAATATAATTTTAGTGCTGTTTTTGTGTTATTTATCCTGCCCTGACAGAAATGGACAACATATATCAAACATTGTTCTAGGGTGCTGCTCCTGCTGCTCTCACTGTGGATTCATGCTCGACATATGATGAGAGAGGCGTCCATTAAAACACAGTAAACATCATAACTACGCAACAAATCAAAAGGGGAAGGAATTCCCAAAGTTATCATACTCACTCAACCTTAACTTGCTTTGATAATTGAGGAATTTTGCATTAAATATTCAAACAATTATTTTACAGGTCAATAACGTACGCCCACCTCGTGGAAACATGGCAGAACATGCTCCAGCCAACACAAATAAACATCAACTTTTTTATATTCATGAAATTTCTTTTCTTAAACTGTGTTTGCTCTTTTAAAACGAAGGCCTGCATTCCTTGTCTGATTGTTTGAAACTGCGGTTAATTGAAAAAGGAGGGACAGGTTGTGGGATCGGATAGATGTGGATGGGTGATCTATTCATTTAGTGCAAGCAGCGGCCCCATCTCAGCCGATGGTTAGGGAGATCTTTTCTGTTATTGGTGTGTTATTTAAGGGAGGTACTATCTTTTTCTTAGAGAAATGACTCTTTTTCAAAAGAATAATGAGATTAATTTAGTAAGTTCTAATGTGGAAAGTAGGCTCTTAGTTCAATTTATAATTGTTTTTTTTGGTTTAAATTTGTTATTGGTGAATGGTGTCAGTGTGTTATTTAAGAGATGTTTATACATCTGAGAGCTTCACCTGATAATGATTCAGGTACCCATGACTTTTAACAGTGTGTATATATATATATAAAAAGGTTAAACTCCTATACGCACTAGGGTGAGGTAAAGTCCCAACTACATTTGGAACTAAGCTTCCCTCATCGCATTCAACATCAATAAACATATAAATTATCAATGCACGTCTTTCACGCCACCGTGCAAAACGCGCCTACCTTCATCACAAGCACTGCCCTCAGGGCTATATATACATTGCATATCTCCCATATCCATATCATTCGTTTTCAACATTTTCCTAAAATTGTTTCTGCAGTGCTCTGACTTGTAGCTTCTGTGTATATATCCATATTTTTCATTTGAAGGATGTCTGAGGAGCATCGTCATCATCTGTTTCACCACAAGAAAGAGGAGGTGAGCGCTGATGCAGACACCAGCGTTTATGTAGAGCAAACAACGGTTGAGTATGGTGGTGAAGACAAGTATGAGAAGGCCAGAAAGGAGGAAAAACACCACAAGCATTTGGAGCATGTTGCTGAACTCAGCGCTGTGGCTGCCGGAGGATTTGCACTGGTATACTTTGTTTTTTATATATATACACTGAATATATGTAAAACTAATGCTTTTAGGGTTTGAAATTATGTATAATTTGTGAGTAATATATTGGCTGTGTGATGTGATGTGATAGTATGAGAAGCATGAAGCAAAGAAAGATCCAGAGCATGCTCATAGGCACAAGATAGAAGAGGAGATTGCTGCAGCTGCTGCTGTGGGCAGTGGTGGTTTTGCATTCCATGAACACCATGAGAAGAAGGAGGCAGCAAAAAGCATCACCACTCGTGATTGGCAGTTTTAAAAATATGAATAAATCTATTACACAAGTAGAAATGTGTTTGTTTAAGTGTGGGAATGCTCCAAATATTAAATTTGCTCTGTATCTGAGTGTTATGTTTTTTTTTTTATACAATAGGGGTGTCCCCCGATCCAGTTGAGCAGCCCATCTTGGGGCGAGACTAGTCTTCTGTGGGTGAGATCCACCACCCACAAGCCCATCTTGGGGCGAGACTAGTCCCCTGTGGATGAGATCCGCCGCCCGCAAGAAGTCCCACCTCTTAAACCGGGGAGCGGAGTCAAACCTGAGACCAATGGGGAGCAAACCCACTCCCCAAGCCAACTCTCCTACCGTTGAATGTTATGTTATTTTGGAGAAAATTAATAAAATGAGTTTTCTTGAATATATGAGTATCACTTTGACAATGGCCACATGTATTGAACATATTTAAATAAAAATATTGCCTACCTACTTTATATTAAATTGTTGTGGATTAAATCATGTATAAAACCATATTGTCTAATAAGACTAAATCAACTTAACGTAGGCTTGGTCCAAATACACAAAATGGCTATGGATAAAAATGTGTAGAGTTAAAATATGCATATTTTGACCTATGGGTTAGGCTTACTAGTAAAGTCTTGATTGTTGGACTAGGTTCAAGTTATAGCCTAGCTCTTCAATAGTAGCCTCTCCTTATTAATTATAAAAGAATATGTATGTCTTAATTTTTGTTTATTTATTTTAGTTTTATTTTGTTATTTAAGTTGATCTTTTGGATGTAATTTTAGTATATATAATTTAATTATTTTATTGTATCCACTCATTTATGGTCCAATCCATCATTTAAATATGTTATATTGTTTGTTCAAAACTTTTCTAATTCAATTCTTAATAGTTGGATGGGATCACTAATGTGATCTTGAACTGTGGATATGATCATTTGCAAAATCTTGTCCGTCACTTTTAAAATTCAATTTCTTACAATCTAAAGCCAAGATTCTTGGGATCCAATTGTTAATTATCAACATAGGCACCAAAAGTTTGAATTTATGTGTATAGGGTGATATAGTTAAAGACATCATCCCATATCATTTAAACACCGTGAAATCATGGAATAATCAAAATCATATTTTTGCATGAGAATACACTCTCCTCTCCTTTTGTAAGTGAATTTTTTAAAGCCCTTCTCAAGCATCACCAACTACACTCAATATTTCAACAAGAAATAATCAACATTCCTAGTCAATGCACATTCAAACTACACTCTAATATAATTTTTTTTTAAGCTCACATTGAAATGATCTACAATTAGCAATCATTGATCAACTTGGGAACATTTATCATCATCCATAAATGAAACTCATTATCACCCCATTATAAAGGTTTGGAATAATATAAGCCCTATTAGCCACTTTATTAAACTATAACCCTTAAACTTCAACCCGTAAGTCATCATCCTAGGTCATTTAAACACCATCATCATGGACTAATAAAAATAATATTTGTGCTTAGGATACACTCTCCTCTCATTTTGCAAGTAATTTTTTAAAAGCCTTTGTCAAGCATCACTAACAACACTCGATCTTTCAACAAGAAATAATCAACATTGATTGTCAAGCACATTTAAAGTTCACTCTAATATAAAGAATTCATTAGCTCACATCAATGATCCACAATTAGTATTCATTGACCAAGTTGGCAATATTTACTACCATCCACACTAGGGAAAACTTTAGTGGTGAATCTTCACCAATTGGCGAATATTAGATAACGGCCAAGTCGAAATTGGCGAATTAATCACACCCAACATGGTGGCCAAATTGCTTTGGTTTCACGAATTATTGGTCCAATGCATGTCCATTCTCCATCGGTTTATTTTATGAGACATATTTAAGTAATCAATTCACCATAACAAACTATGCATTTCAAATGGACCGATTAATATTTTCGCTTGGAATCTCAGAAGCATGTAATAAATCAACTACATATTTGCCAAACTATTAAAACAACATTGTGTATTAGGACCCATTTTGCCAATTAAAATTTACAAATAGTTTCTTATGAGGACCCATTTCGCCAATTAAAATTTACAAATAGTTGCTTATGATGACCCATTTCACCAATAACATTAAAAATTAATTACATTTGAGGAACATTTCGCCAATTGTCATGACACCTTTATGCTAATCATAGAGCCATAATTGCCTTGAAAATTACAACATATCGTTGTATAGTCATGCAAGATTCACCAAATTTTTAATATACCATTTAAAAATCCCATAGAATTCGTAAAATATGGATTGATATAAATACTTGATCAAAACTGTCATTTATTCTTACACATTTTGTTCAGTTATGAAATTGTGAGCTCTCGATTCAGAAGTTGGACTTGGAACCTTGAAGTTGATCATAGGAAAGTTACAAACTTACAACACAGGCATTTCTATATTAATGAATAGCAAGTCAATGAAAACCTAAACTTAAAGGTGAGTGATCATTTCTTTGTAGTGTTATAAGATTTCTTCATCTCTTTTTCATTCTTGCTTCAATCTTGAAGATAATATTGAGTAGGGAATGAGATTTATATTCTTTGTCCTTAAACAAGAAGACACTTTTTCTAGCTTTTATTCAAAGTGAGAAATCAATATGTCGAGCAACAAGTGCAACAAGGGTGAGACTCCTCAAGGTGGTGAAGGGACTAGGAGGCCATCAAAACACCCAAAACATAGAGTTACCATATAGTCTTACTTTTGAATTAGCAATGCTTCTAATCCATCAAATCAAGATGGAGCTACACCATCAACTCTTCCACCAAATATTAATGAAGAAGGAATTCACAATACCTCACCACCACCAGAAGGTCAAGGTGAGATTTCCATTGAGTTAAATGAGTCAAATGAGGATGGAAATACCGTAGAAGATGTTCCAAGGGATACCCTGGTTAGCCAGAATGAGATAATTGACTTGGATGATGTTGGTAGCAAGAAAAGAAAAGGAAAATCAAAAGTAGGGTGCAAGTGGGAAATGACAAGGAATTTTTAGCTTGATTGGGTGTCAAAATACCCATTCATTGTACTAGTGGAGAAAGAAAACAAAGATGAAACTGCAACAAAATGCATGTGAATGATTTGTAGTTGGAAATGTAAAAGAGACAAGTTGCAACTAAAGCTTGACACTATAGAAACTTGCATATCGGTAAAATTTATGAAAAAAAAATCATAGATGGAAAGGAACAATAAGTTGTACGATGGAAATCAAAGGAAGAATTCTTCATGTTAAGTATGTTGCAATGTGATCCCACAAAATTGGTTTACAATTCCGTTAAGGAAGGAAAATTGCAAAAATGCCCCCATGAAGAAAATTTTGAGTTTTGGGGGGTTCGAACGAAGGGGGGGTTCACTCTAACCCAAAAGGGGTTCACTCGAACCCCCCTTTGAGTGAACCCTATTTAATGATGAGATCCTCATTTTGCATGTTTTCTAGAATGGAAACAAAGAGAAATTTTGAAAAAAGGGGGGTTCTCTCGAACCTCCCTTCAAGCGAACCCCCCTTTTTTTCCCTTCTCCCCTTCTTGCACCAAATTTCTACAAAAAATTTCCATTCGAAGCTTGAGTTGACGATGAAAATGGAGGAAACTTCACATACCCAATTGGATGATGGTAGTCCTCGGAACGAGCTATCCATCAAATATAATTTTAATATATTTTGGTTTTATTATATATTTTTTAGTTTAATTAAACATAGGTTTTTCACCAAAAATCAAGCTCTTTGTTCTGCGCATGTGTAAAAATAGTAGATTATCAAAAAAAAAAAGAAAAATATGTTTAAGCTAGGTATTGATCTCCTTGATCCAATAAAAAAAAATTTGAATTATGATACATACAAAAAAAGTTATGTTGTTTACGGTCTGCCTATGTCTAAATTATAACTGGCTTGACTTCAAAACTTTATTAAGAAAAAAATATTCAATAAAACACTATGAAACCAAATGGACTTGTTAGATATAGTAGTTACAAAGCTAAATTCAAAAAAAATTAGAATTTTATCCAAGTTCATAGAAAAAAAGTTATACTGTTTATGGTGAGCATCACTCCTTAAAAATGGCGTTTACTGATAAAAACTAGTTTTTGAAGGAGATGGAAAAAGAAATGCAATTTGATTAAAAATAAATAAAAAACATATATATTTAGAATCTGCAGGAAAAATTTCACAAATCACTAGTTTACATCATCTTCAAATTCCTCATGGTCTAGCAACTATAGGTGTCCAAAAGTGAAGATTTAGTTTAAAAAACTCAGTTCAATGTCTAGTTTTGCCAAAAATTGTAAACGCTAGATGGGAATGGGAAAACTATCTTGCTGCAGTGGAAAAGTGATATTTAAAGGAGAAAGTAAAAGATTCAAACTTCATTGCATTATCTTTAGATGAAGTTACTGTGATAGATAATACTTCTTGGGTTTGTATGCATGTGTATATATAAAACAACATGTCTGCCAAGCTCATCTTCTTTGTGTTCATAAGATGAAGGACAATTCAACATCACAAAATCTATTTGAACTAGTCAAGAAATATTTGAATGAAATTACAGATATGAATGACTTGACAATTGCCAAAAAGTTTGTGTGTGTAGGAGTTGATGGAGTTGTAGTGATGCAAGGTCACAGGAGTGGTGTTTGCACAAAGTTACAAACTACTTCTGCACTATATGTGCTTGGAATTCACTACATGTCCCACAAAATGAATTTATCATTTAGAATTGTAAGCAAGTTTCCTATTGCATCAAAAGTTGAAAATCTATTTCACGAGCTCTATGCATACTTCTGTCGAAGTCCCAAACATTTCACGAAATTTCAAAATTTTGCTGAGGAATAACAACAAGAAACAAGCTTCTCAAGGATGTTGATACCAGATGGATCTCCCTGCATGGACTAGCACAACAAGTTCTTTCAAAATATCAATCATTGATTGGAGTAATGTACGAGCATCACAACATAGCAGACAAAGCTCTTGACCTATTACATAGGTTAAGTGATATAAAGACACTCTTGACTTTAGCTAGTCTTCTCCCCATGCTAGATGAAATGAACAATCTTGTGAAGAAATCCCAAGACAAAACTATGCATATTTATGAATATGCCAAACTATGTAGACATACATGCATGGCCCTTGATCATCTATATCTAGATCTAACTTCTTAAAGCCTAATTTTTTTCATCTAACAGAAAATTATTGATTTGAATAAGCCTGATAATTATTTGTGTACATGGATTTGAGATACCAATGTACCATTGTACAATAGCCAGACGGTCTATCAAATAAGTACTTGTTAGAAAGGAATCTGTTAGTGATAATTTGAAGGAAATTGAAAAATATCTTTCCACAAAGATTTATGATAGATTCCCTTGACAAGAAATACTTGAAGCCATAGGTATTGTGTATCCTCAATTTTGGGTGAACTGAGATAGCCCAACCTATTTTCATGATAAAGTAAATATCCTGATTGAACAATTTTCAAAAAGTGTAAAATACAATGAGTAGAAAATAGAAGGAATTATAAATGTAGATACGCTTAGACAACAATGTAAGAATTTTGCAAGAAGTATGATGGAGCAGTTTGATTCCATGGGAATGGAGAAGTCCTTTGAACTGGGATCAATAACAAAGGCTTAGAAAAACTTAGGTCAGAGTAAAATATTGTGTGGTTCGATATCAAGATATTTCAAACTTGTTGATTTATGTTAAACAATGATATTGGGGTCGGTGGAAGATAAGAGAATTTTCACTTGATTGGCATTTTTGAAATCAAAGATAAAAAAAAAACAAGAAAATAATTTGGAAAATTGTTTTAGGATGAAGGGAACTGCCTATAATGTCAAAAAATTTCCTTTTGAAAGGGCACTCCAAATCTTGAGGTCCATATACAAAATAAGAGGGTTGTGCAACACTCCAAACGCTGGTACTAGTGACACTGGTAGTGGGACAAATGTTAGTGACACAATGAATGTTGAATTTGAGATGTAGGGTGAAGAAAATGAAGTCTAGACTCATAATCAAGACGACTCTTTTAATTTATCTCAAGTTGAATGTTAGTTTTAGGACCCTGACTCCATTTGGGAAATGGAAGTGAATTAGCAGCTTTTAGGTATTTATACTACACTTCATGATATTGTATTTTATATTGGACTTCATGAATCATATTCCAAATTGTAGTTGATGATATTTTATATTATATTCCATGAAATTGTGATATTTTATATTTCATATTATATTCCATGGTATTGAATTTGATATGTGATTCTGCATCATTTTTAAAGAACAACACTTATCACACTACTTATAAATTCCTATTGCAATGCCATTCACACAATCTTTCATAAATAATTGAAAGGAATATTAATCCATTCTTTGAACAAAAGCTAACAACTCAACATCTATAACATAAACACATGATGTGATATGACAACTTACAAATAAATGTTGATTATTTTGAGTCAGAAGATAGTGTTCATACAATATTGGAGAGCAAGATAGGTTGATATTATATTATGTTCATAAGATGAAGGACAATTCAACATCACAAAATCTATTTGAACTAGTCAAGAAATATTTGAATGAAATTACAGATATGAATGACTTGACAATTGCCAAAAAGTTTGTGTGTGTAGGAGTTGATGGAGTTGTAGTGATGCAAGGTCACAGGAGTGGTGTTTGCACAAAGTTACAAACTACTTCTGCACTATATGTGCTTGGAATTCACTACATGTCCCACAAAATGAATTTATCATTTAGAATTGTAAGCAAGTTTCCTATTGCATCAAAAGTTGAAAATCTATTTCACGAGCTCTATGCATACTTCTGTCGAAGTCCCAAACATTTCACGAAATTTCAAAATTTTGCTGAGGAATAACAACAAGAAACAAGCTTCTCAAGGATGTTGATACCAGATGGATCTCCCTGCATGGACTAGCACAACAAGTTCTTTCAAAATATCAATCATTGATTGGAGTAATGTACGAGCATCACAACATAGCAGACAAAGCTCTTGACCTATTACATAGGTTAAGTGATATAAAGACACTCTTGACTTTAGCTAGTCTTCTCCCCATGCTAGATGAAATGAACAATCTTGTGAAGAAATCCCAAGACAAAACTATGCATATTTATGAATATGCCAAACTATGTAGACATACATGCATGGCCCTTGATCATCTATATCTAGATCTAACTTCTTAAAGCCTAATTTTTTTCATCTAACAGAAAATTATTGATTTGAATAAGCCTGATAATTATTTGTGTACATGGATTTGAGATACCAATGTACCATTGTACAATAGCCAGACGGTCTATCAAATAAGTACTTGTTAGAAAGGAACATTTTAACGAATTTGTTAAATCTGTTAGTGATAATTTGAAGGAAATTGAAAAATATCTTTCCACAAAGATTTATGATAGATTCCCTTGACAAGAAATACTTGAAGCCATAGGTATTGTGTATCCTCAATTTTGGGTGAACTGAGATAGCCCAACCTATTTTCATGATAAAGTAAATATCCTGATTGAACAATTTTCAAAAAGTGTAAAATACAATGAGTAGAAAATAGAAGGAATTATAAATGTAGATACGCTTAGACAACAATGTAAGAATTTTGCAAGAAGTATGATGGAGCAGTTTGATTCCATGGGAATGGAGAAGTCCTTTGAACTGGGATCAATAACAAAGGCTTAGAAAAACTTAGGTCAGAGTAAAATATTGTGTGGTTCGATATCAAGATATTTCAAACTTGTTGATTTATGTTAAACAATGATATTGGGGTCGGTGGAAGATAAGAGAATTTTCACTTGATTGGCATTTTTGAAATCAAAGATAAAAAAAAAACAAGAAAATAATTTGGAAAATTGTTTTAGGATGAAGGGAACTGCCTATAATGTCAAAAAATTTCCTTTTGAAAGGGCACTCCAAATCTTGAGGTCCATATACAAAATAAGAGGGTTGTGCAACACTCCAAACGCTGGTACTAGTGACACTGGTAGTGGGACAAATGTTAGTGACACAATGAATGTTGAATTTGAGATGTAGGGTGAAGAAAATGAAGTCTAGACTCATAATCAAGACGACTCTTTTAATTTATCTCAAGTTGAATGTTAGTTTTAGGACCCTGACTCCATTTGGGAAATGGAAGTGAATTAGCAGCTTTTAGGTATTTATACTACACTTCATGATATTGTATTTTATATTGGACTTCATGAATCATATTCCAAATTGTAGTTGATGATATTTTATATTATATTCCATGAAATTGTGATATTTTATATTTCATATTATATTCCATGGTATTGAATTTGATATGTGATTCTGCATCATTTTTAAAGAACAACACTTATCACACTACTTATAAATTCCTATTGCAATGCCATTCACACAATCTTTCATAAATAATTGAAAGGAATATTAATCCATTCTTTGAACAAAAGCTAACAACTCAACATCTATAACATAAACACATGATGTGATATGACAACTTACAAATAAATGTTGATTATTTTGAGTCAGAAGATAGTGTTCATACAATATTGGAGAGCAAGATAGGTTGATATTATATTCAAAATTAAAGAAATAAACTTAAGTATTTGAGTCATCTTTTGTTATTATAGAGCAAAATTACAATATTTCCTATATGTGCTATCAAATAGCTTATAGTAGGCATCCCAAAAGATGCTTAAATTTGGTTTTCTTTTTGATTTGGGCGTTCTATTCATTTGGAATGTGTTGTAAGGCTAAGGGTTCTAGTCATTCTTATGTTCTAGGGTTTATGTGTCTTCTAATCCCTCTCAAAAACCCTAGGTGTCTTTTCCTTTTACCTACATTCTAATTCACAGTTGACCAGGTTTTACCCATTCCCGATCTCTTAAGTCACATCTTATTCCTTTGCTTTCATTTACTCATTGGCCCCTTGAGCCTAGTGTTCTCAGTTGCTACCCATAGAATCCTTATAAATCTTTCCTTGTCTTATGTGGGTCATAAAATTCTTTAATTCTTGTTCTTTCCCTAAGTTTGGGTTTTAATATTTGCTCAATATCGTTCATGTTATAAACCTAGGAAGGGAACCCCTTTTAAGTCATGTAATAAGTGCACATGCTTATTAAAATGCTTTGTTATGCTTGGTGGGTCCATTGACTACTTTCTATTGGTTCCCCTCCATCCTGCGGGATTAAAATAATCAAATGAAGGAGCTAGTAGGATAGCGGGCAGGCAAGGGTAGGTGACATCTGGCCACCCTTTTGGCAGGTCCTACCACTGCTTGAAGTCTCGAAGGAACTAATGACTAAAGGTGTTCAAATCAACGGTTACTATGGTTTTTGACAAACAAATCTCAGTCATTCCTTGCATCCCCACTGTCGTAAGATACACATGCTTTAAACTCAAAGGGGAAGTGGGGAGGTTGACATGTAGATAGTTTCAACACTTCTGGAGATGGTGAAGCTTGTGGAGTGACAAAGATAAATCCACATGGAATATTTTGATTGGTCAATGGTGATAGCCATTTGCAGTCAGATTTTCAAACTTATTTGACCAAATTTGAGCCATCTATTGGGCCATCTCACTATGAGATCAACAGTTAAAATTCAAAGTTGAATATTGAGGGAAAATGAGTTGTAATAGTTGTTCTTTCCCTAAGTTTGGGCTTTAATATTCACTCAGTATCGTTCATGTTATAAACCTAGGTAGGTGGCCCCTTTTAAGTCATGTAATAAGTGCACATTCTTATTAAAATCCTTTGTTATGCTTGGTGGGTCCGATTGATTGCTTTCTATTGGTTCCCCTCCATTCCTTGGGATCAAAATAATAAAATTAAGGAGCTGGTGAGATAGCATGCATGCAACTCCTATCCACCTTTTTGGCGGGTCCTACCACTGCTCGAAGGAACTGATGACTAAAGGTGTTCAAATCAATGGTTACTATGGTTTCTGACAAACAAATCTCAATCGTTCCCCACCTCCTTGTTGTCATAAGATGTAAACGCTTTAAACCCAAAAGGGGAGCAGGGAGGTTGACACATACATAGTTTCAACGCTTGTGGAGATGGTAGAGCCCGTGGAGTGACATGGAGATAAATCCACATGGAGTTTTTCAGTTGGTCAATGGCAACAACCATTTGTAGTTATATTTTCAAACTTATTTGATTGAATCTAAGTCATCTATTGGGCCATCTCACTGTGAGATTGATGGTTAAAATTTAAAGTTCAAGATTGAGGGAAAATGAGCTATATGAGCCATTCTGGTTTGTGCAAGCAAACCATAATGGTGGATATGACACAAATCTACCAAATTGGTATGTTTTAAAGCCATAAAACTTTCTTTAAAGTATAATTGCAAATTGTTAAAGCATTTAACACGTCTAAGGAGATCTCACTGAAATTTTCAAGCTCGTTCGATGACAAGAATTAGGGTTTTCAAGCGTCTGCAAAACCAGTAAGTAAAATTGCTATCTTGCTTCTCAATTTTTTAAAAATTCAAGTTGTAAGTTCTCATTCCATCATTCTATCATTAGGGTTTCTAGTTTTGTTGCATTTCTTTTAAGGTTTGACGTTTAATTCGATTAGCCTGTTTAGTTTTGTTCTTTCCTTGCATCAACCCATACTCTAGTTGTAAGCTTGCAATTTTCTAAGTAGTAAACCCTAGTTTGCACAAACTCTATTACTATGGCACCCAAAGTCAAAGCATCCACATCAAAAGACCAATCTTCTAAGTCGAAGACTTTTGTGAGAGATCTGTTATAGGACTTAACTAAACAATTGGTATCTTCAACCTCTAAGAAACCAAAGGGACAACGCATGTACTCTGGATGGAGTCTTTTCTAGGAATGGTTTGGAAATAGAAATGCTAACCTATCCTTTTTTGAAACCCCTAGAGGTTGGACATGGGTAAACTGGTTGTATCCAACATGTTCATAGATGTTGATATTCTCAAAGCAATTGTTGTGAACTATGACCCTCTGGTTAGGGTTATTAGAGCTCATGATGGACAAAATATGGTATGGGTTAATAAGGAATAAGTTACATATGTGTTCAAGTTGAACACTTAGAGCAGTGACATGGTTAATATTGATGAGCAGATATTGAGGGGGGAATACAAAAGGGTAAAACACAAATTTAGGGTGTTAGTGTAGACCAATTTTATATTATAAGTAGGGAAGGGAAAATACAAAAGAAATATTAATTTGCGACCCTTTGATATTGAGCCCCTCCCTATTAAGTATTTCCAACCATATTTTTAGAAGACCTTTTGCTCCCTTTGCCAAATTCTAGGGATTGATCCTGGCTCTAGAATGCCAATGACCCATATGTACATGGTTGCTAGTATCCAACACCTTAACATAAATTTCTATGATGATCTTTCCACCTATATAGTAGAGGAAATTCACAAAGGATTGGTGGACTTGAAGGGTGGGAAACTTGGTGTCAGATTTTGGTGGTTTTCACTCTTTATGCATATGTTTCTTTTCAAAGGCACATACTATTTTGGTTGGGAGATGGAACTTAAAAGGGTTGTGGATAGTATTGAGATGTTGGTGTAGTCGTGGACCCCTATATTGGATAGGAGTGAACAAAAGATCAACTATGTGATTGCTACAAATATTTTTTCCACCAAATTAAGACGGGCTCTAATGGTGGATGTACCTAGGATCCCTAAGGAGTTATATGATTTTTTGAGGCTTGCTAAGAGGAGGCTTGATCTGAATATTGTCCACAACTCAGGGGATGTAATTCACTATAAGGATTGTACAATTTTAAGGGTATTTGGCACACAATTGACACCCCACATACTTGCTAGGGAAGTGCCTCTGAGGATTGGGTTTTTGGAGGTAATGTGGCAGCTAGGGAATGTAAATGATTTCTTCTTGGATGAGAAGCAAAAGGGAACTTTCTTCCCTACATACACTGTGTTTGTAGATTTTATAATGATAACACAAGGATGGAGGAATATTGTGGACCACTATCTTAGGTATTATAATATGAAGATCTGACCATACAAGACATATGATTTTGAGGGGTTCATAGCCTAGTTAATGAGGAGAAATAGGGGAGGTCGATATGTTCATACCCACACTATGCCTAAGGACCTCATTAGAAATACTTTAGACCTTGATGTACAAGATGACATAATGAGAAATTGAGGTGTTTTTGTAAAATTGAAAAGAGAAATTAAGGTAAAAGAGCCTAATTTTAAAGCTTTGTCAAATATTACTGGCCCACTTTTGAAGATTGAAGGTGTGATTCAAAAATTCGATGAAGTAGTGGAAAAATTAAAGGAAACAAAAGTTGTGCATGATAAGGGGAATGCCCCTATGATTGAAGAAGAGTCAGCTATGCAACCTTCCAAGAAGGTGCACTTTTATTCGAGGAAGAGCACGGTAAAGAAGCAACAAAAAATTGTAACTCCTACATAGTATCAGGAGTCAAAAGTGCAGTCTCCACAACAACAACTACCTCCATTGTCACCGCAACATTCTTCTACCCCTAAAATAATTGAATTTGATTCTCTAATTAGAGAATCATCCCCTTCAAGGGAGCCATCAATAAAGAAGCAAAAGGTTGAAGCTTCTCGTCGGGTTGACTATCCTGTAGAAGAGTTAAATGATGAAATTTCTATAACTGATGAGGAAATAATGTAGGGGATGTCATCTCCTCAAGGGGAAATAACATCACATAATTTGAGCCTTAGTTTGAAAAAAGCTAACCTAAGTGGAATAAATAACTTTGAGGATGTCAAATTCCAAGCCTATGAAAGCTTTATGGAAGATGATCAATTTGTCAAGACACAAGCTTTCAAGGAATATGTATGGAGAGCAATGAAGGATGAGTATGCAACATTGGTGCCAAAAAGGAGAAATGAGATGCACGAGAAACACCAAGAGGTTGTTGAAGCCAAGGTCTGAGATGAAATGAGGGCCAAGTATTCAAAAATTTTTGTAAAAGAGGGTAGGGCATTGTGAGAAAGAGTGGAGTGTTATTACTCCTAGAATGGGACCTAGAATCAACAATTTCTTTTGACATTGTGAGAAGACAAGATGCCCCCATTTTTAACAATGAAGAAGAAGTCACATTGGCTTTACAGGGGTCAGCTTTTAGTTAGCAGTGGGACACTCTTGCTATTTGGGCTTTAGCCCCAACCATTAAAAATCATGAAGTTGCAGAACCTGCCCTAGGTGTAAGAGGAGGCTTAATCATAAAAAGAGTTCCAGATACATCTACCTTGGAGGCAACAACCATGAATGTTAATGTGGAACAATTAACCAAAGCCATAGTTGAGTCATTAACAAAGGAAAGGGATAGTTTTAGAACCAAATATAATGAGGTGGTTGTTGAGTACAAATTGAGCTAGCAAAATATGGCTCAAGGTATGTGCAGGATCATCATGGATAAAATAGGCCCTTATGTGGCAAAAAATTCAAAAAAATCAGAGTTAGGCAACTTGACGTAAAAATTTGAATAAGTTATCTATATTATTTCAAAAATATGTAAGAATAGAATCTGTAGCAAATTGAATGTAGTTTCTAAACTACTAGGTTTTTTTTTAAATCTATTTGGTGAAAATTTGAAATTTTAATGTAGTAGTACTTAAGTTTCAAGGAAAAATAAGACGAGGTGTCTGTCTAACCACCCTAACCATAATAAAATGATAATGTTTTTATAAGATTTTAGATATAAGTAGAGGACTCATGTCTCGATGTGATGCATTTTTTGTAATTTCTTTCCAAGTAAATAATTAATTATGAATTTTTTACAACTTTTAAAAAATATAAAACTCATGTCCGACCACCTTAACTTGGTCAAAAATTCATGAAATTCTTTTTTTTTTTTAAATCCTATAGTATGCGAAGCATAGAATGTGACGCATGTTTCAGATTCAAAAAATGTGATACTGTTTGAAAGCTATAGATGTTTTTCAATCAGCCTATCGATCAAGACTTTAGTCGTAATTCAAATAGAAAATGAATAATAATTATTTATTAAATTCAAAGTAAAGCATAATTTATATATTGGTGGAAAGCTGAGAATCTCCTTTAAAAACCCTTTTTGTTTCATCAAATTTGGGTAAAAAAAAGTCGTCAACCACATATCCTACACATACCCATCATATCGCCACTTTTTGGCCCATCATGATCCTGCACATACCCTCAAATGACAACTCATATGGCTCTATGGAAACAACAAATCTAAGAATTGTGGCTTGGTACCTCACATGCTGCAATCTTTCCTCCTCCTTCCCTAATTCTTTCACCTCCTCAAAATCAAGAGGAGACTACCCCCATTGAATTTGAAGATGTATAAATGGCACAATCAGCTCCCAAATCATCAAATGCCCCTCAATTTGAGGAATTTTCCAAGGAGGAGATGATGGAAAATATCAAGACTTAGGAAGATAGGATGGATTATCTTGTTCATTTGAATAATATGAAGATTGTGATAATAGTGCTTGAGCACTTGAATAAGGGGGTAGAGAAAAGATTAATTAGTATTCACGCTAATTATGCTTTGATGTTTGATGCCATTAAGAACCTTGATAGAGATAAAGAAATTGATATTGCTTTAATGAATAAATGGATTCCAAGGGCTCAAATGCTGAGGGATATGGTTGTTGCATCCTCTTGTGATGTAGATAATCCTCTTAAGATACTTCTAACCCTAAGGTTTGTAATAGATATAACTAGTTCTCAAGGGTTGATTGAGTCTTTAGAGGTGAAGATTAGAGAATTGGTTAAGAAGTTTGATGATTGGAATTTTGGTCTTCTTCCAAAAATTCGAATTGAGAAGGGTGAAGTTAAGTCCCTGCAAGAGTAGAAATACTAGGCAGCTCAAGTGATAACTTCCTAGGCCAAGCAATATGTGATGAAATGGATTTGGTTATGCTGAGGAATAGTATGGGTGGGATCATGCATACAGGGACTTTCCTTGAAGATTTTGATAATGAGGAAAATTAGGTGGTAGTCAGGTATAGCCCATATAGAAAAAAGGCATACGATATCATGGTATTTGACTGGCCTATAGAGGAGTTTGCATTATGGAAGTCCAACTATATTGACATATTGGACATATAAATTGCTGCAAGTGGGAGTGGGTCACAAAAATTTTGGTTGGTAGTCTGCAATAACAAATTTCAACAGGGAAGTGCAATAGATGGCATGGAACAAGTATAGATTATGCCTTAGATATATCAACGTTCAAATATTGCACTTTCTCAATTTCAAATGTGGTGATAAGGATTGAAAATGTGGAATTACTTTAGTATATTCTCTCTTTCACTTTATGCTTTTCTTCTACAAGTTTTTAAAGCACGTGGACTACAGTGTTTGCTCATGGAAAAGATTACTTTGCATAGACTAAAGGAGCATTTTGGAAGGAAATAGAATCTTCACCAGCAAATGGAAATGGTTTGTGTCTCATATGAAATTATCCCTCGTATTTGGAAATGCAAATGTAATTTCCTTTGGGGATATTTTGAAATTGAAATTCAAATGTATGTCAAATGTAAATGTGACTAAATGTGTAATTTGGTCCAAAGCTTGTTTACTCCCTTGTTTTCATAAAAGGGAATTCAAGGCCAATTGAACAGGTCTTTGGTTGAAAGAGTTTTTGAACCCATGTAAGAGAATTTTGTAATTCAATCACAAAGAAATAGAGTTAGTGTTGATTCTTAGGTATGAATTCAAGTCTATAATAGGCATAATGGTTTTACAGTAGTGATGGAATTTGAATGAGAAAATGCATAGTCTGGAATAGATTCTCTCCTTCTATGTTTTGTTATATGAATTATTAATAAAATGATCAAGGATCCTTCTATTGGTCTTCAATCGTTTTGGTTGAATGTATGATTTTGTCTCTTCTTTAATTCAATGAATTAATTAAAATGCTCAGATGGAATCATAGGTTTGTATGACTAAATTAACATATTATTAATAATTTCATATTTCAATTGTAATAAAACTTAAACATGTACTTAGTGATTCATCACTCAACTCAATGCTTAATAACATATTAATAATAGTAGCATTTACAACAATGAACATCAACAATCGTTTAATGTGTATCTAGTAGTTGAAACCAAACTTTTTCTTCAAATGATAAAATAAATAATACAGATAATTGAACATCAACACATTACTAAATTTGAGGTATTTTATTGATTTTAAAATGAAGGAATACATAGAGGCATTGGCAATGCAAAATATTGCTCAAAGACAACTCTATATAGAGCTAAGTTGGAACTTGGAAACTCATATTATCAAATATCAAATCACTGTATCACCTTTTCTACCAACTTCCACAATTCAGGTGGTGGAATTGTCATTTATTCTAATTGATGTTGTTTGATTTGAAGATTTGTTAACAATTCATGATTGAAATTGGAACTTGTATTTAATTCTTTAGTAAAAATTGCATTCAAGGTTATCAGTGGTTTGATGGAATCCAAATAGTTCACCACATTTGGATTATGAGGAAACTAGTCCAAATCAATCTTCCTTGCACCCTCCATTTCTTTCTAAAATCATCCTTTCCAATGAATCACTCATTTGTGTCAAAAGCCTCTTGCAAACCAAGCTATGTGAAGTTCCTTACCTTTTCATCCAGCTTCTTCATCTTGTTTGCAACCAGATGCAAAAATTCCTTTATTTCATGCATTCTCAAACACTTTTGAATGATAGATGACAACATCATTGAGGTAGCAAGCTGATTATTAATCCCTTTTGATTCAAATCATTTTCACTAGCTTTGTAGATTACTTTTTGAACTTGATTTGCAGATTTCTCTAATGCCAACACATTTTTGTTGTCCACTAAATATTTTTTAAGCTTCTTATAATGTAGTATGATAGCATCAATCAATTGAAACAATTCAGACAAATGATCAATCCTCTACATTATTTCATCCTAGATCTTTTGTTTTATATGCCTTAATGTTTCTCTACAAAATGTAGTTAACTTATTCTAATAAAAGTTAATTTCATTATTTGCTTCCATCAGCTCTAACTCCAATCTTTCATTTCTTTTTCTCTCTTTCTCCAATTTTTGTTCCCACTATTCATTTCCTTTCCCAATGCTTTGTCTTAATTTTTTTGAACTAGATTTTTCCTCATCATATTTATTTTTTCTCATCTAACCTTTGCTTCATTTCATTCACTTCTCTCTCATTTTGTTTATCCTATTTTCTTGTTGATGTAGAGGCATATTTTTTTATTCTTTTTTCTAATTCATTGCTCTTGTTATCTGTTGCTTTCGTCCTTGCTTTCTCATTTTCTAGGTCTTGCTGTAACTTTTCTATTTGAGTTGGCAACCTTTTTCTCTCTCTATCTTTCTTTAGCAATGATGTGTACACCAATCCATTGTTCTTCTTTGATGCATTAATTTTGTCAATATTTTTGAGTCCAAAAAAACCCAATTGTAAGTTACTTCTCACCTAAAATTCAAATTGATCATATGACCAATGTCATAGTATAGGTTAACTACACCTGATCCATACAAATTCGAGGCATATTTAACCCACTAAGCATCAATCCCAATAAGATCATTCACTATAAATAAAGACAAAGAATCCATTAAAACTAACATTCTAGATCATGAAAGCTTGAAAAACCTCTAATCTAAGATATTGAAACTTATCCTATTGGGGAAGTGGTTTCGCATTGATATGGAATGGTGACCCTTTCCCAATCCCTTGGATAATGAGCTTGTTTCAATCAATTCTATTGAAGAAAATCGATGAAACCGATGAGAGATATGTGATAAAACATTATTTCAATGCTAAATTAACATGATATATGCTAAGATGATTGATATGGGTGTATGCAAATCTACTCTAAATGTATACAAGCTTCAAAAGATTAAAATCCTAATTAACAAATAAGCTAAATGTATGCATCTATGTTATCATGAAAGCCATTAATGGAAGTTGAGATTTAATATGCAAGTAAATAAAGCTAAAATGATGTTAAAAGTGCTAGTAATAGTGATTTTAGCAACATAAGTTTGATGTTAAAAGATAGATCCATTTGTCTCCAAATAGTGACCTATTTATAGGAAAGCAAATGAGAAATGAAGGGTTAAGATAAAAAAGGCTAATCAATGGTCATTGAAAAGGAAAGAAGATGGAGGCATGGATCATTGATTCTCATCAAGGGATGAGAATAAATGATGAGATTCAATCAAGGGTTCTCATTCCTTCAAACAAACACACTTTTAACTTGTACAAAAGGTCACAAGTTAACTTGCACAAGATGTTTCGAGTTAACTTGCACAAGAAGTTTTAAGTTAACTTACACATGAAGTTTTGAGTTAACTTGCACATGAAGTTTTGTAAGAATATTCCCTTTTTCAAATGAGTGAGGAGAAAGAATATTCTTTGGAATATTCTCATGGGTGAGGAAATAGATATTTTGAAAATTAAAGAAAAGTTTAATTGTGCAAAAGGCGAAGAAATATTCCCCTTTGGAGGAATGTCCAAAGGAGGAATATTCCCTTGCAATTGGAAGAATTAGTAATTTGATAATTAAAACAAAGTTTTAATTATGCAAATTAGGGGAATTATATGATATTCATTAAATAATTGATTTAATGGAGATCAAATGAAAAAGTAATGGATGAGATTGATTTGATCTATCAATGGTCACAAATGAAAGGAGGATGAAACATGGATCAAGGATTCTCATCAATGGATGAGAATAAAAGATCACATGGATGAAGAAAAGATCAAGGGCCCACAATCATGCAAATAAACACACTTTGCAACAACTTTAAAAAGTTTTTTCAAAGTTTGTTTGGAGTAATCATTACTTTTTTTTGGAGAAAAATAGGAGAATATTGCTTTGGAATATTCCCTATGCAAGTGGATGAGAAGGAAATTAGCAATTTAATTAATTAAAACTAAATTTGAATGTGCAAGATGAGGACTATGAGGATATTCATTAAATTATTGATTTATTTAATAAAAATGAGATGCAAATATGATATTTAATTAAATAAGAGGACTTAGGGTTAAAATTAAATAATTTTAATTATTTAATTAAATCGGATGAAATTTTGGTGCGAGAGGGGGTGAATTAACTCAATTAGGTCAATTAAATTAATAGGTTAAAATAAAACATTTAATTAAATAATTAGGCTTATTTAATTAAACAAGTGAAAAGTGGATAGGTTTGAGGACAAAATGATATTAGTTAGCAAATGTGATCCATTGAGACATTTTTAGGTGTCTACATTTTTCCCCACTTTGAAGCAATGTACTCATTGCATTGGTTCAAAGACTAATGTTGATTTTGATGGTGATGATGATGTAGAAATGGATATCAATGATCTCTTTGAGATTTAGATAGCCAAGCTAAAGTTGAGTGATCTGATCTGATTGATTGATAACATTGTTGAGGATTCACAACAATGCAAGGATTGTGTTGGATAACACGAGGATTGATAGGGAAAAATATATCCCAATGATGATTGATTTGATAATTTGATCAAGATTTGCTAGCAAGGATGGGAACAAAATTTGTTAGATGATTTGATATCGATATGATTGAAAGATGGTTTATTTCCACCTCAAGAGATCGATCAGGCAATAAAGTGTTTCAAACGAGTTCACAATAGGTGAAAATCAGACTTATGCTTGAGATTTCAGTTTGCTTTGAATCAAAGAGCTGCAACTTTTCAGATTGTTGAGTTGAAGATGATATAGATGCCCTAATGTGCCCTAGTGGAAGAGGGATTGTTGGTATGCTAGCTCAGATATTGGTGTACATAGATTTTAGGATGTATAGACAGTCATTGGCTATGGGTAGCCTTATGTATATTTTGATATATCACACATAGATTCGATGCTTGAATAGAAATGTTAGTAAAGATAGAAGGATACGAAGAATAAGATGAATGGATTGACCATTGATTTTGAGATTGATTCAAAAATTCCAACAAGTCCATGATCCATCGAGACTTTATTAGATTATGGTGACAAGAAATGCATGATGATGATGATTTTCTCATATCTTGGGATGGGGATTTCTTTCATTCCTTATTTTTGATATAACACATAGACACGATGCATTATTGATAACCAGGATGGTGTTGTATCTAGTGTAATGGAATTTGACTCTGTAAACAGATAGGATAGTTCCTATTCACATTGTGACATAGGGAAACCTCATTGGAATGTAGTTTAGTAGTTCAAAATATATCAAACCAAAGTGTACACAATAGTCAACAGTCTGCTCCAAATGACCTCCCTACACACAACTAAGCAAGTATGCACCAATATTATTTTACAAGAATATCCCCACAAGCACAACAAACAAAAATAATGATTGATTCCCCATTCCTTTCTCTCTAAAACATTAAGACTTCATCGAGAGGTACTCGGAATGGGTCATTAAGATAAATCATAAGAATAGATCAAAGACAAACAATCAGTGTTATCTATATCTCTTGCCAATTTATTTTAGCTTAGGCAATTTTTGATACTAATGTCCATCATAGGAACAATACATCCTAGGACATGTTGATCAGGGGGTTTCATTAGGATGAGGTGTTTGATAAGTCATTGATATAAACTCCACTGACTCACTTAACTATGATCTAGACTTTAGATTGTGACACTTAGATTCTCACTTTATGACTTGCGACACTTGTTTTCTACTTGTTTTGCCAAAGGTTGAAGATGACACTTGATTTATTATGGATGAAGTTTATTGCGGGTGAAAGCGAGATGGGATGGGTGGTTTTGGATTTTTTGATATTTCAATGTTTTTGGTATTTTGAAAATGTTTTGAGGTTGTTTTGGTCTTTTTCAAAGTTTATGTGAATGTTTTGGTTTATGATTATTTGAGGTTGTTTAGGGGTTTTCAAGGATATTTGATGTTGTTTAGGTCTTTTGAATGTTTTCTAAGTGTTTTTGTATTTTATGAGTTTTCAAATATTTTTGGGATTTTCCGATATTTGAATGTTTAAGGGTTTTTCGAGATTTTACAAATGTTTAAGGTTTTTTGATATTTGAATGTTTAGGGATTTTATGAGTTTCAATGAAGAACTTAACCTAAAACACTATCCTAGGGGCCTCGAGGGTTGATCAAAGATTAGCCTTGCCTAAGTTATGCATGCAAAGACCAGTAGTTCAACTGACACGACTTATTGAAGATGAGATATGAACATTTTATGGAATGCCAGTTTATTATGATATACTCCTAAAGGACTGACCTAGGGTGTCTTGAGGGCACATCAATGATGGCCTTGCCTACATTCAGGCTTAGAGACCCTTAGTTTAGCAAGGTACTATTTTTGGATTTTTGATGTGTTTTGTATTTTGACTTTACAATTTTACAAATATTTTTGGATTTTAGTCGTACAAGATTTTGATGTTTTTGGATTTTTTGATGAACGTTTTACACATGTTTTTGGGATTTTAGTTGTATAGTATTTTGATGTTTTTGGATTTTATGATGAAATTTTTATAATTTTTTTTTGGGATTTTTGATGAGATTTTGAGGCAAACTATACCTAGATCATGATGGTTGATGTCATGTTGTGAGATATAATACATGGATCAAGAGTTATTTGAAAACAAGAGTGCAATAATTTGCCCCTAGTGTCTAGCAATATTTCATAGTTTAATGAATAAACCAAGATAGGTAATGTATACATGAAGAGTTTCAATAGAGTTTTATCATGCTAGATATGGGCTATGGGAGTTCATGAGATACAATGGTAAAGATCCTGTCAAAATTTTTCTATGAATAGAGTTGAAGTATACATCGAATCTTTGTCAAGATCAAGATAAAGTGGAATATTTGGATAAATTTGGATTCAATGGATGGAGGGAACATTGGATTTATCATGAGAAGGATGAGATGCTTCTATCTAAGAAGGATCATATTGATTCTTGATACTACTCATGATGCCTATTTTCCAGCTTTTCATCATAGTACTTGCCCAAAGTGCCACCATAGTGGTTTTCACTGGAGGACAATTTTTATTTTTACTATTTTCTTGATTTTTATTTTTTTAATTTTTTCAAAAGTTTTACCCTCATATTGAACTACCTGGTGGTACTGATGTATAGGCCACTATCATAATGTGCCAACAATATCCTGCTTGAGCAAGCTACTTTTCTAAGATACGAGCACTTGGGTGCAACCTCATTAACTCTGATTTTCCTTGCTAGTACTGAAATTAACCTTGTCTATGTGTGCACATCGTGATAAAGTGCCTTCAAAATCCTTATGATGAAGGCTAGCTTCCAAAACATGGTCAATGTGAGAATTAGATATCGTGAATGGAGAATATGGTGTCATGCATGAAGGAATATTAGATGGATTGGTAGATAGTTTGGAACCTTTGATTCTCCAAACTTGGGAAGATGAGTGATGATGGATGGGAATGCAGGCTTTCATGGAATTAGGACCAACCACTAGATATACTTTGTTCCTTGCTTCAGAAGCCTTCTTTTGTATTTGAGGACACTTTTGATGTATACATTTCCATTTTTTATTTTTCCCCATAGTTTCTTTGACTAGCAGAGTTTTGGAGGGATGATTTTTCTTGTTTTTCTTTGGTATCCATTTGTATTTGCTTTTCCCTCTTTTCTTGACTTTTTCATTTGTTTTGATGATCTTCGCCTTGCTTTGATAGGAATTGTTCTTTTTACATTGGTCCCAATTTATGTATGAGATGATGGGTGAATGCCAACTCATGATACGACTAGTTGTAGCGTTGACAACATTTTCATCATAAGGATTCTTTGTGCCCCATATGTTGATGTTTTCTATGGACAACATTTCCCCTAGCATTGTGAAGGTATTATCAATACCTAATCCTTTTCCCCGATAGTGTACCCTCTAATCTATAGCCACTAAATATGACTTTTCATGAACATATGATATTGCTATGGGTTCCTACTATTCAGGAATATGAACTATTTGCTCTGGTTCTATGACATTGTTCTCTATTGATATTACTTCAAAAGATGTTGATGTTGACTCATAAGATTTTGATGATGCACAATCATTGTAAGAATCAATAATCTCAGCCGTTGCTTGCTCTTGTGTAGGAATATCAAGAGTGGGAGACTCATTTTTTGGATGAAGAACGTCTATGTGTCCATCAGAAAGAAAAATATTAGTAGTGATATCAGGGACATCTTCGGAGTTTGAAATGGTTTGGAAGATGTACCATAGCTCTTTGTGAAATTGTAGTGATAGGGGTTTTTGATCTTGACTTGATTCAGAGTAACTTTTGTTATCCTCAAGAGCCTCTTCTTGACATGATCCTTGGGTGGATGATATATCATCGGTAAAAGACTCTTTGCAACATTTTGTGGGTATGGGTGCAATAAGGGATATTTCTGGCTCATTTGAAACTTCTTCAACATGCCCAATCATTGAGTCATATGCAGGAGAGATATCACAATCTGATATCCACTGGATGTCATTACAGTATAAAGTAGTGCTAAACACTATTGATGGGTACAGATTTTGTTTTAAAATAGTATCTTGATACATGTCTGATTCCTCATGCTATGATAAATAAATATGTCCCACTGTGGTATCACAAGTATTATTTACATTTTTTGAGGTTGATTCCTTTCCTAAATCTTTTTCTTTCATATGGTTAGGCATAGGGTTTGTGTAAATTCTCAAATTTTCATTCCCCAATTTTCAATCGACATGAATGTCTCCTTGTTCAATAATATCTTCTATTAGATGTTTGAATCTATATTTTTTTGTGTTTTATGACCTTTGTATCAGTGAAATTCACAAAAATGATCATCTCTATAGCTACAAGGTTTGAATTGTGGCTCGTGATAGTTTGAGAAATATGGGAGTGTGATAAGATTAGACTGTATCAACTACTTCAGCACATCCTCCATAGGTTCCCTTAAGGGAGTGAATTGTCACTTGGGAGCACTGTTTGTTCTTTGTTGTCCACGTTGAGTGTTTGTTGCATTGATTGTTGGTTGATTATTTGGTGGTTGCATGTATAGTTGTTGTGTGTTCATGGTTTGGGTGTTTTCTTGTCTAGGAGCAACTAAGACCACCTTTGCATGAACAACAACATCACTAGTAACATTTTTGTTCTTGGCCCAATAGCAGGGCTTGTTAAAACTAGTGGATGGGTGGTTGTCTTTATACACTTGTGTGTTTCCCTATGAGATTGGGGCTCTATCAATGTTAAGGGCTCTAGGGACAAGCTCATTATGAGAGGTAATGCACTACATCTTCAAGTGGAAGGATAGATCTAGATATTTGTTATGATAATCCCCACTTGTTGTTCATCGGGAATGTACCACTTGCTTTTACTAGCTCTTTGCCTCCACCATTGTAATAAATTGGAAAAAGCTTCTCCTTTACTTTTCTTGAGTGTGTATAACTCTTCTAAGCTCACATCCATGCCAAGATTGAAGAAGAAGTGATCTATGAATCTATCAATGATTTCTTGGAAGGTTTTGACGCCTGGAGGTAACTATGAAAACCAATCCATGGTAGGACCTGTTAAACTTCGAGGGAAGAGGTGCATTAAATAAGAATCATTGTAGGAAACCTCCATACACACGACGTTGAACTCCTTGATGTGATCCATATGATTTCCTCTTCCTTTGTATTTATTGAATTTTGGGATTTCAAAGTTGGGAGGGAATGGTACCATTGTGATGTTTCGATTGAGTCGATAGGGACATAAGTTTTGTGTATGGGGATTCTTTATCTTTCCCATTCGAAGATCCTACATTTCTTGTGATAACACCTTAAGTTATGATGCTAGATCATCTTGCGGGTTTGGAGGAGGAACATATGTTGGGATGAAGGATGGGTTTTATGCGGGATTCTAATATGATAAAGTTTTGTATGGGGTGTATGGTGGTGTAGGATATGGCGATGATGGTGTAGGCGTATATGTTCCTAATGTGTTCAGGTTGATGATGTTTTGTTGAGGGTTATAGCATAAACCTTGTTGTTGCTATTGTTATGTGATAAATTGTTGTTGTTGGGCATATTATTGAGCTTGTTGCTATTCTTGAGCTACTAAGGCTACTTTTTATGTTGCTAAGGTTGTTTGATGTTGTTGTCGTTGTTGTTGTACTGCTAGGGCTGCTTGTTGTTGTTGTTGTGTTGCTAAGGATGCTTGTTATTGTTGTTGTTGTTGTTGTGCTACTAGGGTTACTTGTTGTGGTTTTTGTTGTTGTACGACTAAGCCTGCTTGTTGTTTTTGCTATCGTTGGACTACTTTCTTGTAAGCCTATTGTACTTTTTGTAAAACTAAGGCATGTGCTTGCAATGTAGGATCACTCAGTGGTTGGGACATCTGCGATAGGTTTTGGGTGTTGATGTTTTGTGTGGGTAGTGGATGGTTAATGAGAGGTTGAGGGTTCCCTTGGTTTATCATTCCTTTTAAGATGGTGGATTGGGGTGGAGGAATGTAGGATTAAGGTGCCATTTGATTTTGTATGATGTGGGGGACCAAGGGAAAAAATGGTGTTGGTGCCATTTGGTATTGCGATGGTAATGACATATTAAGACCTTGTAACTAATTGAAAGGGTTCCCTTTCTGAAGGGTAGGGGGTTCCCTTGTTGTATTTGAGGTGGGATAAAGGTATTACCTTGGTTGATGGGATTTGTAACCAAGGTGTCATTTTTATTTCAGTCGATGATAGATGGGTTTGATGTGGATGGTGGATTAACTTGGGTAGATTGGGTAAACTCTTGTTTCGATGTATCAATGAGGAACTTGTTGGAACTACTTTTCAAAGGTTGACTTTGTGTGAGAGTGTTAACTTTCCCTTGTTTTCCTACTTGCGGAACTTGGCCCACATTACCTTGTGTAACATTAGGCATACTTGGGGTATTTGTGGTGATGGATGAAGATGGTTGTGCTTGAAATTTTGAGGTTGTTGTAGCAGCATGGAATGTAAGTGGTTTTCCAAATGTTGGTGTCCAACTTGTGTTTGGGGAAGGTTGGTGGTTAATGGAATGGTCATGTTGTGAATACCCACAGTTATGTTTGTTCCTAGACATGAAGTGAGACCAAGGTTGGTTCCTAGCCTAGTTGCAAGACTAGATGTTAAAGGTTGACTTGGCACAAGGGATGGAGTTGGTTGAATCGTAGATGAAGTCGAGCCTTGTATCAATGATTGTGTAACAAAGGATGGGGAAATTGGAGCTACATTTTCTAAGGCTTGATGTTCTTTTTTGTACTCCATGATTTATTCCTTTGTAAGTCCAAATGGGTTGCTCATGATGTCTTCTATCTCATATGGTCTTTATGGAGATGAGGGTTGTTGTGATGGGGTAACTTGACTTCTCAAATCAAATTCTTGAGGATTGGGATCACTTGAGGTAAATGTGACTTTGGTTTTCTCCATGATTCTCTTGTGTTGTGATCTTGTCTTTACCATAAATGGTGGGTCACCTATGGGAGAGTTGTGTTGGGATTTGCAATGTTTAAACTCTCTAGTTGACTCAAACTTAGGTAAAAGAGACGCTATAAGTCTTTTTGGAGCAATGGTGATAATGGGAGATGAAAAGGTGAATGCTATGGGGGAAGTGATCTTTGCAAATATTTTAGGACAACACTTTTGACTTAAGATTTTGATGTTTGATGTTTGGATAAAGGATGTTTATGAACTTGAGAATCTTTAGGGTAGACTTGTGACCTTCAAGATAAACTACACCAAAGATGATAACTAACTCAACCAAATGCATTGAAAAGGTTCATTTTGCTTAAAAAGTAGCTAAGTTAGGGGTTTGTTTTGTTTGATAGATGTCCAAGTCCAAAGTGTTGGTGCGTTCAATTTTTTTGCAAAGTTTGGTGAAGTGAAGGATGAGTTTTGATGAAGGGGTGGATGAAATGTTTGACCCAATGTTGACCTAAAGTGAACCTTTGTTTTGCAATACCAAGGTAGTGAGAAGCATGCTATACCTCTAAAGTGATCAAACCCTAAGGACTCAATGATTTTGGAAATAGGACCTAATTATTTTGGTAAAATAGGACTCAATGATTTTGACAATAGAATTCAATGACTTTGGATAATGGAACTCAATGATTTTGACAATATAACTCAATGTTTGCAATGTTTTCCTTGTATGATAGTAGGCGTAAGGTCAATTTATTCAACTAGCGTGATTAGTCACTAAATGGTCATGTGAGATTTGATTTGTCAAGTTTATCTTACTTAAGTGAGTTTATTTTACCACAAATACTTGTCTTAATTATGTTTTCAAACTAAATGTCTATGTCAAAAACATCATTCACAATGCCCATTTTGTGAAAAGGATGAAATTCAAGCCATAGTTGCCTATGTTAACTTTGGGAGATATGGATTGAGATATAAGTCAAGATATTTAGAAATATCTAAGGATGGAAATCTTTAGGAAAAGCATTAATATCAAGCCTATTTCAAAAGTATCAATATTTAAACCAAAGGGTTTGAAATTTTGAGGAAGATTGTGAATGTTTGTTTGTAATATTTTGGAACCAAGAAAAGTATTAAGTTGAATCACAAGAATTTACCATCATAGGCTCAAAAGATACTGCTTACTAAATCCCCACTTGGATTTCTCCAAACACTAAGACAATGCAAACAATTAGAGATTTGGCAACATTGGCTCCCCTCCACGACACACACTTCTCGGGACCACAAAATCTCAAAATTCTGAAGATCCAAAGATCCTAAGGATTTTTTTTTTCAACAACATTTGAATAGTACAAATGTGGGGTGGCTTTAGAACGACCTTTCCTGCACCAGCAAGCATAAAGGTTTTTGGCTTCTAAATAGTTGGTTCATAGTAAGTGATTTCGTTCAAGGTGGCCATACACGAAGCAAGATTAGCTCAAGATTATGGAGAATCAAGAGGCCTCCCAATCTCTTCCTAAGAAGATATTTTAACGTATCACATGGATACTAAGGGTGAAACTTGTCGGTATGACACATCCACACTTGTTTTTTATGACTTTCATCACAAACACATTATTTATATAGCGGCTTAAAAGAGCTTGGCTTTAGCTTGTTTCCACTTGGGTCGTTCCCTCCTTTCAAAGTGGGAAGGTAGACCCTCTAAAGATAAACAATAGCAAGGAAGTACGTTTGTAGTTTGATTATCCCAGTTTGCATGAAAAAGGGAGAGAATACACACCATTCCTTTTTCCTACACTAGAAAGAGGTTCGTTTTTAATCCAAATTGAAAGATGTAGGTGATTATACAAAGTGTTAAGGAATGTTTTTGATTCTCAAGATTGTTGAGTGGTGTGAGAGAATTGCATACGCACTCAATAACAAAGATGTAAATCAAAACATAGCAAAAGCTTGTTAATTTTAACCTCTAAAGCTAAGATTAATTCATTTTATGCACCAAATGAAATGTTAAGTTGCCTTGTTCAATTTTAAGAGCAAAATAAAATGATGAAATGAGGGTTCAATTTTAGTCCTGTTTGAGTGTTCTTTTTAGAACTAGATGAAAATTAGTGTGGTCCTAAAACATAAAATGAAAAGCATGATAGATGGGTTATAATTGCCCCAAAAGCATCAAACACTTGTTACAATTATAAGATTTAAAGATGAGAATGCTTCTTCACTTGAACTTTTATCGCCCAACCTACAAAACCCACTTAGCCTAAAAAAGCGTCATTATTTGCAAACACAAATAAAACAAAAATGGTGACCAATGCCCTCCTTCTAGCACCAAAATGGTGACCAATGTCATAGTATAGGTTAACTACACCCAATCCATACAAATTTGAGGCATATTTAACCCACTAAGCATCAATCCCAATAAGATCATTCACTATAAACAAAGACAAAGAAGCCATTAAAACTCACACTTTAAATCATGAAATCTTGAAAAACCTTTAATCTAAGATATTGAAACTCATCCTATTGGGGGAGTGGTGTAGCATTGATGTGGAATGGTGACCCTTTTCCCAATCCCTTGGATAATGAGCTTGGATAATGATTTAAATGCTAAATTAACATGATATATGCTAAGATGATCAATATGGGTGTATGCAAATCTACTCTAAATGTATGCAATCTTCAAAAGATTAAAATCCTAATTAACAAATAAGCTAAATGTATGCATCTATGTTATCATGGAAGCCATTAATGGAAGCTAAGATAATATGCAAGTAAATAAAGCTAAAATGATGTTAAATAAGTGCTAGTAAGAGTGATTTTAACAACATAAGTTTGATGTTAAAAGATGGATCCATTTGTCTCCAAATAGTGACCTATTTATAGGATAGCAAATGAGAAATGAAGGGTTAAGTTCAAAAAAGGTAATAAATGGTCAAAAATGAAAGAAGATGGAAGCATGGATCATGGATTCTCATCAAGCCTGGATGAGAATCAATGATGAGATTTAATCAAGGGTTCTCATTCCTTCAAATAAACACACTTTTAACCTGTATAATAGGTCGCAAGTTAACTTGCACAAGAAGTTTTGAGTTAACTTGCACATGAAGTTTTGAGTTCACTTGCACATGAAGTTTTGTAAGAATATTCCCTTTTTCAAATGAGTGAGGAGAAAGAATATTCTCATGGGTGAGGAAATATATATTTATGCAAATTAAAACAAAGTTTAATTGTGCAAAAGGGGAATGATTATTCCATGGGAATATTCCCCTTTTGGAGGAATGTGCAAAGGAGGAATATTTCCTTGCAAGTGGAAGAATTAGTAATTTGATAATTAAAACAAAGTTTGAATTATGCAAATTAGGGGAATTATATGATATTCATTAAATAATTGATTTAATGGAGATCAAATGAAAAAGCAATGGATGAGATTGATTTCATCTGTCAATGGTCACAAATGAAAGGAGGATGAAACATGGATCAAGGATTCTCATCAATGGATGAGAATAAAAGATCACATGGATCAAGAAAAGATCAAGGGCTCACAATCATGCAAAGAAACACACTTTGCAACAAATTTAAAAAGTTGTTTCAAAGTTTGTTTGGAGTAATCATTACCTTTTTTTGGAGAAAAATAGGAGAATATTCCAAGTTGAAATATTCCCTATGCAAGTCCATGAGAGGGAAATTAGCAATTTAGTTAATTAAAACTAAATTTGAATGTGCAAGATGAGGAATGTGAGGATATTCATTAAATTATTGATGTATTTAATGAAAAGGAGATGCAAATATGATATTTAATTAAATAGTTTAGGTTATTTAATTAAATAAGAGGACTTAGGGTTAAAATTAAATAATTTGCATTATTTAATTAAATCAGATGAAATGTTAGTGTGAGAGGAGGTGAATTAACCCAATTAGGTCAATTAGATTAATAGATGAAAATAAGGAATTTAATTAAATAATTAGGCTTATTTAATTAACAAGCAAAAAGAGCATGGTTTTGAGGACAAAATGATGTTAGTTAGCCAATGTGATCCATTAAGACATTTTTAGGTGTTTACAAATCCATTTGATTTGTTGGTTTATTTTGAACTGTGGGAACAACAATTGTGTACTCCATGATTTAATTATTTGTGTCAAATTTGGGTAATACCATGGTTGTTGTAGGCTCTGAAGTTACAATAGACGCACTCTCCATCAGTTGTTTCTTTTCTTTTTTATACAATTTTTATTTCCTTTTAAAATTTTCAATGTAATCATAACTTAGGGATGTGGGAACAATGAAATTCTTGAATGGTGAAGGAATAGGAGTATTTGCAGTTGCTAATGATATTGCAGCCACACTAACTGTGGGACTGGGAGTTCCTAGAAATAACTCCTTTGTGGTGGAAATGGTAGTTGATGTTGGAATTAGACCTATCAAAATCCTTTTCCTCTTTTGTGTGCCTTGATCACTTGGTGTGGTA
Organism: Sequoia sempervirens; assembly: GCA_007258455.2. Classification (NCBI taxonomy): domain Eukaryota; kingdom Viridiplantae; phylum Streptophyta; class Pinopsida; order Cupressales; family Cupressaceae; genus Sequoia; species Sequoia sempervirens. Next base: position 340,413,683 of record VDFB02047230.1, on the reverse strand, counting down.
TCTTGTATTGTTGTCCTCTTGTGTGTAATTTGTTGTAGCACATGTTGAACACTACTAGTACTACTAACCATACCATGACCACCAGTGGTAGTGGCAGTTGCACTAGGTTCTCCACCATGGGCATGTCTAAGTTGTGATTGTATCTGACCTTAAGGATTAGGATTTGAAGCTCTAAAAAAATGAATTTTTTTAGTTGTACTTGTATGCCCCTGGTCTACTTTATCATCTCCAATGCCTCACCTATCAACAAGTTTTTTATGGTCCACATCTATTATCATACAAATTCCTTGTCCTTGGGACCCCAAACCACCACCTTCATAGCCCATTTTTTCAGCTATGGCTACACCTGAAGTGTATGTTTCTTTTCTGGCCTCACTTAAACTAGCTTTGACATGGATTTGTTCTTCCCTAGATCATCCTTAGATTCATCAGCAGTTTCTTGATCTTCACATTCATTGGGATGCTCTATATTCCACAATTTTCTAAACTCAAGATCTTCTTCATTATCTTCATAGTTTGCAAGAGTTATTGGTTCACCTAGCTCCTTCCTCATAGACCAAAAGGCAATAATCTTTCATCATGACCAACTTTTAGCTATAACTTCCTTATCTAGAGAATCTGGCATTTTTACTCTACTAGATGATATATCACTTTTTTTATAAAAATTTTTGTACCTCTTGATTGTCTTTCGGTGCAATGGCATAATTTTTGTTGACAATTGTTCAAAAGAAATACCTTTCTTAGAAACACTTCTCTCCATTGCTATTTTGACCTCATCCCAAGAATCCTTGTTTCTCAAGTTTTCAAGCAAGGGTTTACTTTGATGTTGAATTCTACTTGCAACATTCCTATTGGCCACAATAATTGATTTAATGGTGTCACATGGATCATATTGCCAATGATAGACAACATCAAAATTAAAAAAAATTCAAAAGATCATATGCCACACAAAATGCTTTTCTCTTGAATGTGAACCCTCCACATGAAAAAGGTAAATAAGGAAATAAGGCCTTCTTTTGTTGACCGACAAAGTGTAGTTCATAAATAATCTACATCTACCTTACATATTCCAATGCAAAAACCCTTTCTGTCACATGTATTGGAAGTTTGTATGGCTCTACTCCCAATCCATAAAATCTTAGCACAGTATATTTTTCCATTAACTACTGGAATCAACCAATTGTATTTCTTTTCCTAGTTGAATACAATTTCTACATGACATAGGCAATCTAGGTATTGGAGTATTTATAATTTCTTGATGCAATGGAGCCAAAAAGTAGTCTACAAAATGATTGTAGTTCCTTCAAGAATCATGCATCCTTATCTCAATGGCCCAATCATATACTGGAGCCATTTTCTTTTCCTCGACATTACTATAGGGCTGAATCTGAATCTTGTTGGTCTGAAACATTCCAATAAATTTGAATAGAAAAAAATATCACAAGTAGGTTGCGAACCTAAATGTCTTAGTGGACTTTGAGTGTGCACCTCCTTTAATCGTTAAAATTTTTTCATGCATGGATTCTACAATGTGCTCAATATAGTTATATTTGGCAGGTTGAGATGAAAAGCATAATGGATGTTATGCACCATTTTATGGAGGCTTGCACCCACTTCCCAATTGCTATCCAGTATGAGGAAAAATGCTAGCATGAAAATAATATCTTGAACCCATGGTATAAAAATATCAAAATCATAAGGAGGCTTATGATTACCTTTCAATTTGTTTCATCTACTACTTCATAATCACTAGCAAGATTTTTTAGGTCAATGTGGACATTTCCAAGTTCTTCGGTTGTAAACCCCAACACTTTTTCAATTTCTTCTACATTAATGGATAAAAAATATTCTTTGCTATCTTTATTAGCAATTACTCTTTTGTTATCATCTTAATTATGGGCACAGACCATGATAAATTATGGGCAAGGGAAAACTTCATGTAACATCATGTGATCTAATCCACTTACCCACAGTGCACTAAAACTATTAACTTGCATTTGGTTTGAAGCCTTATTCTCAGATGAAAATCTAAGTTCTAAGGCATGCCTACCATAGATTCCAGGATAATAAATATCATTGTATTCATTAGTGAAGCCCGGGGTTTTAAGCAATCCAACATAATGTGTTTTTTATCCAATTTTTCTCTACCTTTCCCAACAACTTTCTTTGGTTTGCTAGTGGTACTGGTGGTAGACATGCTTATACAATTTGAAATTGTGAATTCCCTCTTAGTCCTTAATTTTTCTTAGGTCTCTCAACCCTAAACCCAAACTTCAAAGTTTGAAAAAAAAGATATTTTAAGAAACATTGAAATGTAGCCATAGGAATTTTGTCTTTCACTTACCTGAATTTTGATTCTTGAAAAGATTAATACTGATTGGCTTTGTTTGAACCCAAAATCTCCCTAGTGCACTGCAATGAGCAATCTAAAATCTCCATGTGTGCTTACGACTCTATCACTTAAAAATAAAATCACTTAGTATAAAGTTCAATTTTTTTTTTTAATATTAAATTGAATGAAATGTCAACATGTTGCCACTAGACTACACACTTAGTGGGTGTGTGTAGGATCATGATGGGACAAAAAGTGGCGATATGATGGGTATGTGTAGGATATGTGGTTGACGACTTTTTTTTTACCCAAAATTGATGAAACTAAAAGGGTTTTTTAAGGAGATTCTCAGCTTTCCACCATTATAAATTATGCTTTACTTTGAATTTAATAAATAATTATTATTCATTTTCTATTTGAATTACGACTAAAGACCTAATTGATAGGCTGATTGAAAAACATCTATAGCTTTCAAACAGTATCAAATTTTTTGAATATGAAACATGTGTCACATTCTATGCTTCGCATACTATAGGATTAAAAAAAAATGAATTTCATGGATTTTTTACCAAGTTAAGGTGGTTAGACATATGAGTTTTATATTTTTTAAAATTTGTAATAAAAAATTCATAATTAATTATTTACTTGGAAAAAAATTACAAAAAAATGCATCACATCGGGACATGAGTCCTCTACTTATATCTAAAATAAATATATAAAAAATATTATCATTTTATTGTGGTTAGGGTGGTTAGACAAACACTTACTTCTTATCTTTTCCCTAAAATTTAAGTACTCTGCATTGAAATTTCAAATTTTCACCAAATAGATTTTTTTAAATAAACCTAGTATTTTAGAAACTACATTCAATTTGCTATAGATTCTATTCTTACATATTTTTGAAATAATATAGATAACTTATTCAAATTTTTATGTCAAGTTGCCTAACTCTAATTTTTCTAAATTTTTCGCCACTTAAGGGCTTGTTTTTTCCATGATGATCCTGCACATACCCTAGTACATTAAATTTTCATAATGACACTTAGAAATAAATTCTCAAACAAATTCTCAATTATTGATCTTTGTAAATGTAACATTTATAGGGTGATTCTGAAGGTTTGAGTTTGCAAGCCTAGTGCTTTGTGCATTTCATTCTAGAATGCAACTGCAACCATCCATCAAATGTTCATCAAACGGTTGAGTAATTTATGATATAAACAATAAACATGCTCCCATATTTTACACATAGATTCCATGTACTGGGATAACACTTATCTCCATCAGAGCTCCTCACACTCAATAGTAAAGCCTTTAGCCTTCAATGATGATTTCAATTGTGCTCACTATGCCTATTTATGGGCCACCAGTGCCACTACCATCCTGATCCCTATTTACTTATGAGTTGTACCAGGTGTGAGGTTGGGTATAATGATAATCACGATTTGTGCAAACTAAAAAACCAATTTAATTGATTTGTGTAACTTAATCCTTACATTTACAATTAAAACGTTTAATTTGGTTGATGTCTAGCTACATGCAAATTGTACCTCAAGTTGACAAGCTATCAAAATTGTCACTCAAACAATATGAAATCATTAAAAATCTTGTTTCAGTTGATCACTGGATTAATGACATCATCATCTACAATATGTTGTGTAGTTTTCAATATCAAGCTATCCAATCAATGCTTGGGATGTATATATGGTATTAATTTGTGTCGCCGCCCACAGTACCGCAACCACACTTTCTTCAAAAAGATTGAGAACTAAATGAAAGGTAGAGTACTTTGAGGCATTGAAAAGAGAGAATTAAATGGCTTGTTTTACCTTAATCATTATCAATTTCCACTAATAAGTCACAATAATTTTTTCTCACTTATGATTAGAACTATATGTTAATAATACCTTAATCATTATCAATGTCCACTAATAAGTCACAATAAATTTTACTCACTTCTGATCAAAACTATATGTTGATAATTACTATTAGTTTTAAAAGCCACATTTTTATATTGAACAAAGAAAAAAGGATTTACAAGAATGGAGCCATGAAAAATATTTTAATTTAAGTAGCTAAAGATTGAAGTACATACTACATAGCCAACCTAGCAAAAAAGCCACTAACTGTGACCAAAAACCAGTCACAAAATACATATTACAAGAATTGTTATATTGTATAATAAAATATAGACACGAGACATGTCACACAATTTATTACTAAAGAATTTTGTAACAATAGTTGAGGCCATCAACTGGGTTTTTGAGTAGAAGGTGAATCAAATTTAACAAAGTAACAACAGAGAAGAAAAGCAAATCACCCAAAACCTTCCTCAAAAACTCCAGACTCTTTAATGATTCATTTTTTGTATCAAACAATAGACCACATCTCATATTAACAAGGGCAAGAGCCTGTGCTATAGAAGCATTTAATTCCACTTTTTGGACGATTCCACCAATAGGCACTAACCCACTTTCAAAATTGTAATGCTCAAATGCCAACTCCAACAAAGAAATAGAGTAAATGAAAGGATGAAAATAATGTATTTCCAATGTCTTCACCAAATCTTTATCGAGAAAAATGTCCATGCAATTGGACAAGAAAGTTGAAGATATCTCAAAATATAGAGCATAGGGGTTTTTTTGAAGCCATTCCCTACCCATAATTATTTGTATAGCATCCTTGACCTGTACACAAGGAATTGTAAAAACCATACCTAGCTTTCGTCTATCGTATGCATTATCGCTTTTTTCTCCCAAAACATTTGGGTAGCATGACACACCATGAAGACTCCATAATATCACAGTTAAATTGAGAATAGAGAAGAAAGAAATCAAATCCAAATATATTATAAATGATATGAAGAACATCAAGTTGGTGAAGCATATATAGAAGTTAGAACAAAGACAATGACATCAAATACTCACACTTAACATTTAATTCACCACTTGATGTGACAATATTATTTCTAAAAAATTATGACAATATTATTCCAAGTTACCTGCAAGCTCCACCATCTTCATGAACACTGAGAAAATCCATGTGTCGGCCTCCTCGCTTCCCCGTTGGGTTTAACCCGTGTGCAACTTTCAGCAAAGAGGAGGTGGGGAACTGTCCATAGTAAATCTGGCGCTTCACATATGTGTTCTCTTTACCTTAAGACCATTCACTTGTGCATAGCCTTTAGACTAGATGGATGGCCCAAATTAAGATGTCTTGCTTACCTTTAAAACATGTGCTTAAAATGCTCGTTTAGTAGCATAGGCTTTATCACTACTCAACCTTATGTCAAAATATTTCCTGAATGTTTCACACCTTGCTATAGTTCCTTCGCTAGTTTTGATCATTCCACGTGGCACTTCCCCACCTCCCCATTGAGGGATGGGAGATTTAGGTGGGTCCCTCGCGGGTTGGTGGGGGTCAAGGTTGACCCATGTCACCCTATCTTGACTACTCATTTCTCAAACCCATCATTCACCTAGGTCGAGGGGCTGGTCACCATGATGACTCCAAAGGGTTAAGTCATAACTTAATCGACCTTCTACTATTGGTAGCTAGTCCACAATAAAATATTATTTTGGTTGTCATGATTTTAAGTGATTTAATAAGTAATAAATTTTCAACCATTGATTTTTGGAAGTCTAACGGTTCTAGTGTTATTTTGGAGGTTTGAATTCGTAAGTCTAGTGCTTCAGACATTTTCTTTTGGAATGCAACTACAATCATCCATCAAAAATTTATCGAACAATCGTGGGTTATATTGATTTGTGCTAACATATGGTTTCAAACATAATGAATATGTTGACACTTGTCCCCATGTTGGACACTTTGTGAAGGAATTTGGATGTGTGGAAAATTGTCCCAAAATAGAACAATATGTAGCATTTGATATTTTTGCCACCCATGCTATGATTTATTATTTGCATACCACTTTATTTCACCAATGAATTTTTCTATTGGTTTGAGATTATCTTTAATTTGCCAATGGTTTTTTTCCTTCATTTGACAAAAAGGTTTGATTCACCAATGAAAATATTTTTTTTGGTTTGAAAATAATTTTGAATTGCCAACAAAATAATTTTATTTGTTTGAGCACAACTTTAATTCACCAATAGAAATATCTTGTTGGTTTGAAAACATGTTTAATTTGCCAATGGAAATATTTTATTGGTTTGAATAAAGGTTTTAATCACCAATGAAAATATTTAATTGGTTTAAAAAATTGCAATTCGCTAGGATTTTCCACAGAATTCTAGCGATTACAAAATATTCACCAATTGAGATTATTTTTTTCTCAAAAAAATGAAAAAAATTGCTAATAAAATTAATATTTTTATCGAGAAGTATACAAGACTCGCTAGGATTTTACACCTTCACTCAGTGGGGGGTTCTTAAAGTTATCTTTGATCCACACAATGAAACTTTTTGTCACCCCATTATCTCTTTAATTTTTATTGCTAGTTTGATCTCATGTTTTGACTAAGGAATGAGGAACCCTTCAACTCTTGCATAGCAAGAATCACAATGCTCTTTAACACCACCATGATTTTTATTGCTCCATGTACAAAAAGGTGAGAAATATTTATAGGTACCAAAGATTTATTTGTAGATGATGATATCACAAAAAAAGGATAGGATCACATTATTGGAAAGACATGATTGTTTCCATGAGTCTATCTTAGACACTAGATTTATCAAATTTCATTTCTCTCAACTCTTTAATTTGGGAATAAAAAATTATAAGTTCCTAACCTTTTTCACAATGTTTGTTACGTGGGAAAATGGATCTAGGCTCTAAATCACATCTTTCCTAACATTATATCGGAGAGGAGCTAAAATTGGTCACTCAACTACTGTCCTCAATAAAAGAGTAAATGCTTGATCAAGGTTTTGGTCCTTTTTTTGGGGATGTGGATTGCATTGATATTGGATGTGACATGAAAGTGAACTAGGTTAACTTTCAATCTACATCAAACTAATGTGAATACAAAAAATACAGAATTGAAGCACAAGTGTAATGCCCTCCTATTTTTGACTTGTAGTTGTGGAATTGGTGTTTCAACTTCACCATTTCCTCATGGATTTTGTGGTGATTATTTTTTATGGATCTGAATGGTGTGCATGAACCACCAGATGTTTGAGTTGAGGTTCCTCAATGTGTTAGTTGTTGGAATTTTGTATATTTATATGCTTGGATATATCAATTTACTTCAATTTATAGATGTGCATTAAATATGATATGGTTAAATTTAATCTTGATTATTGATGTTGAGAAGGAATGATGTATTTAATGAGTTATATATTCGATTCTACTTTCATTATTTATGTTATTGAACACTATTGGGTGATTATAATGTGAGCTTTGATTATATATACATTAAGCAAGTACACTTGACATGTATTGAATGGTTATAGGTAGAAGGTTATTTCTCCACCTGGCTACATAGGTTTGAATTATTCCCAAATGGTGATTAATTCAGACATTGTCACATTGGGCCTCCCTATCCATTCCTTGATCATAATCAAATTGAGTATGGTATGTGTCATGTTTGACCCTATGTGAACTTAGACCCTAGTCAAAGGTGATTCTATATTTTGTCTACGTCATGAAAAATAAGGGAATACATTCTAATTTAATTAATGGTTTAATTTTCATATTTTTTGCAAACAAAATGTTAGGAATTTAAATGATTTCTATAGTGATTATTAAAATATTTTATGTGTTTTAGGAAAGGGGAAAAATAGAATGAAAGTAGAAATGAACTTAAGCTATTGTTAAATTAAATTATAAAAATTCCTTGGGTTGATAATTGTAGGTTATGTTTGATTTAATTATCATGACTGAATTATGAATTCTCTAAATTTAAATGAATATATGCTTATATGGATTTAAATTGTAAACTAAAATGATATAGGTTATTTAGAAATTTATTGATGTCTCTATTTGGGACTTTGAGAATGTTGGTTAACAAATTTGACACCTTGAGAATTTAAAATTGAATGCCTACAAGGTGCAAAAAAATTACCCAACAGCTCTGAATATTAATCTTTGAACAAGATGAATATTCTCTAAATTTTTCTAAGGTACAACTCCCTCATATGATTTCCAATGAATTAGAAAAACAAGAAATAAAACATCATGCATGCTTTTAACCAGAAAGAAGAAAAGGTATACCCAATATCAGAAATTTTTTGAATATCAGGTACGTACTACAGTGAATAGAAGTATTAACACAAAGACTAATTAATCATTAGAAACAAAAAATCCACTCAATACCATATGAGAAAAAAATCAATGTAAGAACTACACTTCTCAAACCTAGATAAGACATGCATAAGATATTCTTAAACTCAAAGATTTAAGAAATTAGGTTAACTTCACCAAATTGCACATAAACAAAATAGTAATTTCATTTTTCAATAGTACTGAGCAAAACTTGCGAAGAATGTCTAGAGAGAGCATATGAAAATAGATACAATTTAAATAGGCGGATGAGTCTCGCTTCTTCATGTTCATATCCAATTAAAAAAAGACATGTAAAAGAAACAAAGAGGAGCCATGCCACTATGATGGTGTCGCTTCATTTCCAACTTTTTGGATCACCAAAGGTCTCTTATGCCATGCCTGGAAATTCTTAAGGATATGCATCAGGTCCTTATGTTGAGAAATAGTTACATTTTTCATCCTTGCCTTCTATGTCAGATGAAGATATTTAGCCGTTTCCATGTGTTGCTCACAAGATTTCATAAGATACATTTCCTGAGATGATACCAGGTGTAATTCACTTAGTTTTTGAAATTGTTCAACATTAAGAGTGGGTAAGTCAAGAGCTTCTTTAACCATTTTCTGGAAATCAGCTAGTAAGCTTCTAGCGTCTACATTATCTCCTATTTCATCTTTATCTTGAAGCAGACCAAGAGCTACCAAGGTACTCAATGCTTCATTTGAAATTTTGAATCATTCATTGATGATCTCTTTAAGCTTTTCTAAGATTTTTCTAGAAAATTTCAATTTCCATTCTACTCCTTTAGTCCATGATAGGTAGCGGATATCTAAAGCATTACGTATGATTTGATCCGCAACTAGTTTTTCCATATCTGAGCTCATCAATAACTTCAATTCAGTTTGATAATTAACCCACAATTTCTCTTCCTTTTCAATAGCAATGGCCTCATCCCCTAAGGTGGATTTTAGAGTATTTTCCTCTTGGAAGTGTTTAAAGGATTCAAAAATAATAAGGTTTCTTTTCTTGATGAGGGATTCATTCCAATCATCTACAACCCGACTTAAACTTTGACTACTTTTGATTTTAGTTAGGTCTTCCTTTCCAACCACAGTAAGAGATTCAATAGAAGCATCTACTTGGGAAATAGATTGTGGGACAACTTCAAAGATAGATTTTAAACAAATAGTCAAGTTCTGAATGTGAGCTTTCAATTCATCTTTGCTTTCTTTATCTTTATTTGATCTCTCAACCATCCCAATTGCTAATACCTGAAAATTTTGAACATCCCCATCCTTGGTAAGAGGACCAAGGTTGACCCTATTCACTTCAAAGTCACTTTCTCTCAGTTGAGAAACATCTCTCTGCACAGAAAGGTGTGCAATTTCCAACTGGAGTGTCCCTGATTTTGTGTCATGTATAAGCATAGCGATAGTCTTTAGCTCCTTAGGTTTAGGAGTTGAAGTCCTATGTAGCAATTGACCTACCATGTCTTGATTAGGCAAGCTAGACTATATGGATTTCCTTTATCAGGACAATGAATCTTCTAGCTAGGTTGGGGTTACCGTGACATTAGTTGCCTTGAAACTTGGGGACTCAAATAGCGTTCGAGTGACTGGAGGGGTATCTATTGCAGGTGTAGTTGTTCCTAGCTCCTGAGAGGGGTTTACCTCTCTGATAGGTGATTCATTTTTAGAGGGAGGGGAATCGACATTCAGGTTTTCTAATCCTTCCTCTTCCTCTTCTCCTTCGTTATCCTTCTCCAGAATAGGCAAATTGAAAATATCATCCCCACAGGTTTGTGAATACACATTTCTTTCTAGTAGATCCCCATCACCGCCTCCTTGGGCACCTAATGATAAAGACTAGGGAGCATTACAAGTTGATTTCATTCTGGAAGAGGCTTGGGAGGTACTTTCAGCAGGCTGTGAATCTTTTGATCTAGTACAAGGGTGAGATTACTTGGTTTTCTTTTTAGTCACCCATTCCCAAGTCCTAGTTAGAACATCAATAGTTCTAGATTCAATAGTTTTCTCTTCTTTAAAGCTCCAATCCATGGCATGAATGGGCTGGCTCAAGCTCTATGAGTTCAGTATATACCGGGTCAACCATGTCAAACCCATCTTCAATAACACCTTGCAAATCCAATTTCAAATCATAAATGATAATTTCCTCCACTGTTAATCTCATCTAGCTTTTTCTCCTTACCTCATATTCATCAAAGCAATTGGCCTAGTAATCCTCCATGTTGGATTGGTGATTGTAGGTAGGACCCAAATTTAGTATGTTCTTAATATAGTCTTTCAGGTCAAAAGCAACACACTCATCATATGAGGGAATGTTATACCTGGAAAATTCTATCTCAATATTCAAAGCATCAGACATAGATTGGAAACTATATGCACCAAAACCAAATGGAAAACTGTCAGTCTTTTTCTACCTTGGCACAATCTATTAACATCAACCAATTGTTTGCTGACCTCAATAATCACCCATTTATCTTTAGGATACCTGGGCAATTTAATAGGAAAAACTGCATACTTGCCTACTCTTATGTACGAAAACCTCTGAAATTGGATAAATTGGCTACCATAAAAATCAACAAACTGCATGGCCTCTAGAGACAACCTCATTGCAAAAATGTCCAAAAATTGGTACTTTTTTTGGATAGTGGGTTGATTGATGGTCAGGGAATTGCAAGGAAATTTTTTGGTGGTAAATCATAAATTGGTACTTTTTTTGGTGGTAAATCACTTGGCCTTAATCTCGGCCAGGGTCGAGTGCTAGCAAGGGAATACATTAAATATGATGACATAAAGAAAAATATGTTCAGAGTGAAGAATGCCATCAACTCATGTACACAGTAGTTGATAATCTTAGCCCAATCTACCAATTTCTCCCCACTCAATATGATTTGAATGAAGAAATACATTCATTCTTCAAAACTGTGAATATTTTCACTACCCCTAACCCTGTGCAATAGCACAACAATATCGGCTACTTCATCTACAAAATGGTTCTTGTGTAGGTTGCGAGGAAATTGAGACTTTCCCTTCTTCCCAGTTTGATTAGCTAGTTCTTTGCTATTACATTCTTGTAAACCCCTTTCTTGGCAGTAAACTCAATCTCAGAATTGGTCATGTCCATGGGTGAGTATTCGTCCCTTTTTGGAATTCTGAAACAAGACATGAAGGTAGACCTTTGAATTTTAGAATAAGTCTATTATCTTTTGTCCTAACCTCCCGTGTCTGTGAGTTATAATGTCTAATACATTCTGAAACTAATTCAAGACATTGCACTACTATTGGAAATATGACGAAATCAATCAACCCACTATCCACTACTCTCTCAATAATAGGGGGAGGCTTAGGTTTGTTAAATTTGTTCTGCAGTTCATCTAAATTAACAGGACCTAGCCGAGTATCACCAATTTAAGGTCCTTCATAGGTTAATCCAGACACATACTCATAGCCAACATATTTAACCCTTGCCATGTGCAGCCGTGACTCTTGATAATATATGTTTCTTCAATGCAAGAGTAAATAATTTAGAAAACAGGTTGCAATGAATGAAAACTGAAAAATGAAAGTACCTCTAATGGCGAACCCTGCAATTTAAATTGTGCATCTTCTCTAGCTCATCCTCAGAAATTGTCATGGTAAGAATGTTTGCTCATCCTTCTATTTTATCAAACACGACTTCATGGAAAAACATGGGAGTAGATGGACATTAATTTCTTGATTTTGTATTATGACATGTGGTAGCTGTTGCTTTCACTATTCCCCACATAACCATCATTTAAAAATTTAAAAACAAATGTCTATGAGCGGTAATAAAAGAGGTTTCTACAACTCTAGAAATATGCACCGAGGTTTGAATGTTATAGTGAAAGACTGGCCTAGCTAATAGTCATCACGCTGGCAACAAGGTTCGAAAAATATACAAAAAACCACAAAATTTAAACATTTGAAGGAGATAAAAGAGGCCCGGTCGGCAAAGTGGAAGGTTCGATGAACCATAGAAAACATTGCCCAGGTTCACACCACGACATGAAACGCCAACCACATTAAAATGAAATATTTTTCAATAAGTAGGAAGACTCTATGAGGTGGGAAATAAAATAATAGCAACATTGGCTCTAACTAGGGACAAAGACTGATAAGGATGAAGCAATGAACCCAGACCAAATGGAAGGAAATTAGTGTCTTATCAATTGGGCAACAGAGTCATTCAAAATGGAATACACTGTCTAGCAGCAAGGAAACAAACCAAAGGAACAATAAAACCCAAAGAAAAAACCCTAAGCTAACTATGTACAAATAATGAGAGGCCGCAAGGCCATTATAGCTGATATAGCTTCAGATCTTGCCCATTATAAGGAATGGGCAAGGGAGTTTTGTCAGGGTATGTAAGTTGGAAAGTATTAGGCCAAAATTCCTAAATGATTTTGAAGGGACTGATCCATAGTGAATCAAACTTCTTATGATCGCCTTTAGGTTCCCTGTGTTTATCCCACAACAAAACTGAATCCCCAATCATGAACTTTCTAGGTCTATACTTCCTGTCGAAAATTTTCTTGACCCTTTCCTAATGTATGGTTATCTTGTCTACCATTTCTTCTCATTGTTCCTGTAACTTAGTTAAGTACATAATCCTTTTTTTCCAAAGTATCATTGAATTCAACTTCCTCTATAGCAATTTGCAATTTATGAACTGGTAGTTCTAACGAAAGAGGAAGTTCACTTTCCACTCCATACACAAACTCAAAGGGGGTAATGCCAATAGCCCTTTTCAGAGTTACTTGATTTTCCCATAGGGCTGCATACAACCTTTTGTGGTAGTTTTTCTAATTGTCACTGACCAACTTTTTGATAATGTTTACGAAATTTTTGTTACTACATTCTATGTGATCGTTTCCCTATGGGTAATAATTGACTGAATGGGAGATAGAGATTTCATAATCATAGAAGAAAAGTGAAAACTCACTAGATGAAAAACTGGTAGCATTATCAGTAACTAGTTTATGTGGAACTCCATACTTGACCAAAATGTTTTCTTTGATAAAATCACAGACTACCTTAGAAGTAGTTCTTTTGACTGGAATTGCTTCCACCCATTTGCTGAAGTAATCCGTAGCTGTGATAATATGATTATGACCTCCGCTAGATTGTGGGCTGATTAGACCAATAAAATCAAGACCCCATTGCTGAAATGGTCCATCAATAACCACAGGCTTGAGTGGTAAGGTTGCTAGTTAATGTCTTGCTACAAATAATCTTGATTTTTCTCACTTACCAACCTAGTGATAGGCATCTTTAAACATCCCAGGCCAATAATATCCATGTCTTATGATCTTAAAGTTAGTCACAGTGGAAGAGAAGTGACCTTGATAGGCCTCATTGTGGAAAGTATTAAGTAGTCATTCTTGTTGATCTTTATCAACACATTTCAAGAAAGTTCCATCTATACCCCGCTTGTACAGGGTGTCACTCCAGATAAAATACTTAGCTTCCTTCAACTTCAAATTCCTTTTCTATTTACTTGAGAGGTGATTTGGACATTGTCCATAAGTAAGGAAGTAAGCAATATCAAATAACCACTCATCTTGTAAGCAAACAGTTAACACCAATGGTAAATATTTGCTTTCTTCTTCTTTCAAGTTCTCTACCATCAACTTGCAAAGTCCCCTTCCTCTAACTAATTTAGTGGGATTTAAGTCTAGGTCATACTCTTGTACCTTTTCTATACAACTACCTCTCTTATTGTAGTCGATGTCTTGTTGGGTTAGTATGCTCTTCATGACATGATTTGTCACATAAACCACCGAGTGTGAGTGCAAGATATATAAATGGAACTGCTTGATTTCCCAAACTATTGCAAATGCATTTTTTTTATGGGAGCGCAATTAAGCTCATGTTTCTTTAATGGTTTTCTCATGAAAGCAATGGGTGCCTAAACTTTATCTTCATTTTCTTGCATTAGTATAGTAGATGTCGTATGCTCTGAAGCATAGCAATAAATAATGAAATCCTTCTTGAAGTCTGCGCTGACCAAGAGAGAAGCTCGGGAAATTGCTTCTTTTATGTTTTCAAAAGCTTGCTTCCTAGCTTCATTCTATTTAAAACATGGTTTTTCTTTCATCATATCTACAATGTGTTTAGTAATTTCAAAGAAATCTAGAATGAATTTTCTCAAGAAATTCACCTGACCAAAAAAATATTTTACACCAGTCCGACTTGAAGGAAGATTTAACTGCAAGATATCCTTAACCTATTTTGGATCTATTATGATGCCTTCTTTAAACATAATGTGGCCTAATATTTTTCCTTTTGTGATAACAAAAATAGACTTTTTGGGGTTAAGAGAGATACCATGTTCTATGCACATTTGGAAAACTCATTCGAGATCTTGTAAATGATCAATCCTTTTCTTAGAGAACACCGTTAGATCATCAAGATAAATGACTATAATTTTTTTTCTAGAGATCACCAAAAGATAGGTCCATAGCACGTAGAAATGTAGCTCCTGCATTAATAAGTCCAAATGGATTTTTATTATAAGAAAAAGTCCCCCAAGGTGTGGTAAGTGTCATTTTATGTTGGTCCTCTCCTAATACATTGATTTGATTGTAACCTGAAAAGCCATCTAACATAGACATCATTTTTGAGCTAACAGTTGTTTGTAAAATATGATCCATGTTAGGTAGAGGATAGTTATCTTTCAATGATGCCTGATTGAGATTTCTAAAATCAAAACATATTCAAATCTCCCCATTTTTCTTGTGCACTGGTACAATATTAGCCACCCAAGTTGAATGATGTATGGGATATATGATCCATGCCTTTAGCATTTTTTCAATTTATTTAAAGATGGCATCGGTTACCATAGGATTATAATTCCTTTTTTTTTGCCTGAAGGCAGCTTTCCCTTCCTTGAGTGGTATGTGATCCTAAAATTTCCCATTCATGAAATTATTCAAATCATCATAACACCAGGAAAAGACTTCCTTGTACTTAGTTAGCAAGGCTATTAATTTTTCTTTCTCTTTTGGTGAGCAACATTTTATAATATAAACCACTTTGGGAGAATCAAGTTCTCCAATATTCACTGCCTCAAATCCATCAGAATGTCCAACAAAATTTATCATCTTCTTCTGGATAGAATGATCATGGTGATCGAACAAATCCTCAAGAGACACCAAACCTTTGGGTATTTTATTCCATTTTAATTGAACAACCTCATCTCAAAGGCCGACTACACTATCTAAGCAGAAATCCTTACATTGATTGTCACTCCCTTCAAAAAATGTTTGAGTAAATGCCCCAAAATTTTCCAAGAATTCCTGAATTTGTTTATCATCTTCAAAGACCTGGAAATGGTTGACGTTATCAGGAATACTGGGTCGATAGATCAATTCAATCCTATAGGATTTATTTTTGAATTTTGGGTGTGGGAGGAGAAAAGAAGCAAGAACTGCTAATTAATCAGCCTTAGTGTTAAGCTCTCGAGGGATGGATTCTATTAAGAAAGAATCAAATTTCTTGATGGTGTCCCACACTCAGTTTTGGTAATCTTTAAACCTTTCATTCTTAACAGTGAAAACATTTCGCACATGCTTAACAATTAGTTCAGCATCTCCCAGGACCTTAATTATTTTTATCCCCATACCCTTTGCCTCAATTAGACCTAACAAAAGGGCTTCATATTCAGTAGTATTATTGGTATTATCAAACTCTAACTTATATGCAAAAGGGAATTTCTCACCAAAAAGGGAAATGAAAACAACACCCACTCCTGAACCAGTATGAGAAGAACTTCCATCAAACTACATTGTCTAGAGCTCAGATTCTGAATATGAGGTGCATGAATCATTTCCATTTTCTTCACCAGAGAAAAGCATATAATTTCCAAATTCATTTAATTCATATAATATTTGTGCTTTTGGGTCTTCAGATTTGAGTACTATTATCTTGGCCTTTGACTCAGGTTCAAGACACACCTTCTCTTTACCGATAGGTATAGTGGCATATCCGACTATATTTCACCACCCAATTTTTTACAAAAACTCTTGCTCAACAACATACCATAGCTTGTAGGTATATCCGTGACCAATATGGTTAGCTTGAGGAGATTGTTTAGGTGAGTAGCAAGTGCAACTTGAGTATCTTTAATCTACCCAAGCAAGGGAACTTGCTTGGAATCCATCAAATATCACTTTCCAAATGTCTTGGTCATCTCTAGTCCCAAAGCCTTAGTAATTTGTGCAGGCATAACATTATCAGAAGCACCTGAATCAATGATGCATTTATTAACCCTAAATCTATTAACGAACAATGATATGTAAAACAAGGATGGTTTCACATTAGAGGCTAGTGAAGAGGATAATTTATTACAGGATACAACATTAGTAGTTGGGTCTTGAGACTTAACTATTGCTTCATCTAAGCATATGTGTAACATTGAATGTTCTGGCCTAACATATTCAATCAAGTTATCAAGCTCTTCAGGATTCATTTTCAAATACTCAGCTTGCGACAACTGAATTTTGGTAGATTTATAGAATTCTATAATATCAAAAGCCCCTATTTGATTCTCGTAGGATGATGCAATAGGATTTCTTGAAGATCTATTAACTACACTTGGTGAAGAATTTTCACTCTTTGAAATTGCACTAGCCTTAGTGAGTAAAACTTTAGGAGAATTAGGAATACCTTTCTGGTTGGAATGTTGTTGGCTTCGAGTGATGGTAGCACAAGTAGCTTCATCTAGAGTGATATACACATCTCCCCCTCTATCATCATCAGGTTCGTATTCTAAGTATCCATTTTTAGAGTCGCCATATTGATTAGATGATGTGCCTTCCTTTGTAACCTCTTCTATGATCTCCTTAGTGGTGGTTAACTGCATAAACCTATTCATCTCTGGGTAGTTTGCACTATCATGGTCAGCTGTGAGGTGGAAGATACACATGTTCTTCTTGTTATGTGGAGGAGGAGCTTCAATCACCAACCTTTGTTGAGTTGGGGGCAAGGGTAGCACTTTATTCCTTGGTTCAAAATTAGCCTTCCTAGGTATATCTTAATAAAGTTGGCTGCCCTTTGGTATCTACTTTTTGAGAGAAATTATGTCATTAGCTAATCTTTGAATCATAGGATCAAAAGAAGTGGTAGGAAGTTCCTTACTAGTATGCAGTTCTTTTTTCCATTTTCCAATTGAAATGAAATAATCTTCCAATTCTACAAATAGTTCCTGTGTAGCTTCAAGAGTATTTAATGGCTACCTCTTCAAGAGAAGACCAATATCAGGGTGTTGTGCATTAATTAAGAAGCATTTTTGAGTTTCTACAAAAGGGTCTCTTAGCTACTAAAATCCAATTAATTATTTTGTTGAATTTGGCTATAAAATCCCTCATGGGTTCATGTGCTTCCCTTTTCATGTGGGTAACTTCTGCTATCAGTGTTAAGTCATCATTTGCACTTTTGAATCTAGCCTCAAACTTTCTACACATAGTGGCCCAATTAGTGATACATCCATGTGGTAGTTGATAAAACCTACTGTCGCATCTGTCGAAAATTCCACAAACAACTTGACGTCAACACCTTCTTCTTGTACTACAAGAAAACCACATGCAACAAAAAAGACATCAATGTGTTCTTCTAGTGAAATTTTTCCATCCACCCTAAATTTAGGAAAAAAATTACGAGACCCTTTGGGTAAATCATGAAAATTATTTCCTAGTTGCAAAGAACCAATAGTGACACCCCAAGGGACAAGTTGTGGATTAGCCATGTTGAGGGGAAAATTGATTGCAACTAGTAAAATAGTCCCGTGTAAAAAAAAATTGAGAAGTAGAATGATTAGCAGGTGTCCTAGTAGGTGAAGCAAGTCTACTCCTAGCTTTAACCCTTCATCTAGAGGGAATAATATAGAAGTTTCTTTGCAAAGTTTCAAAAATAGGGTCAGAATTCCCCCTACTTCTCTCCCCTCTAGTAAATCTATGAAAATATAGGATTGATTAATTAACCTGTGAAATATGCCCTGACAAGGCAACCGAACTTAAAAATTCAAGTCCCAAGTGGAATCACCAAAAATATGTTGATTAATAGATCTGACACCTTGAGAATTTACAATTGAAAGCTTACAAGGTGCAAAAAAATTACCCAACAACTCTGAATACTAATCTTTGAACAAGATGAATATTCTCTGAATTTTTCTGAGGTACAACTCCCTCATATGATTTCCAATGAATTAGGAAAACAAGAAACAAAACATCATGTATGATTTTAACCAGAAAGAAGAAAAGGTATACCCAATAGCAGAAAAAAATTGAATATTAGGTGTGTACTACAACGAATAGAAGTATTAGCACAAAGACTAATTAATCATTAGAAACATAACATCCACTCAATACCATATGAGAAATGAAATCAATCTAAAAACTGCACTCCTCATACCAAGATAAGACATGCATAAGATATTCTTAAACTTAAAGATTTAAGAAATCAGGTTAACTTCACCAAATTGCACATAGACAAAATAGTAATTTCATTTTTCAATAGTACTGAGCAAAACTTGTGAAGAATGTCTAGAGAGAGAATATGAAAATAGATACAATTTAAATAGGTGGATGAGTCTCGCCTCTTCATGTTCACATTCAATTAAACAAAAGACATGTAAAAGAAACAAAGAGGAGTCATGCCACTATGATGGTGTTGCTTCATTTCTAGCTTCCTGGATCACCAAAGGTCTCTTACACCATGCTTGGGAAGTATTAAGGATATGCATCAGGTCCTTATGTTGAGGAATACTTACATTGATCATCCTCACCTTCCATGTCAGATGAATATCTTTAGTCATTTCCATGTGCTACTCGTAAGCTTTCATAAGATCCATTGCCTAAGATGATACCAGGTGTAATTCACTTAGTTTTTGTAAATTTTCAACATTAAGAGTGGGTAAGTCAAGAGCTTCTTTAACCATTTTTTGGAAACCAATTGTTAAGCTTCCAGTGTCTAAATTATCTCCTATTCCATCTTTATCTTGAAGTAGACCAAGAGCTACCAAGGTGCTCAATGCTTCGTTTGAAATGGAAACACATTCATTGATGATCTCTTTAAGCTTCTATAAGCTTTGTTTAGCAACCTACACTTTCCATTCTACTCCTTTAGTCCATGATAGGTAGCGGGTATCTAAAGCATTAGGCGTGATTTGATCTGCAACTAGTTTTTCCATATCTGAGCTCATTAATAACTTCAATTCAGTTTGATAATTAACCCACAATTTCTCTTCCTTTTCAATAGCAATTGCCTCATCCCCTAAGGTGGCTTTTAGAGTATTTACCTCTTGGAAGTGTTTAAAGGATTCAAAAATGACAAGGTTTCCTTTCTTGATGAGGGATTCATTCTAATCATCTACAACCTTACTTAAACTTTGACTACTTTTGATTTTAGTTAGGGCTTCCTTTCCAACCACAGTAAGAGATTCAACAAAAGCATCTACCTAGGAAATAGGTTGTGGGATGACTTCAAAGATAGATTTTAAAAAAACTGTCAAATTCTGAACCTGAGCTTTCAATTCATCTTTCTTTCTTTATCTTTCTTTGATCTCTCAACCATCTTGGCTACTGATACCTGAAAAATATGAACATCCCCATCCTTGGTAGGAGGACATAGGTCAACCCTATTCACTTCAAAGTAACTTGCTACCACTTGAGAAAAATCTCTCTGCACAAAAGGGTGTGCAATTTCCAACTGGAGTGTCCCTAATTCTATGTCATCTATAAGCCTAGTGGTAGTCTTTAGCTTCTTAGGTTTAGGAGTTGAAATCCTCTATAGCAATTGACCTACCATGTCTTGCTTAGGCAAGCTAGATTGTATGGCTTTCCTTTTTAAGGAGAGTGAATCTTCTAGCTAGGTTGGGGTTATTGCAACCTTAGTTTCCTTGAAACCTAGGGACTCAAAGAGCGTCTGAGTGACTGGAGGGGTATCTCCTATAGGTGCAGTTGTTCCTAGCTCCTGAGAGGGGTTTACCTCTCTAATAGGTGATTCATTTTGAGATGGAGGGGAATCAACATTCAGGCTTTCTAATCCTTCCTCTTCCTCTTCTCCTTCATTATCCTTCTCCAAAATAGGAAAATTGAAAATATCATCCCCATAGGTTTGTGAATACACATTTCTTTCTAGTGGATCCCCATCATTGCCTCCTTGGCTGGCTGATGATAAAGACTGAGGAGCATAACTAGTTGATTTTTTGTTGGCAGAAGATTGGGAGGTACTTTTAGTAGGTCATGAATCTTTTGATCCAGTGCAAGGGTGAGATTGCTCAGTTTTCTTTTTAGTCACCCATTCCTTGGTCCTAGTCAACACATCAACAATTCTAGCTTCAATAGTTTCCTTTTCTTTAAAGCTCCAATCCATGGCAGGAATGGGTCGGGTCTCTATGAGTTCAGTATATACGAGGTCAACCATGTCATACCCATCTTCAATAACACCTTGCAAATCCAATTTCAAATCATAAATAATAATTTCCTCCACTGTTAATCTCATCTAGCTTTTTCTCCTTACCTCATATTCATCAAAGAAATTGGCCTAGTAATCCTCAATGTTGGATTGGTGATTGTAGGTAGGACCCAACTTTAATTTGTTCTTAATATAGTCTTTTAGGTCAAAAGAAACACACTCATCATATGAGGGCATGTTATACCTAGACAATTATGTCTCAATATTCAAAGCATTAGACATAGATTGGAAACTATATGCACTGAAACCAAATGGAAAACTGACTGTCAGTCCTTTTTCTAACTTGGAACAATCTATTAACATCATCCAATTGTCTACTGACCTCAATAATCACACATTTATCTTCAGGATACCTGGGTAGTTCAATAGGAAAACCTGCATACCCACCTACTCTTATGTATGAAAACCTCTAAAATTGGATAAATTGGCTAGCATAAAAATCAATAAACTGCTTGGCCTCTAGAGACAACCTCATTGCAAAACATCCTTGCAATTCCTTGACCATCCTCATGGTAAAAGTGTCAGCAATTCTCCTGAAATGTAGTAAGCTTTTGTGAAGTTGGAGCTTATCAAGGTAATCATAAATTGGTACTTTTTATGGTAGTAAATCACTTGGCCTTAATCCAGGCTAGGGTCAAGCGTTAGAAAGGGCATATATTAAATATGATGACATAAAGAAAAATCTATTCAAAGTGAAGAACATCATCAACTCATGTACACAGTCGCTGATAATCTTAGCCGAATCTAGGAATTGCTCCCTGCTTAATATGATTTGGATGAAGAAATACATCCATTCTTCAAAATTGCAAACATTTTCACTGCCCCTAACCCTATGCAACAACACAACAATATCAACTACTTCATCTAAAAAATGGTTCCTGTGCAGGTTACGAGGGAATTGAGACTTTCCCTTCTTCGGTTTTACTAGCCAGTTCTTTGCTATTACATTCCTATAAACCCCTTTCTTGGTAGTAAACTGAATCTAAGAATTGGTCATGTCCATGGGTGAGTATTCATCCCTTTCTGGAATCCTCAAACAAGACACGAAGTAGACCTTTGAATTTTTAGAATAAGTCTATTATATTTTGTCCTAACCTCTTGTGTCTGTGAGTTATAATTTCTGGTACATTCCAACACTAATTTAGGACATTGCACTACTATTGGAAATTTGGTGGCCTCAATCAACCCACTATCCACTACTCTGTCAATAATTGGGGGAGGGTTAGCTTCAAGTTAAATTTTTTCCTCAATTTATCTAAATTAACAAGCCCTAACTGAGTATCACCAATTTAAGGTCCTTCATAGGTTAACCCAGACACATACTCATAGCCAGCATATTTAACCCTTCCCATGTGTATCTGTGACTCTTGATAATATGTGTTTCTTCAATGTAAGAGTAAATAATTCAGAAAATAGGTTGCAATGAATGAAAACTGAAAATATCTCTAATGGTGAACCCTGTAATTTGAACTATGTGTCTTCTCCAGCTCGTTCTTAGAAATTGTTGTGGTAAGAATGTTTGCTTGTCCTTCTATTTTATCAAACATGGCTCCATGGAAAAACATGGGAGTAGATGGACATTAATGTCTTGATTTCACATTATGACATGTTGTAGCTATGATTTTCACCATTCCCCACATAACTGTCTTTTAAAAAAAAAATTAAAAAAATCTATGGGTGGTAATAAAAGAGGTTTAGAGAACTCCACAAATATGCATTCGGGTTCGAATGTTATAGTGAAAGACCGCCCTGGCTAATAATCATCACACTGGCAACAAGGTTTGAAAAAATATACAAAACACCACCCAGTTTAAACCTTTGAAAGAGATAAAAGAGGCTCAGGTGGCAAAGTGGAAGGTTTGATGAACCACAAAAAACACTGCCCGAGTTCACACCGCGACATGAAATGTTGCACATGTTAAAATGAAATATTTTTGAATAAGCAAAAGACTCTATGAGGTGGGAAATGAAATAATACCAACAGAGGAAAATGTGAATTAAGAAAATAGAAAATGAATTTTATTTTGATTTATTGGAAAGTGAAAAAAGGTTAGGGAAAAGGGTTTTATTTTTCATTATGGAAGGTTTTATTTGTGATTTTTTTTAAAGAGATAACCCTCTTTGGGGAAATTTAGTCTTTCCTTGATTGGGAGTGAAATTCGATGAGGTCAAATTCATTTGGTTAGGAATCAGTAGGGGATTATGCTTGTTGGTCCTTGTGAGCTCTTTTTGGCATGCATGACATGCTCTTCATTCCAAAATTTGATTGTGTTTGAGGTATTTTACTTGTTTCTTTTAATTTGGTTAATTTATTTCAATTCAAAAAGTTGGAATAGGATTGGGAGAGTGTAGAAACCTCACAACACAATTCAAATTAGAAATCATCATGTCCATTTTATTTTTTTGTTAAATTTTTGTGATTTTCCAAAATAAAAGGTTATAATGCCCAATTTTTTGAGAAATGCATGAAATGTGAAATTGATGTGAAAAGTGTGTTTTTGGGTGTATTTAGAGAAAAAAGGTATCTTTAGAATTTTGAAAAATTGAAAAATAAATTTTGAATAAATTTTAATGGGATTTTGGGAAAATTTTCTGGTTTTAGTGTATTAAAAAAATAAGAAAACTCATACATTTTAAATGAAAATTTCCTTCATGAATTATTGTAATAATGCTTGTGGGATTTTTTTAGAAAATTTCTATGAAATTAATGCATCATTTTCCATGCCACATTCATTGGAGGATGTGATAAGCTTAGGTTGTAGGTATTAGAGAGAGTTATGGGAATGGCCCCCATTATGAACCCAACCCAAAGTTGTGTGTAGAAAATCACAGTGCAAGGATTTTGGATTAACAAGTAAAAACTAATGAAAAGTGGGTAATTAATTAATCAAGATAATGGATATTTCTCTCATGATTTGAGTTCTCATATAGGCTAAGGATGATGGAGGAAGACAAGCCTCTTAGTGAGCATAATACTTGTAAGATCAAATACCTTGTCTATATGGGAGGATACTTGGTTCCACATTGAGCCCAAAGTGAGTTTTCATGATGATATTCTCTCTCTTGCTCTTTAATATCTAACCCTACTGTAGTTGAGTAGTATCTAAAGGATGATGTATTCCCTTCCATGTTCTTGGTTTATTTTATATTGGTGTGTTTTCCCAATGAGGATTCCATGTGATATACCCTTGTTGAGTTTTACCAAGGATGATTCTTTGTATGGCATTGGTGAGTTAGCTCAATGTAGATTGTGATGTGACATTGGTGAATTTTCCCAATGATATTTTGTATTTGATCCATTTGATGTTATTGGATGAATACTTATTTGATGTGTATGTGGATTTTTTTCATCATGTATGGTTTGTGTAAGCTCTCTCCCCATGTGTTTTATGTGAGCGTTGTGCTTGTGGCCCATGTGACTATCTCCTAGCATAGTGGGAGTGGATAGTTTTATTCCATGAGGTCAGATGGCATGGTAATCACCATTGGGTTTCAAGGTTCGAGAAGCAAAAGAAACATCAATATCTTATTCTTTACTCATTCATGGCTCAGATAGTAGTCTTATCTCTAGAAGAGAAATTGTTGAACACCTAAAATACTGAGAGGGGGTGAATCAGTATTCTCTAAAACCACTTAAACATTTAAACAATCATTCCACACAACATATTCAATTTTTAGTAAGGAAGGAAAGCATAAAATCAACCATAACACATGAACACCATATTTTTATGTGGAAAACCCAAAAAGCAAAAAACCATGGTGAGGATTAGCGCACAATATATTATAACTGGTTATAAGATATTACAAAAATGCTCACTGTAGGTGGACTCACTATCCAAGTGGACTAACTACCCATTGAAAGAAGAAAATATAGAAGAGAGTGGTGGCACACAACCAGGATTTGAACTATTACAAATGCATCTACAACATGTTGGAGTATAGTTCTATTGAATCTCAATATATTGACTTAACACACTTCATACTGATCTACACTAACACTTTGTTATGCTCTGCATCTACATCACATTGCATCACATATGTCTAAAACATTGAAAAAGATCTTACATATCTATCTGTTTCATCCACAAACATCTACATCATTAATTAGGTCAACCTAATTAGAAGTATCAAACAAAATATAACTTGTCAGCTCAATATACACACATGCACACTTCACGCCATGATTCAAAACTTATAACACATCAAATAGGTTAGAATGGACCTATAATAGCTCCCATATAATGGATCAATACTTCTCAAAAGTCTGCAATATGTCCAAAACTTATTAGGTCGACATCGATAATGACCTAACATCAATATCCATCAGCTGTTCAACCACAAACAGACACATGGACCTCAAAACTTCATGCTAATTGGAATGTAGGTGTGTAATATTGCAGAATTGCACCTAGAGGCAATCCCGTATTTCCACATTCTTTCCTAGCATTTGTGACACTCCAAAACATTAATGGAAAAACCACCTTAGTCAAAATGTCATGATTATGACTTCAAGAGGACAAGTGGTCGAGCAGCAGAAGCCTGACAAAAAGCATTTTCTGAGAATATAGGCATTGGATGACTACGCAACACGCAAACGTCTGGGCAGCGCACTAGCGTCTTGTTCGTTTCTCGAATCTAAAACATGGAATCTGGAGGGCTAACCCTTGTGACACATATCCCAATGGCTATATCCTGAAAGTAATGGCTCTTTTCCACCCTTGCAAGCATAAGAACCTCTTTTTGCCTCTCATTTAGAGGTTGGAAGATTGGAAGACATCACTCAAGTTATTGTTTTAGCCACAGCTTTGAGACTTCTCCTTTTATAGTAGTGCATTCACAAGCAAAGCCATGCTAGACCAAGGTCCCTCTAGGAGCAGCAACAACTCTCAAGAAAGCACTCAGTGGTGCATCTGCGTGCTCTAGAGAGGGATTTTTCCCATGGGTAATGCTCTCTCATCTTTCCTTACTTTATTTGCACAAGCATTTGTTTACTTTATCATGGTATAGTTTCTACTCCTCGAGCGGGTCTTTCTTTCACCACATGCTTATCATGGTGCGATTTCTACTCCTTGAGCAAGTATTGCTTTCACCACACACTTTGCATTCCTTTCAAACTTGGCTATTTGTGGAGGTGGGAACACCAAAGTGGGGTCTAACTGAGGTAGGTCCATATACAACCACCCAAAAAACATTCTCCTTGATCTCATGTGTGTAGGTTACAAAAAGGAACTTGGAGTGAAGATTCGCGCATTCGAGAAAGGGGTAAGCTCTCTCTAAGAATTGTGGTATTTCCTTCAGCATTTGGATTTCTTATTAAGTTAACAATTTTGTTTATATCACTTCCGAGTTTGAGAGTGGAATCACTTTTTGTCTATTGAGTTCTTGATTTCTCTATCGCTTGGGATGCTAGTGTGACTTTTAGATGACAACGCTCCACATTGGCGTCCTAGTTCCACACTTACATCTTCTGGCCAAGTGCTCCCTCTTCTGGGATAGAATACTTCTGATTCGCCTCTCTCAGGATCTCTAACTCTTTCTTTGGGAACATAATTATATCTTTCATGCTTTATCATTTTGTTGTCTTGAGGTGTATGAGGGTAGTTCGTTCCTTGGTGATCTCTCGAGAAAAGAGAGACCTGTGTGTAGCGAATCCCTCTTATATCACATTTTGATGAACCCAGCGTGAACGTTAGAAGTCTATTTGCAATTTTGCCCACTTACCATGAAGACTTTTCTAAGGAAGATTTTGATATGCTGGACGATGCCCTAGATGATTTATTAGAGGCATTCCCCCTACCTGTAAATCTCTCGAACAAGTCTCTTCTCGAAATGATGAGGGATCAGTGAATGTGGTGGTAGTATCAGTGGATCCCTTGAGCCCTAGGAAACCTATCATCTATGTAACCCCAGTTGACCCTGTCATCTGTGAAATTCTAGGTCACAATAATTCATAAGACTTGTATTCAAGGTTCGTGAAGGCTACGGATTCCACATCTTATAACACCGTTGGGCACACATATTCCACAAGGAGTAATAGACAGAACTTGGATCAACAACCTACTTCACAACCTACTTCTTTACCACCTTCCCAACTGAGCCTTCCTGCAACACCTAAACCTTTGATCAAAGCACCAGGTGATTATGATCTTGTTGAGAAACTTTGCGTTACTCTGGCTAAGATCTTGCTTTGGGACTTACTTCAAACTACCCCATTTTATCAAGATATGCTTCAGGAGGTCCTGCAAAAGATTCTCTTGCCCACCTCTGCCAGGCCTATGGATGTTAATGCATTGTTGGCTCATATTCGTGTAGATTCACTGAATATTACATTCCACCAGCAGGAAATCTTGCCTTCGGACATGCAGAAGCAAGCAGAGCCTTTAATGATCATAGTTAATGTTAATAACATTAGTATTAGGCATACCCTTATTGATACTGGATTGGAAATGAACGTTTGTCATATGGACCAACTACCTAAAATCAAAGTTGATTCGTCTTCCTTGGCAACTTCCTCTTTGTACATCCGTGGATTTGATAACATTGGTCGCCAAGCTCTACGTACGATAATATTACCTTTGTAGCTAGGCCCCGTTACCTTACCCACATTGGTTTATATGATGCCTAGACCTTTACCCTACAATCTCCTTTTAGGGAGACCTTGGATCCACGCTATGGGTGTGGTAACCTCTACTTTACATCGTTGTTTGAATTTTTTTGCAAATAACCGGGTAGTCATGGTCAAAGTGGATCTAGAAGGTGTTCACCTCTGTGAACTGGCTATTGCTAGTCATGTTTTAACCATGCCTACCCTAAAAAATTGTATTCCTTCCTTAACTATTGATGCTATGGCATGTTCTTCATTGATACCCTCTATGGAAATCATTCACAGAGTAAGTATCGAAACTAGAGAAACACCTAAAGAAGAGGATCCTGGTTCTCCTGTATCATCTTCTCAAACAAACACCTTCCTAGGGGATGATTGGGGTTCCTTGAACTTTTCTGAATTCTTTATTGCGGAGTACACCATAGACCCCTCTTCCATAGACTTTCTGTGTGCCCCTAGTACAAAGGTATACAATATTCTCATGGAGGAGAAGAAGTGCAATCCTATTCAAGAAATCACTCCTTCCCACGCCGAGGAGGACGATCCACCTCTTGCAAAAGAAACTAAAAATTTATGAAACTAACAAAGGAGGCTAAAGTACCCCCGTAGAGACATTTGACATTCATTGGTGGAATGAAGCACTCTATGTGGATCCGCCACCCCCTAAAGTTTTACAGACTCGCTATGGATTTAGATATGAGCTTGCTTCTCGATATGGCTATGGGAAGAAAGGCATGGGACGTATCGGACAGGGAATTCAAGTCCCCATCAATCTTAAACCATGACGGTGTAACTTGGGGCTAGGTTGCTCTGTTGAACAATCTAAGCTAAAGCCTTGGTGGAGTGTTAATATGATTTCGGTCGAATCATTGAACCTCATCCACCCTAAGTTAATAGAGGAGGAGCAAGACAAGAATATTCCTTTGGATATCTTCTCTTCTAATGAAGCATTAGAGGAATTTTTGGGTGCATACTCCTCACTCCCCTCATACCATCACAAAAGATGTTTCCTGTATCGCTTGCATAGCCAACTATATTTCAGGGGATCTATCCTGATTATTGATGAGGATGACCCTCTATCTAACACCAGTGATGGCATTCCAACACCTGAGCATGAAGACCAAAGTTCCCTCATAAAAGGGGATACTGTCAAGGTCTCTATGGACCTTGTATCCCCTGAAAAGGTGATCAAAATCAGAAAGTGTCTTTCTTCGGAAGAAGCAAATGAACACTCCAGTATCTTGTGTTCCCATCTTGACATATTTGCTTGGACATATGAGGATATGCCCGGTATTGATGAATCTATAGTGGTTCATAATATCGTCCTATGTCCCGATGCCAAACTGGTTAAGCAAAAAATCTAAAAAATTAATCCTAGAGTGGCATTAATGGTTAAGACTAAGATACATAAACTATTAAAGTAGGCTTTATCTATCCCATCAATTATTCCCCTTGGATTTCAAACATAGTCATTATTAGTAAACCTGATGGTCACATTCATACTTGCATCGATTTCTGAGACGTTAACAAGGCTTCCCTTAAAGTTGATTTTTTGTTACCTAATATAGACATGATTGTTGACTCGACTGCAGGCCATGCATTTCTCTCCTTCACGGATGGCTTCTCGGGCTATAATCAGATTAGTATTAACCCAGATGATCAACACAAGACAACCTTCACCACCCCATGGGGTACCTTTTGTTATGTGGTCTTTCCCTTTGGATTAAAAAATGTAGGAGCTACTTACCAACGGGCAATGACCTAGATATTTCATGACTTCATTCATAAGATTCTAGAGGATTACGTTGATGACATATTGGCAAAATCCATAACCCACTAGGATCATCCTAAGAACCTTCATCTAATTTTTGAAAGACTTTGACTCTACAAAATGAGATTAAATCCCCTTAAGTGCGTCTTTGGTGTTGACACCATAAAGCTTCTAGGGTTCATAGTCTCTCATCGTGGGATTGAGGTCGACACTAAAAAGATCGACGCTATCGTTAACATGCCTCCACCGAGGAATATTACCGATTTGCATATTTTACAGGGAAAGATTCAGGCAATTCGTAGATTCATATCTCAATTGGTTGATCGCACCCTTCCTTTCACTCGTTTGCTAAAGGATGTTCGCTTCATATGGGATGAGGGATGTCAAAAGGCCTTTGAGTCGATCAAAGCCTACTTAGCCAACCCTCCCGTATTGATGTCGGCTATGCAAGATAGACCCTTTCTACTCTACCTAGCTATGTCACCATATGCTTTAGCAACCCTTTTGGCTCAATATGATGACTCTAGAAGAGAAAGAGCAGTTTACTACATTAGCTGCATTGTGGTTGACTACGAAACCAATTATTCCTCCATGGAAAGGTAGTGTCTTGCTCTTATCTTCACTACACAGAAGCTGAGGCATTACCTCCTCCATGCCGAACACACGGGTATGTGTAGGATCATCATGGAAAAAATAGGCCCTTAATTGGCAAAAAATTTAGAAAAACTAAATTTAGGAAACTTGACATAAAAATTTGAATAAGTTATCTATATTATTTCTAAAATATGTAAGAATAAAATCTGTAGAAAATTGAATGCAGTTTCTAAACTACTAGGTTTATTTAAGAAAAAAAAATCTATTTGGTGAAAATTTGAAATTTCAATGCAGAGTACTTAAATTTTAGGGAAAAAATAAGAAGTAGGTGTTTGTCTTACCACCATCTAAATGTGATGCATTTTTTGTAATTTTTTCAAGTAAATAATTAATTATTTTTATTACAACTTTTAAAACATAAAAACTATATGTCCGACCATTTTAACTTGGTCAAAACTTAATGAAATTCAATATATTTTTGTAATCCTATAGTATGCAAAGCATAGAATGTGACACATGTTTTTGATTAGAAAAATGTGATACCGTTTGAAAGTTATAAATGTTTTCAATCAGCCTATCAATCAGGACTTTAATCATAATTCAAATAGAAAATGAAAAATAATTATTTATTAAATTCAAAGTAAAGCATAATTTATATTGGTGGAAATCTGAGAATCTCCTTTAAAAACCCTTTTCATTTCATCAATTTTGGGTAAAAAAAGGTTGTCAGCCACATACCCTACACATACCCATCATATCACCACTTTTTGGCCCATCATGATCCTACACATACCCACATGTCATAGTAAAAATAGATCTTTTAAGGCATTTATTTTCTAGCACCAACCTAGCAAGAAGGTTAGCGAAATGGGTTATGTTGCTTTTTGAGTTTGACATAAATTTTGTTACTCAGAAATCGATAAAGGGAGAAGCGCTTGTGGATTAGTTGGTAGAAGCTCCCTCATCTCGCTCCATTCCTGGCTTAGACCTATTTCCTAATGAAAACATTTTCTTGATCAACAAGGATCCCGAATGGAAAATGTACTTCTATGGGTCAAGGTGTCAAACTGGTTCTGGAGTGGGAGTGGTCATACTATCCCCTGAAGGAAAACCAGTACCCTTGTCTTTTCGATTGAACTTTCCTTGTACTAATAACATTGTCAAGTATGAAGCCCTTATAGCTGGCTTACGTGCCGCAATAGCACTAAAAATCAGACACCTTTGTATCCTAGGTGACTCTGAGCTTATAGTGAATCAAATAACGATAACCTATTAGGCTAAGCAAAGTAAGTTGTCTCGATATTGGGATCTTTCCTTGTCCTTGCTAAGACAACTTTCTTCCTTCACGATAGACAATGTCCTTAGGAGAGAAAATAGACATGTTGATGCCATGGCAAGTGCTGCTTCCTTGGTACCTTTCTTAGAAGACACAAAAGAGTACCAATTTGTGGTCCAAATCCTGCAAACCCCTACAATTCCTGAAGAACCTAAATTGGAATTCCCCATGTGTTCCCATGTGGACTCTAGAGAATGGTTTTCTGATGTCTATAACTATTTAAAAACTAGGAGCTTCCTCGGCGATGCAAAAAAAAATGACCGCACTCGCATGAAGAAGCTTTCAGTTCACTATGTCATCTTATCAAACATCCTTTATAGAAAAGCCTACAATGGTTTGCTTCTTAGGTGTCTTACCAAAATAGAAATACCCCTTGCCCTTAAGGAATCCCACACGGGCTCCTGGGGTGGAAATTTTGGTGGTAAATCCCTGACATAGAGATTGATATACATGGGCTACTATTGGAAAACAATGGAATGAGATTCCTTTGACTTTGTTAAGAAATGCCCTTAATGCCAGTAACACGGCCAACTCATTCATGCGCCTGCCCAAGAGTTACAAAACCAAACTTCCCCTTGGTCATTCACTAAATGGGGGTTAGAAATTATTGGAAAAATATCTCCTCTCTCTTCCAAAGGACATGCTTTCATCATTACCACCACAAATTACTTCACAAAGTGGGTCGAGGTTGTCCCGCTCCATTCCATGAATGCTGAAGCTATCTGTAACTTCCTTATGAGCAACATCATTTCTCGATTCAGATTTCTTGCTAAACTTGTCTCTGACAATGGTACACCATTCTAGAACAAAGAAGTGAAGAAAATCCTTGAGAAGTTTCATATCCAGCACAGGTTCTCCACACCCTATTATCCTCAATCTAATGGTCAAGTAGAAGCATCAAATAAAACTCTTGAGCTTATTCTCCAAAAGATAGTTAATAAACATGGTAAAGACTAGCACATTCAATTGACATATGCTCTATGGCCCTATCGCACAAGTGTCCATACGGCTATAGGGACGATTCCCTATAGCCTCATGTATGGTGCTGAGGCTATCATGCCTTTGGAATTGGAAATACTATCTTTACGAGTCTCCTTGAAAGGGCTAATTGATAATGAGACCTATCGATTCAACCACCTACATCAGCTAGAGATGCTCGATGAGCGCCATTTACGAGCCCTCAAATATCTTAAAGCTTATCATCAGTGGTTATCTAGACAATACGATCAAAGTGTACTCCCTCAAACCTTTAAAATAGGAGATTTGGTTCTTTATGAGAATCAAAGAAATGTAAATGTTTCACCCAACCAGAGAGGGGAATTCAGTCCTAATTGGTTAGGCCCTTACATCGTGATCTTTGTTTACGGCTCAGGTGCCTATGGGTTATCACCTATGGATGGAACGTCTTTGAAGGAGCCTGTTAATGTTATGCATCTTTGATGGTATTATGTGTAATGTCCTATGTGGTGCTCTCCCTCTACAAAAAGGAGTAAGTAGTATTGCATATGTTGACATTATTTATTAACACATTATGATAACTTTGTGTTATGATTGACCATGTGTGTAGGTGTGTGTGTGTATTCATCAGATCATTATTGAATTTAAATTAGCATACAACCATATGCACTTAATTAAATCATATTAGCATCTGATATGAAGCATACATCTGCATGAAAACATAACATCCATAGCATGAATATACAAGAAATAAAAAACATACACATCTATATATACAATACCATGAAACCAAAGTCGATGTATCCATATATGTATATATAGATATATATATATATATATATATATATATATATATATATATATATGCAATGTATGTATCCAATGTCATATACATGTATCAAGCCACTACTACAAAAATGAGTGGCTATTGAATATATGTCTATATAAAAATATCTACAAGTCTGTATGAACATGTATGTATCTTGCTACCAAAAATTATGTACACATAAAATGATCACTGAGGCATGTGGCTCCTAGACCCCTCTAGCTCTGGTGGATGCTCTGGAAGCTGAGGGAGGGGTTGGATGGTAGTCATCGAGCGTGAACGATGAGAGCATGATGTAGATAAGGTTGTCTACATCCCTCTAATCTCCCCATGCAAGGAAGATATTGTCAGCTCAGCCTGTCATAGCTAGTCTCGTAGTCGCTAAACCTCCGTCGAGCTCATAGTTGATGGCTACCCATCGAGGTCATCAAGATAGCTTTGAAGGGTTTCACGTGCTTGCTCAGTAGCATCGACCCTCCTCACTACTATGTCTTGCTCGACAAGCCTTGTCCGTAGCTCCCCTGATAGCTGGTCATGTTGTCCCTGCACACTCATCAGCTCTGCTGTTAGTTGGACAACCTCTACGCCTCGCTCCTCATAGGCAGTTTGTAGACGTGCAACTGGCTTGAAGCTAGGGGCATGACGTCCCACAAACACTGGTCGAAATGCCTCTAGGACTGACCCCTGAATCTATATAGTGGGGCCCACCTCCTATATACACTGAGCTAAGTGCCTAGTCCATCCTTGTGCATCCTCTACAAAAACAAAAAAGGAAAAGGTATCAGTATCACATGGTATATATAGATAAAGATACATATATCATCAAATCAAAAGTAAAAAACATGGAACAACAAATCATGTATACTTGGATCCCCCGGCTGCCATGTCAGGTCAGGGTGAGGCTTAGTGCTTGGACCTGCATTGTCAGTCTTGATGGCCACTCCTGGTGCTGAAAGTGATGCAGTCACAGCGGAGGACGGTGGCGCTAAAGAGACCAGAGTCACCGACAGGGGATTTGATATCCTTCGTTGCCTTGGCCTCACTAGCAACACCTCCTCCTTCTAGGGTGCCTCCTCATCCTCCTCCTCCCCGGCCTACTATCGGCCTCTCCTCCTGTCCTGCAGTGGCAGGGCTGGTAAGTCCCCCTATGGACCAGGTTCCCCTCCCAGAGCACCCTCCCTGAACATAAGAGCTGGTCAATGCCTCTCCCACCACCACAAAAATTTGTGGCTACACCTACATTATCCCCCACCACTAAAGGTGGCTGATCATGATCAGGCCCATCATCATCAAATGGGACTATATTTGTGATACTCGGATGAGGGAAATCCTCAACCCTTTCCACACTCTTGTGGGCCCTGGTATAATTGGGTACATCCGGCGGTGTGGTTTGCAGTCGACCATGCTGTCACATGACCCAACTCTAGTAGTAGGGCACAATGATATAGTCCCTACACCTTATCAAAAAATGGTCTCTTTGTAGGTTCCTCAAATACCTTCCATCATCCACCCACCTAAAAAATTGATAGGGCATCCATTGGACCCTATCTGCCATGAGCGTATCGAACTATAGCCACCAAAACTACAAGTCTCTAAACCTCCACTGACCCGCCATATCATACCAGTGGGCCATGGGGATCCTGTATGGTCGTAGCTGAGCAAAACCCACCGACTAAGTGCACATGATGTGGGAAAAGGCCCACACTTGCAAAAGTGTGCACGTTGTCAAGCTACGGTACTCATAGTGAATGTACCAACCCAAATCCTGGTAGAGGTGCCCTAGCATACTACGCCCCCAGGAAAAAATGGTCCTATGCTCCACCATCTTTCTGATAGTATGGGTGAGGCCCCCATTAAGGTGTGAGCCTCACCCATCAATCGTGATTTGAAATGCAATGGTCACAACCATAACTCAACGGATCAGTGGCGCTATGGTCCTCGCATGGTCATACCAATGTGTGTAAATGTGACCCGTGCCGTCACCATTGTTCGTCCTCTGAATGTAGTAGTGGATGCCCTCCGCTTTCTCCCATGTGGATCGTGTGTCATCCAAGGCCACCCGCCTTCTACGGATGGGTAGTCCAAGGATTTGATAGACGTCCTCGAGAGTAATCGTCATCTCCCCAATTGGTAGTTGGAAAGATGAAGTAGTGGCATCCTACCACTCCATACGGGTCGTAAGCATGTGCTCATGGTACCTCATCTTTGGCATAGTGAACACATGCCAGAGATCGACATGCTCCAATAGTGTAACCTTGTCCGCCAATAAGCGATCCCTCTGCTCGCAGACCAACTGGAATGCTTGCCCTCTAGGATGCTCCTGAATCTCTGGGTACTCTTTCCAAAAGCAAGAAAAATATTGAATCAAAACACTAGTACTTATCATTGATAAAATTACAGCAAAAAATCATGACTCATGCACGATGCATAGACGTTTGCGCACTGCGCATGTGTCCCCCTCCGCCATGGTCACCTCAAAGACACCAGCGCATATCTAAGATGACAACATGGAAGTGGGATGATAGTGCTTGTCTTGGATGACAGCACAGGATCAGGACAGACGCAGGCACATGAAAAAGACACCTACACACCTCACTGCTGGAAAAAAGAAAAAAATGTACAAAAATTTGCTAAAAATGAGAGTTTGTGACTTACCTGGTCCACCTCGTGACCCTCGGTGACATCCTAATGTAGTTGCTCCAACCTAGGCTCCTCATACTCTCTCCTGCTCAACATTTTGTTGACTTTTCTCTCACAAAAGTCAACAATTTGCTCACAGTGAATAGTGAAAGTGACCCTTCTAGGGGCCCACCTAGGTATATATAGGTCTCCCAGGGCCCATTTTCCCTAGGACTCGTGACTCCCTAGTTTCTCATGAGTTCACCCCACTAAGCCAAGGGAAAACTCAAGAGGGAGCATAAGGTCATCTCTTGATCATATTTTCTTCCGATTTCATGACTTTTTTCTTGATCAGTCCTCTCTTCGTGGTAGCTTTCTTCTGACTTTTTGAAGCTAACCTAAACATTGAGTTTTGTAGGATGAAACATTCAACAAATTCACGACCACTCAGATGTTGTTTGTCGAGCTTGGATGCTAGGGGAATCCTCAGTCCCAGTTAGTTTGACTATGATAGATGCTATGGTCTCCCCTTGTTGGCACGCAAATCCGTAAAATTTGAAAATTTAGGTGAAATTTTTCTTTTCTACTTTAGTGAGGCTGACTTTTTTGAAAATCGAGCCCACTAAAGTGGGGGAAAAATATAATATTGCAGAATTGCACCTAAAGGCAATCCCATATTTCCACATTCTTGCCTAGCATTTATGACACTCCAAAACATTAATGGAAAAACCCCCTTAGTTGGAATGTCGCGATTCTGACTTCAGGAGGACAAGTGGTCGAGCAACAGAAGCCTGGAAAAAAGAATTTTCCAAGAATATAGGCATTGGACGATTGTGCAGCGTGCTAGCGTCCTATCCATTTATCAAATCTAAAATGTGGAATCTAGAAGGCTAACTCCTGTGACACATATCCCAATGGTTACATCCTGAAAGTAATGGCTCTTTGCCGCCCTTGCAAGCATAAGAACCTCTTTTTTCCTCTCATTTGGAGGTCGGGAGGTTCAAAGAAATCAATCAAGTTATTATCTTAGCCATAGCTTTGAGACTTCTCCTTTGATAGCAGTGCATTCACAGGCAAATCCATGCCGGACTAAGGTCCCTCCAGCAACAGTAATAGCTCTCAAGCAAGCACTCAGCAGTGCATCTGCGTCCTTTAGAGAGGGCTTTTGCTCATGGGTAACGCTCTCTCACTTTTCCTTAATTTCTTTCCACAAGCATTTGTTTACTTTATCGTGGTGTGGGTTCTACTCCTCGAGTGGGTCTTGCTTTCACCACATGCTTATCATGGTGCGAGTTCTACTCCTCGAGCGAGTATTGCTTTCACCACACGCTTTTCTTTCCTTTCCAAGTTGGCTATTCGTGGAGGTGGGAACACCAAAGCGGGGTTTGACTGAGGCAGGCCCCTATATAGCCACCCAAAAAACATTCTCCTTGATCTCATGTGTGTAGGTTACAAAAAGGAACTTGGAGTGAAGATTCACGCATTCGAGAAAGAGGTAAGCTCTCTCCAAGAATTGTGGTATTTCCTTCAACATTTGGCTTTCTTATTAATTTAACAATTTTGTTTATACAACTCCTAAGTCTAAGAGTGGAATCACTTTCTTTCTGTTGAGTTCTTGATTTCTCTGTCACTTGGGACACTAGTACAACTTTTAGATGATAGCACATTGTGCTGGCATCCTAGTTCCGCGCTTACGTCTTCTAGCCGAGGGCTCCCTCTTCTAGGACAAGATACTTTTGATTCGTCTCTCTCAGGATCTCTGAATCTTTCTCTAGGAACATAACTATATCTTTGGTGCTTTATCATTTTGTTGTCTTGAGGTGTATAAGGGTAGTTCGTTCCCTAGTGATCTCTTGAGAAAAGAGAGACCCGTGTGCAGTGAATCCCTCTTATATCACAAGGTGCTATTGACACCTTTCAACATCTCCACAAATCTACAAAGCTAGATACTAATCCACTGAGAGATGTGAATCCTCTAAGACATACATACTATACTGGTAGCACTGTAACTACTACACCAAAACTTTTGGCATTCATAACTTCAATGCCAAAGGTTGAATAATTATGAAACTCTGGATTTAGACTCTTCTATCATCCAAAAAAATTATAATAAGACCACAAAGTGAGATTCCACATAGTGAACTAATGCGGACCAAAATACTAGATGTCTTACATACATTGAAAAACACTATTTTGACATAACCAATTTTTCCTTTATCTGTCTTCATTGAATCAAACCTTCTTGCAAATGTCCACTTGAGTAAGCATCTTCAAACATGTTCAAACTATACAAACTAGTATGCACACTAATCTTTATACTAGAACACAATGTTGACATCAATGAAAACACTGTACTATAATACTATACAACTTATGCTCATACATTATGCTCATATCTCATGCTCATGTTGCAAACAAACATATCAATGAAAAACTCCTTATTCTTCCAACAATCTCCCCCTTTTTCATTCATGGAAACATGCCAAAATTTCTCTCAAGAACTATTCTCTTCCTTTGATATCAAGGGCAAAGGGTACATATTTAATTTCTTCTCCCTCTTTACATGATTTTTGTATTTATCAGATTACATACTAAGTCACATATGCATATACTCCCCCTAGCTGATATACACAAAATAAAAAATTTACTAACTCCTCCTAAGGGTGCTATCCAACACTACCTGATCAAAAATTACATTGGGAAGATTTCCTTATATTATCCACATATGTACACTAAAATTTGAACAAATTGAAATACATAAGAAAAGAAGTACAATTACCTATAAGAAGTATTTGACACTTGCAACTTCTCCAAGTGTGTTTGCCATTACTACTTCCCTTTTTCCCAACTCTTATTGGCTAAGCCAAGCAATTTTCTTTGAGTCTCAAATTCCATTAAAATTTCTTCACTGTCATCGGGAGTGCTAGGTAACAGATTTAACTTAGAAGCTTTATTTACACTTATCAAGGCACTGGAGATAGGTATGAACTTGGCATTCACTAGATCCCTGAGATGACCAAACTACATTATAATATTTTCCTTTTGAACTTGCAGTTGAAAGAATTGGTCAAGTAGATTTTCTATAGTAGACCTTATGCTCCCATCCAAGTCTTTTGTCAGATCATAAGCACTAGAGGCTTTGTATATTTGGGACTCAATTGATCCCATCTCATCTTTTATGTTCTTTATAGAGATTGGCCATTTCATGTATAATTGAATTAACATTTTGGCTTCTGCCAAGCAATCCTATACACTCTTGAGATTATCTTGATAGTTATTGTGTGCGGAGGCACACTTCTCTGTTATGTCCATAAATGTCTTATTATTTACTTTTGTGTCTATCTCCTTCTCCAATTTCTCATTTAGTCCACTAGAATACTCTTTAAAGGAATCAAGTAAGAACTTTACATTTTCCATACCAGATAGAGAGTTATGAATACTTACTTTAGGTATGCTCTCCTATAGAATTTTTATTGCTTCATCAATCATCTATGCACTCATTTGATGTGTCTCTAAAATTTCATTTCATGCAGAAGCATGAAATACATCACCCTATTGAAGCTTGTGCAACATATATATTTTATCCATGTCTACATTCCCCTATTGCATTAGAAGTTGCAATAACTAGGCGGATACTACCGGTTGAAACTTTAACTACATGCTCAACAAGCTTTTCAAAGGATCTCCAAAGGAATTGAAGGACTCTCCAACTTCCTTTGTACTATCTTCTTCCTTCAAATAATTTTCTTTATCACCAATATTGGTTGGTGTCTGCACATCCTTCTTCTCAGCATTCTCTATTTCATCCTCAGTACTAGATGCATTCACATCCTATTGCTCTTCATCCTTAGATTTTTCAATTTTATCCTAGAGGCATGTTTATCTCTAGATTTCCTTGAGAATCCTCTGCATTTTCCTTAAATTTTGGAGGAGGTGAGCAATGTCTCGTTAGTGCATTCTCCTTTTGAGATTTTTTAGCTTTTTCCTTTGTAGTGGTGTTTTCTCCTACTAGAGGAGCATCATTAGTGATATTTTCAATTGTAGTGCCCTCTACATAGGTAACTCTTTCCTCTATGGCCTTTTCTTCCACTTTTGAAAGACTCTCATCAACATTATTTTTCATATTTTCTTATTCATTCCCATGCTCATGCTGAACATCATCATATTTTGCTTCTTCTATAGTATTCACATCCAAGCTAGTATCTCATCATGCATCTCTTCTCCACTGTTCAGAGTAAGTCCTAGCCCTTTTTCAAAATCTACAACCTTCTCCATAGACTCATTTCAGAGCCTCTCAAGATCATTTTGATATTTTCTCATAAGTGTGGTTACCCTTTGCCTAGTTTAGAATTCCCTATTATACATTTGAGCCAATGTGGCATTTTTCTCATTTGAGAGGGGTGCACTAATCTTTTCCAGAGAAAATGCTCTCAACTTTGCATCTTTATCAATTGCCTTTTGTCTTCTTGTATATAATACATTCCTTAGTTCTTTAGGAAATTACTTTTCGAAGTTCTTCATATTAACTTTAAAAGTAATAATATACTTTACAATAGCTTCTTCAATGGCAGCCTTATCTACCTCATCAACAATAGTATACAGAGCATTAGTTTCTCCTAACATCTCATGCTCCACAATCCCATTGAAAAAAACATAAAGTTTCATAGGGCTATGTGCCCTTACCAGAGCCATTTTCTTCTTCTTCCTTTTGTCATTTGGTGTCTTTTTCTCTTTGCTATATTTAGGCTTCTTCTCCCTCATTTATATTGTGTGCCCTTCTTTTTCTTTCTCTACATCAACCTCACTATTGATTTTCTACAATATCAATCTTTTGTTTCTTTGTACTTGCTTCACCTTATGAAGCTTCAATTTTCCTCTTTTGGACCAATTGTGATCCTTTTTCTCCTTTCTCCTCTTCCACATTCATTCCCATGTATTCCCTTGTGGATTTTGTTTTCACTCTTCTTCTTATAGTGCTATTTTTTTGTGTTGTCAGGGTGGCTTTCTCTTTCTCAGGATTCTTCTGCTACTTAACTGGAGATACTTTCTCCTTTATCGAAGCACTTGCAAACTCTTTTCTCTTCTCTCCTACAATAGAATTAGTCCCAAAGGACTTTGGGGCAACCAAAGGAGTGGTATCTATTCTACCAAATCTTATAATACTTGATGATCCTCTTGGTGATCTAGACTTGGCTTTTTTGTTCTCAACTTGTTCTTTTGTGAGGCCCATTTCCTTCACAAATGTTGCAAGGTAAGTGCACAAAGATGGGGCACCAAAAAGGGTTCTTAAGTGGCCACTTTTTTTTCTAAAATTAGGAAATACTGACCTTGGATGAGAAATTAAGGATAGTTACACTCAAATTTTTAAGATGCACCAAAAACAATGTAGCAAATGCTCTAAGTCTTCTTTCTAAACTACTTTTAAAAAAAAAAAAAAGGGTATATATTAAGGGGTTCAAAAGAGGGAGCCTCATAAATTGGTGTTGTTTTTTTTCAAAAAAACATAACATAGAAATTTTTGTGGCTCCCTCAAAAGGTTAACTTTTTCTTAGTATTTTTAAAATCGCTTTAGTGAGAAATTAGCTAACAACATGTAGTTTATGCCTAAATTTTTTGATAATTTTTTAATAATATTTAATTTTTTACTAATTTTCAATGTCGACACTTCCAGAAAAATAGAATTTTGGCTATGCTACCCCTATAAATTTTGAAAACTAATTGAAAATCATTTTTTTAATATGTGTAGAATGGAGTCTATTTTCTAAAAATTTAATTTATTTGAAATTTTGATGAATGGCTAATTTATAAAGAAAAAAATACCAAACACTCATTTTTTTCCAAAAAACACACACAAACAAAAGAAATTAAAGATGAAAGGCTTAAAATTTTCAAAATTTGAAAAAAATTACTTCGTTAGATCACTAAGAGAGAGCCTAACATTACCTAGGTGTTTGATTTTTTCAACCTTGAAACACGCGCAAACTTGATGCTTAACATGAACACGATTATGGGAAATATTGTAGAATTTGTAAAAACATGTCTTTGGAAGTTGGGAAGGAACTCCAAGGCTTGGGGATTTCCAAAGAAAGAAATAATGCGAGTGTGTTATAACGCGAGTGTGTTATTTCACAATTTTGACATATTTTTTATGTTTGTGCTTGAGTTGCCTAAGCAAGACATAACGTGAGCATGTTATAATGTGCTCGTGTTATGTCTTGCTTTGTGTTAAATGATAGTCTACTAAATGTATGTATATATATTTGTATGTATGTATTTATGCATGTATACTCATATGACATGTATGTATGCATACTTGTATGCAAGTATGTACGCTTGTATGTATGTGTGCTTGTATGTATGTATGTAAGATTGTATGTACGTGTGTATGTATGCTTGTATGTATGTAATTTTGTAAGTACATGCATATATGTATGCATGTATGTATTTAGAGGGAGGGATAATTGTAAGATAGAGAGGGAGGGAGAGACTTGAGAGAGAGAGACAAGTAGTGAGAGAGAGAGAGAATTGAGAGAGAGAGGGAGTGGGGCTGGGAGGGAGAGAGAGAGAGGGAGAGGGAGAGAAGGGGTTGGAGTGAGAGGGACTTATCTAGGTAGGATAGGATGGATAGTGGGAGAGAGAGAGGAGAGGGGTGGGAGAGAGATGCCTAAGAGAGATGTAGAGAGATGCTTATCTAGGTAGGGTGCTAGAGTGAGAGAACTGAGAGATAGGGAGAGAGAGAGAGGGAGTGCAAGAGAGAGGGATTAGGAGAGATAGGGAGTGAGAGAGATAGAGTGAGTAAGAGAGAGAGGGAGATAGTTATCTAGGTAGGGTGCCAAAGAGAGACCAAAGAGATAGGGAGAGAGAGGGAGTGTGATAAAGAGGGAGTGGTAAAGAGAGGGAGTGAGAGAGAGGGAGTTGGAGAGAGAGGGAGTGAGAGAGAGGGAGTGAGAGAGAGGGAGTGGGAGAGAGATAAAGGGAGTGAGTGAGTGAGTGAGAGAGGGGGAAATGGAAAGGGTGTGGGAGGGATAGAGGGAGAGAGAGAGAGTTATCTAGGTAGGGTTCCATAGGGAGAGACTTGAGAGAGGGAGAGAGGGGTGGGAGGGAAAGACCTAAGAGATAGGGAGAGAGAGGGAGTGCAAGAGAGAGGGAGTGGGAGAGGGAGTGGGAGAGGGAGTGAGAGAGAGGGAGTGAGTGGGAGAGAGATAGAGGGAGTGTGTGCAAGTGTGAGAGAGAGAGGGAGTGGGAGTGGAGAGAGATAAAGGGAGTAAGAGAGAGAGACCTAAGAGAGGGAGAGGGGGTGGGAAGGAGAGGCCTAAGAGAGAGGGAGAGAGAGAAAGGGAGTGGGAGAGAGGAGGTTGGAGTGAGAAGGACTTATCCAGGTAGGGTGGGAGGGATACTTGAGAGAGAGGGAGAGAGAGGGAGAGAGAGGGAGTGGGAGATAGAGGGATGGGAGAGAGATAATGTTAAATACCCAAGATACTGAGAAGGGGGTGAATCGGTATCTTCTTAAACTTATTAAAAAAACACCATCCAAATACTCCAATGAATATAATAGTAAAAATGAGTGAGATCATTAGGAGAACATAAGAACACACAACACATGAACACCAATATTTTTACGTGGAAAACTCAAAATGGGAAAAACCACGGTGAGGATTAGCTCACACTATAGTATAACTGGTTATAAGATATTACAAAGGGTGGCTCACTACTAGGACTCACTATCCAAAATGAGAGGCTCACTGCCTACAAAGATACAACATAAAAATGGCTTACAACTAGAATATTAAACTAATAAACTTACACCTAACAAGCGCTAATTCAATTCCTTTGATGCATAGTAAACTAACATTACACACTTCATCATCTTCGCATACTTGTTTGTCCACTTCCACACCATCAATCTCAAAACTATCCAATATATATATCTGACATATCC
Source organism: Sequoia sempervirens (assembly GCA_007258455.2). Classification (NCBI taxonomy): domain Eukaryota; kingdom Viridiplantae; phylum Streptophyta; class Pinopsida; order Cupressales; family Cupressaceae; genus Sequoia; species Sequoia sempervirens. Next base: position 340,369,966 of record VDFB02047230.1, on the reverse strand, counting down.
ACAAGCATCAATTAGGTCGGCCTAATTAGATGCATCCCTTATTCACCAAAAAGATTAATTGTCGGCTTCAAGATTGTACAAAAATTTTCCAAAAACAATTCAAGTGTGTAGCATGCTACATCATGTCAGCATGAACCTAAGAAAGGTTTCCAATATATCCACAACAAAAAAAAATTCATTACAACATCAACTATTCAGTAGGTCAGCTAGGGATAGACCTAATAACAAAAAGAAACAACATAATGATGCCAACTCACCATACGAGCATCTGTTCACATGAGATTCTGAACCTACAAGCTTCTAGCAACCAAGAACCATTTCCCAAAACTACAAGTTATGATATTCATGAGCAGAGGATTGCGGACCAAAATACTAGAGGATAATGACTGCATACCTATTCAGAATATTGGATCAAACTTGAACTTAAACTTGCAGTTGCAACTCATATAACATGGTGACATCAATGACAACACAAAAGCTACATAATTAGATGTTCTTCATTGTTCCAACAATCTCCCCCTTTGTCTTTGATGGAAACAAGTACCAAAATAATTTACAAACCTCCTATGTGCAACACACTCTCCCCTTTACTCTCCATGTCATTCTCTCCCCCTTTGACATCAAGGACAAAGGGAGGTCCAAAAAATATGAAAACTAATAAAAAATTACCTAGAGGAAGTTGAGCCTTGAAGCTCCTTGAGAATTCCTTGCCATGCTATCTTGCCATTCTTCCAATTCTTCTTAGCAAATATCAACATTCTGTTAAGAGATTCTAGTTCCATCAAACTTTATTTTGCATCATCCGGAGTGCCTGGAGTTAAATTGATCTTTTCTAATTTTTTTTCATTCACCAAAGCATTGTCTACCGGAGTGTACTCCATTCTCACAAGGTTGCCTAACTGACCAAATCTTCTGATGTTATCTTCCTTTAGCTTCTATAGAATAAATCATTTCTCTTTGTGAGTAGTAATATCATTCCAATTTGACCTATCTCTATCTTTATATGCATTGTATGTATTGGAGATAGTTGTTAACTGGGACTCAATGGATTCCATGAGATCTTTGATATTCTATGTGGCATTTGACCACTTTATGTAGTAAGAAAATACAATATTTTCTTCAGAATCACAATCTTGCACAACTTATAGACTCTTTTTCACATTGGTGTGTGCCAAAGCACACTTATCATGAAGTTTCGAAAGCCTTTTCTCTTCCATTTTCTCAATCTCTTGCCTTGTTTTCTCACCAATTCTAGAGGCATACTCCTTAAAGGATTCCAATAAAAGTTTTATATTCTCAACCTGAGTGAGCGATGTATCAATTGATATACCAAGGGTGGCCTCCTGCAAAGCTTTAAGGGCATCATCAATAATTTTTGTCCCCTTCTGATGTGTTCCCAAAATTTCATTTATTTTGGATGCATGCAATGCATCCCCTAACACCAACTTGTGAATGGGAGAAATCTTATCCAAATCCACACTGCCTTGAATCATGGGGAGTTGTAGAAGTTTCGAAGGAATCACCAGATAGAACCTTATTTGCTTGGATAACAATACTTTTAATACATCATCGCCGGAGGAGGACTCTTCAGGAAGACCTTTGTGAATCCACAACCTGCCTTTGATTTTCTTCATTCTTCCTAGTATATTCCCCATTTCTTTCTTCTTCCTTCTACCTTTTCTTTTTCCTCTACTTTTTCCTCTACTTTTTCTTCTTCTTCTACCTTTTCTTCTTCTTCTACTTTTTCTTCTTCAGCATGCTCTAGAGGACAACCTCAAGTTTTCTAGTTCAACTTCTTCCTCATTTTGTCTCTCTACTTTAGCTTCTTCAACATTAAGCTTCTCTATCTCCAGAGGATCATTTGTAACACCTATTTTTAGAAGGATATTTGAATCACCTATATCTAGAGGGATGTCTTCCTTTACCTCTACATAATCCTTTTCTCCTAATTTAGGTGTAGAACCAGATGGGAGTGCACCAAACATACCATATTTCTCAGCCATACCCCTGATGGCTTCTGTAGTTTCTTTCTTTACTTTCTTTTTATCTTTATTCATCAAAGTTTTACCCTTTTCTTCATCTGAAACATCTTTGAGCATACCTTCTTCAAGGTTTCCAAATCATTTGGGGTCAAGGAGGACCCAATTTTCTCAAATGCCTCAATTCTTATCTTTTCTTCCAACTCAACAGCCTTTGATCATCTTTTCATCAAGGCTTCCCACAATTTCTCAAGTACATTATTCTTAACATAATCCCAATTGACTTCCAAAGTAATAACATATTGAATAATAACCAAAATCAATGATTTCTTGTCCTCTTGACCTACTTGAGTAATAACTAGGTCTTACTGGTGAGGCTTTTTGTTCTTCCTAGTCCAGAGATGCCTCTTCTAACACCTTTGCCTTCTTCGAGTCCATTTTGGTGTGCACATGAACACCAAAACCCTATTCTTCATCTTCTTTAGAGGATGACATGTGATGAAATATTTTTGTGCCAACACTTGCTTCCTATGAAGCACCTTCATTAGATGGCATATTCCCTTTCTTATTTCTTACCAATTTAGTTGTAGGATCTTCCTCCTCTTCTTCTTGCTCTTCAGTGATACTGGGGTTATTTTCCCTTGTTTCCTTTTCATTTTTACCTCTTGAATGGTGTCACTGAAGGAGTCTCTTTCCTTTTTCCAAATCTTTTAGTGGGTCTGGAAGGAGTCGGGCTTTTTCCTTTACCAGATGCACTAGGCTCTACCTTCACTAATGCGGGAGTTGTAGATGGTTTTGAATGAGTAGTCTTGTTGGATCTCCTTAGTCCTGATGAATCTCCAGCCATATGCTCTCCCATGGCTCTTCCTTGTGCAATATTTTCATCAGTGAAGCCATCCTTTCTAAGCATTTCATCTACATTCTTTCTTATCACAAGATTCTTATGCTTCAACTGAATTTCCATAGATTTTTCTTCATAGGTTCCCATTCTAGGTTCATTGGTATCTTTTGGGATTTTTAACAAAAATTGTACATAGCCCTATGCTTCATCCTCTGTAACCTCATAACCCAATGGTGGAATCTAGAAAATCTGAGGTTAAACTATCTCAATCATGCACTCATCAGAGGAGACATGAAATATGATGCCATTCTTGTATTTTCAACAAATTTCTTTGGAATCCTTTCACATTCATTCATGTTGCTTTTTAATACAACAAAGAATGTTGTCAAAGAATTGTCTCGACTCTTTATATCACCCAACTTGTGCATATAATCAAAAATTTGATGTACAACTGGTCTTGATGTATCCCATATTGCTACATCATCTCTTCTAGGAAGTCATCTAAGAAAGTAGAACAAAAAGCATGCAATCAGGGAACCAAACTTGAATGCATATTTCTTCTCCCTTGTCATCTTCAAGTTTTCAAACAACTACTACCGGGGAAGTTCACAAAAATCATATTCTGGACCATTTTCCGCCATGTCATATCCGGTGTATATAGTTGTAGGAAACACATAATTTTACATATTTGTGAAGTAGATCTTGTGAGTGATCATTATAGTTGTAAACTTCACAACAAGATTGGTAATAGGCTTTGTTGCAAGAGCCCTTCTGTCAAATGTTGCTCGGTTGAGTTCCATCACCACTTCATTTTTCACAGACTTCAACATTGGTTCTGGTTTGGTATTACAGAGTTTGGTAACTGCCTTAATCACTTCCTTGGTTATTAGATGAGGTCTGTCTATCCACAAAAAAACTATCATGAATTCTGCTAAGAGCAGGTTTAACATACTTGTCATCAACAGTGGAGCTAAAGTTAGGAAAATAATTCTACTAATCCAACTTCTTTGCAACAATATTTGCATACTTAGGTTATATCAAGAAATCATCCTTGATGAGCTCATTTTTCTACATATCTATCAATTTTCTATGATTATAATCCTTAGTTTTAACACGTATATAAATTCTAGTGTCTTTAATGGGCATGATATTGTGAGGAATCAATGAGAAGGTGCATAGAGGGTCATCTTCAAAAACCTTCATGGAATGCTTCTTGTATGAAGGTCTAGGTCTTTCTGACACATTTATGACTACAAGAGTTGTCATTTTTCCACAAATTGAGATCTAATAACCTCAAAAAGAAGATTCTCATAAACCCACAAAAGCATAAAAGAGTAAAATACCTTTTTCTTTCGCGAGAAACTAGAACTAGAGTTTGCCCAACTCACTCTCCAAATTGCCTCAAGAATGCTCCAAATCACTCTCCACTTTCTTCAAATTCACAAGTGATCAAAAAACCTTACAAATCCGCTTTATAGATCAACATGCTACCCTAATTTGCATTAAATGTAGTAGAATTCAAAAATTTGAAAAAAAACCTTCTTCACTGCACTAAAAAACCCTAATTTTCTCTGCAAATGATCATGCTTGCAACTTTTCTTTTGGTTCCTTTTTCATAAGCTTTGTTTATTCAATCTTTACAATATATCTTCGTGCCAAAGTTTGAAACACTAGATATCTAGGGGGTTTGAATAATTTTCTGTTAATGCTCCCCTAAGACTATGCTGGGTCTAATTGCCAAAGGGATTGTCTGCACCAGATGAGGGCACAAACTCGCTTGATGTTACTAGCTCTTCTTTCTTCTTCCATATCTTGTTCATTTCTTGCTTAACCTCATTCTTTTCAATTGTCTTCACTAGTTCATTCTTCTTTACTAGATCGGATTGATTTCCCCCTTTAATTTTGCATACTATTGAAACATGTTCAGGTTTGTTGCAATTATAGCAAACCAAATTTTTCTGATTTGTTTGTTCTCCATTAACCCTTGATCTGCACTGATTTTCTTTGTGTCCAAACTTATAACATGCATAGAAGTATCCAACAAAAGATTGATTCATTCTTCCTCCATTAAACAAATTCACCATCTGAGTTTTGCATTCATTATCTCTATGTCCAACTTTCTTGCATGCAGAACATTGTCCAGAGAACAAACTAGCATACTAGTTTATTCGACTTCTACACTCCATTGCCTTATGACCAAATTTATTACATGAAAAGAAAACACCATTGAAAGATGGGTACCTTTGAGCATTTGGCTAGTTGATAGGGGGTCTTCTAACAAAGGTTCTTAGATTTCTTGCCTGTTTTGCATTCATTAGCTCTATGTCCACTATGTTTGAGGTCCGCATAGCCTTAGAGCTTTTACCTGCTTCCATTCCCACACCACCTTTGTCTTTAGTTGGCTTATGTCCTACAATCAACTTGTCAAGCTTGGTGGAGCTTGTTTTGAACTTGTCTTTGTAGAGTTTTGATTTTTCCAAATCTGCTTTCAGGTTTACCACTTCTTGTTCAAGCCTTGAGCATTCATCGGTCTTGCTTTGCACCATTGTATTTAGAAAATATTCAATTCTCTTCTTTTCCTCCACTAGTACCTTCAATCTGGTGATCTCTTCATTTGCTTGTTTTAATTGCTCACTTACTTCTCTATGTCTTTCTTTGAATTCCTTCAATTGCTCTTTTAATTTCCAAATGAATTCATTTGCCTCATCAATATTTTCTTTCAAATATCTATTTTCATTTTCAGCCTTGTCAAGATCTTCAAGAGCAGCTCATATTTCTTCTTTATCATCCATTTGTACACTGTTCAACATCTTACTCAAGCTATTAGGCTTCTTTGGAGGAACCAAGATTTGATACCAATTGTTGAATACCTAAGATATTGAGAGTGGGGGGATGAATCAGTATCTTCTTAAACTTATTGAAAAAACACCATCCAAATACTCCAATGCATATAACAATAAAAATAAGCAAGAGCATTAGCAGAACATAAGAACACACAACACATGAACACCAGGATTTTTACGTGGAAAACCCAAAATGGGAAAAACCATGGTGAGAATTAGCTCATAATATAATATAACCGGTTATAAGATATCACAAAGGGTGGCTCACTACCAGGACTTATTGTCCAAAATGAGAGGCTCACTGCCTACAAAGATACAACATAAAAATGGCTTACAACTAGAATATGAATTGATAAAGTTACACCTAACAAGTGCTAATTCAATTCCTTTGATGCTCAGTAAACTGACTTTCACACTTCATCATCTTTGCATACTTGTCTGTCCACTTCCACACTATCAATCTCAGATCTGTCCAATATATATATCTGATATATCTGTAAGCATCAATTAGATCGACCTAATTAGATGCAACCCTTATTCACCAAAAAGATTATCTATCGGCTTCAGGCTTGTACAAAACTTTTCCAAAAAAAATTCAAGCATGTAGCATGCTACATCATGTTGACATGGACCTAAGAAAGGTCACCAATACATCTGCAACACAAAATCAATTCATTACAACATCAACTATTCATTAGGTCAGGTAGGGATAAACCTAATAACAAAATGCAACAACATAATGATGCCAACTTGCCATACGAGCACTTGTGCACATGAGATTCTAAAATTACAAGCTTCTAGCAACCAAGAACCATTTCCCAAAACCACAAGTTATGATATTCATCAGTGGGGGATTGGGGACCAAAATACTAGAGGATAATGACTGCATACTGATTCAGAATACTAGATCAAACTTGAACTTAAACTTGCAGTTGCAACTCATATAACATGATGGCATCAATGACAACACAAAATATGCATAATGATATTTTCTTCTTCATTCTTCCAACATATAAATGGACTGAGAGAGGGAGATGTGAGAGAGGGAGAGGGGGTGGGGGGGAGAGACTTTGAGAGAGAGAGATCTAGTTATGTAGGTAGGGTGCTTGAGGGAGAGGCCCGAGAGAGAGAGGGGGGTGGGAGGGAGATACTTGAGAGAGAGGGAGAGGGAGTGGGGGAGAGAGGGAGTGGGAGATAGAGGTATGAGAGAGAGATAGAGGGAGTGAGAGAGAGAGACCTAAGAGAGGGAGAGGGGGTGGGAGCTGGGAGAGACTTGAGAGAGAGAGAGAGAAAGAGAGAGATTACAGTTGATGGTTTAAGGTTTAAAGGTTGAGGGATTATTGTTGAGGGTATAGCCCATTGAGGGAATTGAGGGATTAGGGTTGATGTTTGAGGGTATAGGGTTGAGGAATTAGGGTTGAGGGTTTAAGGGTTGAAAATTTAAGGAAACCTTTAGAAAATAAACATTTTCATAACGTAAGTGCACTTTGAAGAAGTTGAGATATAGTTTTTTTGTATAGCAACATAAAACACACTTGTATTATAATGCAAGCATTTTTTGGCTTGCTCTAAAAATGGTAAAAAAGTCAGCACACCTGTGATCCAAGCCCATATGCTCTATTATTCTATTGGTTAAACACATGTTCTGACCAAAAAGATCCTTTTGATGTTGTTGGGAAGTGCACAAGAAATTTTTTTACATTCTACCACCTTTGCATGAACTTACCACCACTTTTTTATGGTTTTCCAACTTAGGAAGGAGGAAATAACAAATTTTTTACATTGAATTTGATATATCAATTCAAGACTCAATTTTTGCACTGTTACAATGTTAATTGTGATTGAATTGTAGGAATTTAACATTATACATTGGTTATTTGTATTGTTGTTAGTAATTATATTTGAGTGATATACAATTGAACATTGAAAAGGAAGCAAGCTTGCGAAAAACTCAAATTTTTTAGGAGTTTGATTCAAGAAGAAAAACATATTGCATAATTGGGTAGTTCCTCCATTTGAATCTCCGTTTTTTAGGTATGTCAAGTATTTACAAATTTTCTTTACATTTTCCTTAATTCTATTATGTTTCTTTATCATTCCTTATCATACATGCTTAATACAATGCTTTTATTTTGTTATTATGCATATTCCATGTTCATCAAATTGTTTTTTTCTCATTATACCCTTTAGTCCCTCTTGGCACATTTTAAACTACACAATTCTTTACACCTTCCAATTACATTTTAAACCACATCTCTTTGAGGTATTTTGTTAAACAATTGACCTACCTTGTGTATGCTTCCACATTTTTTATACACATTTAGGAGAGTAGTTATAACTATGTAATATAATACATCATTTCTCATTCCTTTTTTTTATGGATGTGCATACACCTTTCCAAAGCTTCCATTTTGGTATAGGCATGGGGGATGTTGGAAAATGCTTTGGAATTTGGGTTTGCCCCTAGAAATTGCAATTTCTTGAAATTTTCTAAATCCTTTTCAATAAATCCATTTTGTACATATCTTGCAATCATTGTAGTCCATGAGGACATATCTCATTCAGGAATTTTGTCAAACAGTCCATGTGCCTTGTCTATCATGTCTACCAAAGCACTTTATCAAACATGTTAGACGAGGCAATGAGCTGTTTGAAAAAATACCTCAAAGAATGTGGTCTCATGGTGATGGAATGTCATCCCATCACCATGAGACCACATTTATTTGAGGCATTTTTTTCAAATAGCTCACTACCTTGTCTATGCTACCATATTTTCCATACATTTTCCATTTTGTGCATATCTTGTGATTATTGTGAGTTGTTTGAAAAGATGCCTCATAGAAATGGGGTCTTAGGGTGATGTACATCACCCTAAGACCCCATTTCTATGAAGCATATTTTTAAATATCTCACACCATGAGACCCCATTTATATGAGGTATTATTTCAAATAGTACATCACCCTAAGACCCCATTTCTATGAAGTATGTTTTCAAATATCTCACACCATGAGACCCCATTTCTATGAGGTATTATTTCAAACAACTCAATACCTTGTCAATTCTATTGCATTGACAAGCTAGTGAGCTTGCTCACTAGCTTGTCTATGCTACCACATTTTGCATACATTTCTACCAAAACATTTTGTCAAAAAAATCACATTCCTTTTCCATGCTTCCATTTTGTGCCTATCTTGCAATCATGGCATTCCACGAGACCACATTTCTTTAAGGCATTCCATCAAAAAATTCATGTGAGCTTTGTCTATGCTAGAAATACTTAAAAAAAAAAGGTTTGTCAACTAAGGCAATTACAACCATAACACTCATGGAAATCACCCCCTTTTATGTTTTGGCAAATGCCATACCCCATTCCAAGGACCCCATTACAAGGTAGTGAGTTGTTTGAAAAAATGCCTCATAGAAATGGGGTCTCACAGTGATGTTTGAAAAAATGCCTCATAGAAATGGGGTCTCACGGTGATGTGTTTGAAAAAATGCCTCATAGAAATGGGGTCTCACGGTGATGCACATCACCGTGAGACCCCATTTCTATGATGCAATTTTTCAAACAACTCAATACCTTGTCAATTCTACCAATGCACATTGAAAAAATGCCTCATAGAAATGGGGTCTCACGGTGATGCACATCACTATGAGACCCCATTTCTATGAGACATTTTTTTTCAAACATCTCACTACCTTGTCAATTCTACTAATGCACATCACCGTGAGGCCCCCCATTTCTATGAGGCATTTTTTCAAACAAATCACTACCTTGTCAATTCTACCACATTGAAAAGCTAGTGAGCTCACTACCTTGTCTATGCTACTGCATTGACAAGCTAGTGAGCTCACTACCTTGTCTATGCTACTGCATTGACAAGCTAGTGAGCTCACTACATTGTCTATGCTACTACATTGACAATGTAGTGAGCTATTTGAAAATATGCCTCATAGAAATGGGGTCTCATGATGATGTATTTCTTTGAGGCATTTTTTCAAATAGCTCACTACCTTGTCAATGTAGTAGAATTGACAAGGTAGTGAGTTATTTGAAAAAATGCCTCATAGAAATGGGGTCTCATGATGATGATCATCACTATGATACCCCATTTCTATGAGGCAATTTTTTAAAATAGCTCACCATCTTGTCAATTCTACCACATTGATAAGCTAGTGAGCTTGCTCACTACCTTGTCTATGCTACCACATTTTGTCAAACAATTCACATTGTTTGTCCATGCTTCCAAATTTCTCATACATTGCTGCTAAGAGAGTTGCAATTATAACATTTGACAAAAATCCCCCTTTCTTTCAATGTTTTGATTGATTCCCATACATTGTTTCAAAGTTAGGATGTTAAAAAAAGTTGCAGAATTTGGATTTATAGTCAAGCCAATTGTATTTTATTGAAATTTTATAATGTCTTTTAAAAAATCCATTTTGTGCCTATCTTGCAATCATGGCATTCCACGAGACCACATTTTTGTAGGGCATTCCATCAAAAAATTCATGTGAGCTTTGTCTATGCTAGAAATACTTAAAAAAATATAGCTTTTTATTTTCATTGTGTTCTTATTGCACTTGTTTATTCATCATGGTTGAGTGACATTTACTTTGCTACAGGATGATTGTAAGTATTTTGTATGAAGGGTTGAAACGGCCTGAGACACATTCTACTGGTGAAGTCTCTTAAGAGATCAAAGTGCAAAAGGGCAACAAACTTTGACGAGTGATTACTTAGAAACCTTGGCAATTGGAAACATTTCATCTAAGGAAAAGAGATCATGTAGGACCCCTCTACAATAAACTCTCTCAGTTTTTGATAGATCCAAGTCATTTTCCTGTGGTGAAAAAATTTTAGTTGATGGAAAATGAGTCATTTGCATCTAGTGACAAGTTGGAAATTTGTGTAACTTTTTTTTTGTTCATCATACGACCAAATTGAATATTCCAATACATCCGTATGGGTATTTTTATGCTAGTAAAGGTCCTCTTTCACACCCAAAAACACTGAAACAGTTTGAGCCACATTCTATCAGCGAGGACTCTTAAGAGACCAAAGTGCAAAAGGGAAAAAAACTTCGATGAGAGATTACTCAGAAAACATGGAACTTGCAAAAATTCCATCTGAGACTATGGGATCATGTAGATCCCCTATACAATAACCTCTCTTGGTTTTTGATAGCTCCAAGTCATTTTCCTGTGGTGAATAGATTTCAATTGATGGAAAATGAGTCAATTGCATGTAGTGTAAAGTTGGAAAGTGGTGTAACTTTTGTTCTGTTTGTCATACAACCAAACTGACTATTCCAACATGTCTGTATGGGTGGTTTTATGCTAGTAAAGGTCCTCTTTTTCACCCAATTTTTTTGAAGCGGTCTGAGCCACATTCTACCGACAAAGTCTCTTAAGAGACCAAAGTGCAAAAGGCAAGAAAACTTTGATGAGAAATTACTCAAAAACCATGGCACTTGGAAACATTATGTATTAGGATATGAAATCATGTAAGGCCCCTCTACAATAACCTCTCTCAGTTTTTGATAGATCCAAGTTGTTTTCCCATGGTGAACAAATTTTAGTTGATGGAAAATGGGTCAGTTGCATGTAGTGACAAGTTGGAAAGTGGTGTAACTTTCATTCTATTCATCATACGACCAAACCAATTGTTCCAACATGTCCGTATGGGTAGGTTTATGTTAGGAAAGGTCCTCTTTTGCACCCAAACACGTTGCAATAGTCTAAGACACATTCTACCAGTGAAGTCTCTTAAGAGACCAAAGTGCAAAAGGGAAGCAAACTTCGACGAGATATTACTCGCAAACCATGACACTTGGAAACATTTTGTCTAAGGCTATGAGATCACGTAGGGCCCCTCTACAATAAATTCTCTTGGCTTTTGATATCTCCAAGTTGTTTTCCCGTGGTGAACAAATTTCAATTATGGAAAATAGGTCAGTTGCATGTAGTGTAATTTTGCAAGGTAGGCTACTTTTTGTTTTGTTCTTTATGGGGCCAAAAAATTAGCGCCAACATGTCTACGTGGACAAATCTATGCTAGGCATGGTCATTGTATTTCATTATAAAAGGTTCATAGTCTTTCCTATTCGAAGGGTCACAACTTTTCTCCTTTGAAAAGTCACAACCAAATTCATATCATCACTATTCGTGAGAACCTAAATTGATTTATTTGCAACTTTTCAGAAATGCTTGGGGAAAAGGAAATTCTTGAACTTTTAGTTGGTTCTATTTATGTCATGCACATCTCTTGAAGCTATTTATTGACTATTGTAAGCATGCAATTTTAACTTTTAAAGTTGCATTCTTCTAATTATTGGGTTTGAATTCATGTTTAGAAATAGGATGAATACCTATGAAGTTTTTTGTTGGGAAGGTTGATTCGTGGTATCTTAATCTTGAATAATCCAATGCCCTTATGATCTTTAATAAGACTTGCATGCCTTGAGTTTTTGTTTGTGAAACTTAGTTGTTACTTTCCATTTTCTTTTGTCAATAGTTTTATGATATTTTCTTTATCTATGTGATACATGAAGCATAAAGCATAAAAGTGAATGGTAGCATGACGCATACACATGAATTTCCTTCGTGAAGCATTACTATATTCATATGATTGATTTAATGTTGTTAGAATTGGCTATGGCTGCCAAGATCTTGAGACCAAATGGAAAGCACAAAAGAGAAATAAATATAACAAGAATAAACTATATTCAATGTAAATGATATGATTGATGTACAATGTAGTAGAAACCCCTTGGTTATATAGCCAAGGTGAGATGCAAGATGTCATAGGATTATGACAAATGTCTTAATCATATGACATGAGACAACTAATCACACTTACCTAGGTTCACATGTAGTAGTTGTCAAAGGATAAGATAACAACTAATGACAACTAACACTTTCTAGAAATTCATGTGTAAATAAGTCCCCTAGTAATGAATGAACTAGGTACAATACTATTTACACCAACACCCCCCATTAAGTGCAACTTAGGGAGTAGCAGATTATTATGCAAATGACACAAAGATGTAAGAATGGGTCCTGACTACTAGGCCATGTTAGGTACCCATGTACATATGCAATACAATGACAAAGAAATCTCTCACAAACAGAGAAAAGGAGAAAACCCAGTGGTACAAAACTCCTCCCCAAAAGAGAGATGAAATACAAAAAAGAAATGCTCTCAAGGAAGAATGAGAAGGTAAAAACCCCGTGTGAGGAAAAAACCCCCCCATAAGAGAGAAGAAGAAGAGAGATAAGGAAGCCCCCCCTCAATGTTGAGTCTCCTGCAATGATGATAGAAGCTCGACATTGAATGTTGAAGATGATCCAATCTCGCTAAACAATGTTACTCCCCTTAGGAAGAAACAAAACCAAGGATGTATGTAGGATGTTAGGAATAAGGATGATGGATAATGTCTCTGAAGCATGCTCAAGTGTCTCCATGTCGACGCTGAAAGCTAACATACTCCAAATAGGCATTCTAGGCCACATTGCTGAAGAAGACAATTCAACATCTAGTAGAGATGAATGTAGAACATGATCCAAAGACAGAGATATCCCCTCTAAAGACAAAGAAGCCTCCTCCAATTTTTTTCCAGAAGTATCCACACTCACGCCAAACTGCAAAGAATGATCATGTAGAGAATGAACAAGAGGGTCAGAGTGTTCCTTTGCAACAACTGAAGAAGGAGCATCTTCATCAAAGAGAAGATGAATTTCATCAATGATCTCCCCCAAATCTACAAGATGAGACTCCACAAACAAGTCTGAAATACCTATCAAGAATCCATCCAAAGTAGCCATATCTGGAAGACTATGTATGTCCTACTGCATTGAATCACACGGAGCCAAAACTGTTGAATCACAAGTGTCATCAATTGCAATAGTAGATGGAGGAGATTAAATACATGACTCAAGAACTAGATCTGATGTGAGAACTCCCAAGTTCAAGAATCCAAATGTATCCTCTGAATCATGGTTCATGCTAGAAATGTGATCAATAGCCATATGAACAATGTCACCATCAGAAGAAAAATTTGCAAAGGTATACAACCGAGATGAATGATCAACCACCCCAGTAGCAATAATCTCTCGACTTTCCAATTCTTGAATGATAAGAAAATCAGGTGTGAACTCCACAGTTCTCCCATCTCCACCATGTGTAATTTGATATATGAAAAGAAGATTGTTTGTCAAATGAGGAACACACAAAAAATCCTGAAAAGTGTTGTCCCCAAAACTAATAGATCCCTTCCCAATTACACTCATGTATGTATTATTTCCCATCAAGATAGGAGACATAGTACAAGGCTAAAATGAAGAGAATATAGACTACGAAGATGCCATATAATGAGATTCTCTTCAATCTAGAAGCCATCTCCCTGATCCTGGACCTGAAAGAGAACAAAGAGCTTGTCCTTTATATTCTGATGTTGATGCTTGACCTTTGTCCTTTTTAGACTGTTTTGAATAAGGAGAAGGTTTAGACATTCTAGAAGGCAAATCAATATGATTCTTTTTTAGAAGATTTTTCAACTCATCAATATACTTCTTATAACAATAGTGTTCTTCATGTCCATCCTTCTTGCAATATGCAGAAGTAGGCCTCTCCTTCTTAGATGATTCCCATTTAGAAGAGGATTTTTTCTTTGATTGATCTGAATGTGGATTATTCTTTGCTTTCTTCTATTTCTTATCTAATTTTGATTCTTTCACCTAACTAACCAACAATGCCTAAGATTTAGAAGTCTTGATGAGACCCATTGAGATAATCTTTTCTTGCTCATGTATCAACATCTTTGAAAATGATGCAAATGAAGGTGTAGTATATGCAACCCCCATAGTCAATCTATGAGTATGAAATCTAGAAACAAAAGAAGCATAATTAGGACTAAGTTTGTTCATTGTATTCTAGACCAACTGAATTTCCTTCTTATCAATTCCACATGCTTTACATTGCTCTCTTAGATCATTAACCTTTGTGATGTAGTCTTGGATGTTGTCAAAGTTCTTAGGATCAAGGCTCATCAATTCATTATCAATTTGATAGCCTCTTTCTTCATTTGTAGTACCATACAATGTTTTCAAATCTTCCCAACCTTCATGAGAATTTTTACATGATTCAATTTGGAACAAAAAATCTTGAGAAACAAGTCTACGAAGACTATGTTTGGTCATCCATTTTAACTTTTTCTCATCATTTGTAGGTTCAGGTACCTTATTTTCAACATACAGAGTGTGACCTTCTATCATTAAAATACTCCATGCATTTTGATGCCATGTTGAATAATTATATGATGTGAGTAAAGGAACCTTAGAATGATCCATGAAAATGAGAGAGCACAAACAAACAGATCAAAAGAATGCACCAAGAGACCCCTCTAATCACTCAATCAAGAAACCCCCCAGCAATATCTGATTTGGCACTTTATATTTCGTGCGTTTATAGTTGCTAGATGCCAAAAACATCAAGATAGACTTGATCTTAGTGCTTACAGATGCAAAAATAGGCCACAAAATTAAGTACATTTTTTGGTAGAAAATGAGATCAATCTCATCACACCAATGAGAAGTACACAAAAAATCATGCACTTTAAAAAAAACTACACCCAAAAATGTTACCGTAGGAGCAAGATATGAGCTCTTGAAGTTCCCAAGATGAGGACGAAGCAACAACATCTATGAAAATCTGAAAATTATGGAAAAACCAGACACCAAAACCAAATTCTGATTGCACCATCGTGTAGATCATGAACAATTGTCCCAAATCAAAAAAAATTGCTTGAAAAAAGAAGGTGGTGAGCTCAAGTTATGGGCCTCCGAAGTTCGCTTGCAAAAATAAAAAGCTCATTGGAGAGGGGTCCAAAAATTTCAAATGGTTGCTGACGTTAGCGATGACGTGATGCTAATGCGGGAAAAACAATAGCTTAAATTTGATGGCCGTTGGCCAATCAAAAAAGAATATTCTCCTGCTTCCGGCTTAAAAATGATGGTTACATGCTTGTCACAGATCAACTTGAATCTACAGAATCTCCGATGAATATTCCTTTTAATCTCGCCATATTTTGATTGACCACCAGTAGATTTGAAGTGCTAGATTTTAATATGAGGCCTCCGTATTTTGAATTTGTCAGTTTATTAAAAAGTCGACAGTTGGTATTATTGAGCACTTTCGCCGATTGATTTGAGTGGGGGTCGATATTTGATTGATCGACTGATGGAATGCTGGTTGTGTGGGAGAGAAGGGGCCCACCAAGAACCTACCATGATAAATGAGATCTTGCCACATGACCTTCAATCACTGGTGTGATATTCTGTGGGTATAGGTCTGTGCAGAGGGTACATCTGCATACCTTTTCGCAGAATATTTGCATTTTTTATTTTTTATTTTTTACAATAAAATTCTCAAATGACTTTACAACAAAAAATTAATCTGAAGATTTTAATTTTTCTAAAAAAAAATTTCAAAAATTTTCAAATGGAAATTTTTTATTTATTTTTTGAAAAATCATACCCTGCGTAATTATGACGCCCTGGGGGGCCGTTTGGGAAAAAAAAATTTGCCTCACCAGACAATTGCTCCAATTTGGACAAATTGGTAGTTGATCTTAGGATTTTTAGCCCTTCTGGATGCAATGGTAGGGTCAGATTTGACCCAAAATTCTCCAAAAATGGAGGTACCTTTTGGATTTGTCAACCACTCTTCAACTTCAAACCCTCATAGATTTGGCCTCGAATGTCTAATTTGGATGAAACAAAAGGAAAAATTAACTTTCTTGAACCTTTTAGACACAACAGTGATCTTAGATTTTCACTAGGAAGCTCCAATATGAACCTGCAATAAAGAGCCAAAAATGGGACCTCCCCAAATTTGATATCTCTCTTCAGAAAAAGACTCTCCAATGGCACCCAACCCGCTTTGATACTATGTTAGAATTGGCTATGGTTGTCAAGATATTGAGACCAAATGGAAAGCACAAAAAGAGAGAAATGAATATGACAATAATAAACTATATTCAATGTCAATGATATGATTGATGTACAATATAGTAGAAACCCCTTGGTTATATAGCCAAGGTGAGATGCAAGATATCATAGGATTATGAAAAGTGTCTTAATCATACGACATGAGACAACTAATCACACTTACCTAGGTTCACATGTAGTAGTTGTCAAAGGATAAGATAACAACTAATGACAACTAACACCTTCTAGAAAGATTCCTTTCTATGACCTAAATAAACTTAACATGTGTAAATAAGTCCCCTAGTGAATGAACTAGGTACAAGACTTTATTTACACCAACAAATGTTCAATAATATTACAAGAGAATAATGTTCAAACTTTATTATATATTTATAATTATAGAAAAGAAGAGTGGACGAAAAACACTTGGATTTTAAATATTTTAAGTAAATCATCTACAAATATCTATTTTTAATGCTTGAGAAAGAAACTCACACATTCCAAGTAAAGTAAAGGTAAATTATGCATATAACATGAACTATCCATAAGTGCTCAAAAAGCAAGTACAAAAATGAGCTGCATTTCATGTATCAAAATGGAATACAATACATCCATGTCAATCTTACACCATTAATCTTACATCAATACATCTATTTCAATGTTACATCAATGAGCTTCCATCAATACATCTATTTCAATGTTACATGAATAACCTTCATGAATACATCTATTTCAATGTTACATCAATAAATTTCAATGTAAAGTTATATTTACAAATGGGCTATGTAAGCCATACAAAATAATACATGAGTACATCCATAGCATAAAGATACTCTAATCCTCAACCACCTTGACACCACTGGTCTTCTTGCAAGTTGAGGCCAAGAGTGTGATTAAGGAACCTTTTCCACCCAACCACAAAGTACATGACTTCCCTAGGTTCTTCCTAACTCGAAGAAAACCTTGGCCTTGCACGAGGAGCCTATCAACCTAGAACAATAAAGCAGGAGGGAACTCTCGATGCATGCTTGATGCCTATATGCATTCCTATACTAGAAAAACATATTTCTTGCATGCAGGATGTGGTAGAGACATATAAAATTTCTAGGCTTTTTAATTAATCCATCTATTTCAATGGTACATTTTCTTGGCCAAGCATTAAAACATAGAATGGTAGTTTATGAAAAGGCTAAACTATCATCTCTATGTGCCCACATTCCACATCTTGTCTCGGAAGTTTCTCATAAAGAAAACAAATAGTGCATTTTCCACATAAAATTTCATTCAGTTTAACAACATTTACTCATACAAAAATTCTATCATAAAATACATTTCATTGCCAAGTTCTTAAATTGATTTGCATAAATACAAAATTTATAATATACAACTCACAAATGATTCTACAATTTCACTAAGCATTTCATTCTTCAAATTAACTATTTTTCGAGGAATATAAGCAAGTTTATGCAATGTGCTCATTTCCATGTACATGCAAGATATCCCCCATTCTATATCCAATTGAAATTTTTAATCTAATTAACAATTGGTGTAAATTTAAATAAAAACATACTCCAATCAACATTGTATATACTTTAGAGACTTTTAGTTTTCCCTTATTCCTATGGTAATGTACACACATGTATCTATTTTTATATTCAGATACTTATATATAGATTCTTTATACTGAAGTTCAAAAATAAATCATTCCTAACACAAAATTTACCAGCTACAACATAAATCTTGGTTATTCCCAGCCAAATTTAAACTTTCCCACTCCTAATTTCAGAACTTGTTTAATCTCGAATAAGAACAAATATTTATGTATACATATTCATATAGATATTAATATCTAAAATAAAATGCATGTATGTATATATAGTTATATAAGCATACAAACTTAGAAATTATCAATTCAAGATTAGAATATGGTTTCAGCTGGCTAATAATTTTACATTAGAAAATTATTAGACACATGCAGGTGTATATACTGGCTCAGAATTTAATATATTTCAAACTGTATATAATTTTATACTCATACATAATACATACATACATACATACATATATATATGTATGCATTTATTTAAAGCTACATTTCTACACAATTTTTAAGCTATTAGCAGCCTTCAAAGACTCATGAACAGTGGATTTAAATATGTTCACAAAGAGATTTACATGTATAAAGTACGAAGGATATAGTCCGATGCCCCCTCATATTGGGGGAAAGCGCTACCTGGGAGGGCAGCGTACCCTCCACAGGTCATGGCCTGTGGAGGGCGCTGCCCCCACAACGCAACCCTTCCCAATATGGGGAGGACATGGCTAGGGCAAGCCCCCCTAAACTTATGACTTCAAATTTTTAAATTGAAAGCCAATCTAGTAAGTACAGATGGAATGCGATTTGGTTTCAATATGTCATATATACCTAAATTCTGATATATTTATTGTGTAATCATTTAAATATATATATATATACAGTTTAATGTATGTGTATAAATATATATATATATATATATATATAGATATACATAGTATCTATACAATTTGAACCAAGTTTTTAATCTAAGAATCACACAGAAAAACCCCAATTTGGGCATAAAATATTCAATACAGAGAAGTTGCAAAAAATTTATATATATATATATAAAGGATTGGGAAGATTGCACAAATTTCACAACTATACTAGTATATTTTGCACAAGCATTTCAAATACATAGATATTATACAGTGGTTTTCAAAAGTGAATTCAATCTTTCAACAATACAACCATCTTTCACACACTTTGAAAACTAAATGCATTGGAATAGATTTAAAAACCTGAAAAAATTGCCTCCAGTTGAGACTCCTTTCGCCTTCTTCTTCTGCTATCCTTTTCTCCCTTCGAATTTGATTTTTGAAGAAACTTCCTCTTATTTTCTTTTCTCCTGTATTCTTCTTCTTATTTCCACTATTTCTATTCTACTAAAATCTAAAACATCTATGGGTAGCCATTTTCAATTATAATTGTTGAGCAATTCAAGAAGAATGTCAAACGGTTGTGTGTGTTCTCGTTATTCATTTCCCTTTTTAAAGTTTTCTTTTTGATTTCAAAACCTAATCTTGAAAAAAAAAAATTATTTCTATGCATGTTATTTTCTTGATAAATAATTAAAAAAAAATCTATTTTAGTTGCAACTAAATACATATCTTTCATAAACAGTTAGAAAATACTATTTCTAAATTACAAAGGAAAATATTTACCCTTAATGAACAATACATAAATATCATTTAATTGTAAGATAAATATTTATCCCAAAGAAATAACATTTGGTTGAAAATAAAATAATTATTCAAATTAACCATGCATAATAATTTACTTATAAACATAATCTATAATTGAATTATAATTAAAGTTAATTCTCTTGTTTTATTATGCTTTTATTTCATTATTTATTTAATTTGACTAAGCATTATAAAATTTGCAAATAATAAAACAGTCAAGCTAATTTAATTCTACATGCATCTACATGATTCTAGGTGTTTGTGTGTGATCGAGAGGACCATTCCCGCTTTACCCTGCCAAGAAGCTAACCTCCTCTCCTTAATCATACCCTTGGTCTTCGACCACCTACAACTCAAGTACACTCGGACACCCATTAATAGATTAGTATCTAGATAAAATCCAAATCAAGGCAATACAATGCATTAATACAAATATTACTATTCCATTTTGCTTCAATTTCAAAGTAAACCATATTCAATACTTTTCAACTTTTCAAAATTAAAGCAAACATTTTCATATTTCATCACACCAAAAATACCATAGTATTCATTATTTAATCTACCACACACATCCAATCATAAGTCAAATCCACACAAAACTAAAAGCAAGCAGTATTAGAGTTCGAGACGTGACATCCTTCCCCACTTGGAAGAGACATTGTCTCGATGTCTTATTACAAACATCCACACAACAGAGTCTGAAACATTAGTGTATCATGAGTCACAGTATGTAGGAAATAAAAGGTATACTAGAATCTCAAATGCGGGAAAGATCTATCAATATCTTCCGCATTTTCCCAAGTGGCATTGTCCACCGAATATTGGTCCCATTAGACCCTATACTGCATAATATCCCTGTTCCACAACTTAACATTGCACCTTTCCAGAATCCTGATGGGCTCCACTAGCATCACCCTTGAATCCTGAACCTGCAATGCATGCCAGTCAAGAATGAGTAACATCTAGATGATATGGCTTAAGCACTGAAACATGGAAGACATTATGTATGCGAGATAGAGCTAGCGGTAGAGCTAGCCTATATGCAACCAAATTAATAACCTCCAAAACATCAAAAGGACCAACATATCTAGGAGCAAGCTTAGAGCTATTACCAAAAGAGATTGAACTATTTTGTGGCTGAACTCTCAAGAAAACCTTGTCTCCCACTTAAAAATTGTCTAAAATTTTTGTTCCTGTCAGCAAGACTCTTTTGACGATCTAAAGCTTGTTTCAAATTTTCCTTGATTAGCTTCATCTAATCTTCCATTTCTTTCAACATTTCAAGCCCAATGACAATCTTGTCTTCCACCCTGTCCCAACTGATGGGTGTGTGACATTAGTGACCATACAATGCCTCAAAAGGGGCCCTTCCTAAAGAGGCATGGTAGGAGTTATTATATGCAAACTCTACCAAAGTTAGGTACTCCTATTTATGTTATTGTTCCATGTTTTACATCCAGAGGAGATCCTCTACTACTTGATTTACTCTCTTAGACTAACCATCGGTTTGAGGATGATATGCCTAGCTAAAATTCAATTTTGTTCCCAAAGAAGAATTCAATGTGGTCCAAAACCTAGAAGTCATTCAAGTGTCATGATCTAAGATGATCGTCTCTGGCACTCAATGTAACTAGAAGATCTCTTGTACAAACTTCTTTCCTAAAACCAAGGATCCATCCTTAAGATTCCTAGGAATGAAGTGAGCTAATTTTGTTAATTTATCTACCACAACCAAGATGACATCATGTCAATTCCTGGTCATAGGAAACCCCTGAATAAAATCCATAGTAATTATCTGTGATTTATACTCTAGCACTCTATGAGGGTACAAAAGTCCCATCAGATGCACATGCTCAGCCTTAACTCGCTGGCATTCCAAACATCGGGCTAGAAAAGTAGTAACATCTCTTTTAAGTCTTGGCCAGAAATATAATGGTATGAGTCCCTCTACCATTTTCATTACACCGAGGTGCCCTGAATATGGTGCATTATGAAATTCTTCCAAAACTAGCTCCCTCAATCCTGCTGCATTAGGAACATACATCTGTCCCTGGTACCTCAAGAGTCCATCATTCTCAAACATATACCCATCATATCTATGATCCGAAGGGTTCTTCTCTAGGGCTTGCTTCACCCTTTCATGATGTTCATCCCTTGGTAAAGCTTGAATCACCTGCTTCCTATAGGTTGACCTTATAGTAACCATTTCTGGTAGATGTCTCCTCCTACTTAAGGCATCAACTACCCTGTTTTCCTTTCCTTTTATATATTCAATGCCAAAATCATATTCACTCAAGAATTTCAGCCATCATCTCTAATGAGCATTCAGGTTGGGTTGAGTAAAAATATATTGCAATCCCAAATGATCTGTTTTCAACTCAAAAGGTTTCCCTAAAAGGGAATGTGTCCACATCTGAAGAGCATGCACTATGGCAGCCAACTCCAAGTCATGTGGTGCATAGTTCAATTCATGATGTTTCAATTTCCTCAATTCATATGCTACCACCTGTCCATCCTGCATAAGAACTGCTCCTACACCCTCTCCTGAAGCATCTGTTATCATTGTAAAGTGCCCATTAGGATCAGGCATAATTAAAATAGGTGCAAAAGTAAGTTTTTCTTTCAACAACTAAAAATAATTCTCACACTTGTCACTCCATTCAAATTTATTTCCTTTCCTTTGGAGTGTGGTGATAGGTGATACGATTGTTTAGAACCCCTTGAAAAATTTCCTATAATAACTAGCAAGTCCCATAAATTTTTGGACTTCAGAAACATTTTGGGGTGTTGGCCACTCCATGCTTGCTTTGATCTTCTTCGGGTCCACTTTAATCCCTTTAGTTAAAATCATGTGTCCCAAATAGTGCACCTTAGTTTGATAGAAAGTGCATTTAGACATCTTCCCATAAAAGCTTGTGATACCTCAAGCATTGCAACACTATCCTCAAATGTTTGGCATGCTCTTCCTCTAATTTAGAATATATGAGGATATCATCCAGGAAAACTAAGACAAAGTCATCTAGACAGTCTCAGAAGATGTTGTTCATCAAATTCATAAAGGCTACAGGGGCATTAATTATCCCAAAATGGTAGCACTATGAATTCGTAGTGCCTGTATCTCATCCTAAAAGCAGTTTTGAAAATATCCTCATATTTTATCCTCAATTGATGGTATCCCGACCTTAGATCAATTTTCAAGAATACCTTAGCCCCTTTCAACTAATTGAATAGACCATCTATCCTAGGGAGAAAATAATTATTTTTAATGGTGACCTGGTAAGCATTCTGTAGGTAGTGCACAACCTCAAGGTCCCATCCTTCTTTACAAATATGACAGGAGCTCCCCATGGAGACATAGTTGGCCTAATGAAACCCTGATCAAGCAACTCCTATAACTAGGCCTTCAGTTCAAGCAACTCAATGGTGTTCATCCTATATGGCACCTTAGACTGAGGCTCAGCTCCAAGTATCAGATCTATTAAGAAATAAAATACTTGCTTAGGTGGCAGTTCGATTAGTTCATTAGGAAAGACATCTTGAAATTCCTTCAGAATAGGATGGTCATTAACCAACGATTTTGAACTATCGGTATCCCTAACCTTTACTTCATAAATAGTGTATCCTTTTTTGCTAGCCTTCTTTAGTTGCATGGAAAAGATCTGTCAAAGTTCCAAAGGCCTTTTACACCATGAATTTCAACATGGTTACCCTGATCATCAAAACACTCCACTATTTTCTCTTCACTATCAATGAGGGCCTTAGGTTCAGTAAGCCAATTTATTCCCAAGATTATGTCATATGACCCCAAGGGTGCTACATACAAATTGACCTGCATCTCAAAAATATGGAGTTCAAGTTCAATGCAAGCTAGGCATTGCTCCACTGTTCTCTCTACCCGATTCCCATATTGGACCTTCCATGAGTTAGCCATATATCTAGGTTTAATTGGTAATTTAGAAATAACATGAGGGTCTACAAAACACTCTATGGCTCCAGTATCAATAAGGATAGAAACAAGAAATCCAAAGAGCTTACTCGAAAGCTAGATTGGTATAGCTTGGTAGTCAACTTGGCGATTATCTACCACCACATGAATGTGGTGCTAATTATTGTTCTTTAGATTATTCCTCTGAGCACAAACACTAGCATAATGTTCACCACTGCATTTATAACAACCTCTATGGGGTGCTCTGGGTCTTTCAGATACATCTCTCCTATTGTTGTTGTTATTGTAATTTTCCCTCTTGTTATTATTTTGATTTCCTTCATTGTGATCCTGAGAATTATTACCCCTCTTGAGTTTCCTAATTTTCCTATTATTATTGTTGCCCTGATTGTTCTAATTCTTATTATGGTTATTTTGGTTATTTCCTTGAGATTTCCTATTACCATATTTAGCATCCCTGCTCTTCCTGTAATTAGCAACCTATTGTAACTTCTTTTCCTACTTGGTGGCTTTTTCAAAAGCCTCATCCATGGTGGAAGGATTATGAATATCCACTTCACCCCAAATTTGAGGCCTAAGCCCTAGAATGAATTTACGAATTTAGAACCTCTCATCAAGTTGGTACTGGGGTACATATTTAAGCAAGTGGGAAAATTTCTCCAATATTAAGTGACTGTCATTCCCCCTTGAGTGAGTCTCAAATTTAGTTATTTTTTTGTCAAAATATGACTATGGCAGCCAACTTTTCCTGAACAACTACAAAAATTGTTCCCAAGTCACCTTGCCATGTAATTTTTTTTTTTTGCTTTTTCATTCTCCCACCAAGTGGAGGCTTCACCAGTGAGTTGATATGATCCCCATTAACCTTAGTCTCATTGGACAAATTTTGCAAGGAAAAATACTTCTCCATTTCGATCACCCATGCTTCTACCCCATCTCCCAATGTTTTTCCATCAAATTTTTGTAGGGTGACCTTCTTAAGGTCCTTTCCCAACTCCTCATCAACCTTACTTAGGTTTCCTTTAGTCTTAGGTTGTTCTGCATTTGTATTTCCTTCATTTCCATTAGAATTCAGCCCTTGCCTACCTACTCACCTTTCTTGTTCTAGGCTATCAATCCTAGCCCCTTGTTGACTCAATAAGGCTAAGATCTGATCCAACCTATCATTTGTATCATTACGGGATCCACCTCCATGTTGATAAGTTTTGAAATCCATCAGAGTTACTCTGAAAATCATAACATTAAGTGTAATTAGGCTTAGGTCCTAGAGTTTAACCTAGACGCCCTGATACCAAAATGTAGTGCTCAAGAAATAAACTCACATGCTAACAAGTGTTTCCAAGAACTTTTACACATTCCAAGTAAAGTAAAGGTAAATTATGCATATAACATGAACTATCCATAAGTGCTCAAAAAGCAAGTACAATAATGAACTTCATTTCATGTACCAAAATGGAATACAATACATCCATGTCAATCTTACAACATTAATCTTACAACAATACATCTATTTCAATGTTATATCAATGAGCTTCCATCAATACATTTATTTCAATGTTACATCAATAACCTTCATGAATACATCTATTTCAATGTTACATCAATAAATTTCAAAGTTACATTTACAAATGGGCTATGTAAGCCATACAAAATAATACATGAGTACATCCATAGCATAAAGATACTCTAATCCTCAACCACCTTGACACCACTGGTCTTCTTGCAATTTGAGGCCAAGAGTGTGATTAAGGAACCTTTTCCCCCCAACCACAAAGTACATGACTTCCCTAGGTTCTTCCTAACTCGAAGAAAACCTTGGCCTTGCACGAGGAGCCTAGCAACCTAGAACAATAAAGCAGGAGGGAACTCTTGATGCATGTCTGATGCTTATATGCATTCCTATACGAGAAAAACATATTTCTTGCATGCAGGATGTGGTAGAGACATATAAAATGGTAGTTTATGAAAAGGCTAAACTACCATCTCTATGTGCCCACATTAAGGATCCTATCCCAGAAGTTTCTCATAAAGAAAACAAATAGTGCATTTTCCACATAAAATTTTATTTAGTTTAACAACATTCACTCATACAAGCATTCTATCATAAAACACATTGCATTGCCAAGTTCTTAAATTGATTTGCATAAATACAAAAATTTATAATATACAACTCACAAATGATTCTACAATTTCACTAAGCATTTCATTCTTCAAATTAACTATTTTTCGATGAATAGAAGCAAGTTTATGTAATGTGCTCATTTCCATGTACCTGCAAGATATCCCCCATTCTATCTCCAATTGAAAGATTTAATCTAATTAACAATTGGTGTAAATTGAAATAAAAACACACTCCAATCAGCATTGTATATACTTTAGAGAATTTCAGTTTTCCCTTATTCCTATGGTAATGTACACACATGTATCTATTTATATATTCAGATACTTATATATAGATTCTTTATACTAAAGTTCAGAAATAAATCATTCCTAACACAAAATTTACCAGCTACAACATAAATCTTGGTTATTCCCAGCCAAATTTAAATTTTCCCACTCCTAAGTTTAGAACTTGTTTAACCTCGAATAAGAACAAATCTTTACGTATACATATTCATATAGATATTCATATCTAAAATAAAATGCATATATGTATATATAGTTATATAAGTAGGAAAAACTTTAGTGGCGAATCTTTGCCAATTGGTGAATTCTAGGAATTGGCCAAGTCAAAATTGGTGAATTTCTTGCACCCAACAAGGTGTCCAAATCTCTCAGATTTTACGAACTATAGGTCCAATGCATGTCCATTCGCCAATGATTTTTTTATGAAGCATATTTAAGCAACAAATTCACCATTGTCAAACTACGCATTTCAATTGGACCGACTAATATTTTTGCCTGGAATCCTGAAAGAATTTAATAAAACACCTACATATTCACCAATACTATTAAAACAACATTGTATTAGGACCCATTTCACTAATTAAAATTTACAAATAGTTACTTGTGAAGACCCGTTTTTCCAATTAAAATTTATAAATAGTTACTCATGAGGACTTATTTCGCCAATAACATTAAAAAATAATTACATTTGAGGACACATTTCACCTTGAAAATTACAACGTATCGTTGTATAAGCACGTGAGATTTGCCAAATTTTTAATATACCATTTAAAAATTCCGCAGAATTCACCAAATATGGAATCATAGATTGATATAAATACAATCAAAAGTGTCATTTATTCTTACACACTTTGTTCAGTTCTGAGGTTCTACTTCTCGATTCAGAAGTTAGTGAAAGCCAAAAATGTAGACTTAAAAGGTGAGTGATCATTTCTTCATAGTTTTATTAGTTATAATAATAAGTTTTCTTTATCTCTTTTCAATTCTTGCTTCAACAAAGTAAACATTAGAACCAAACTTTGAAGTTTCAAAGTTTTTGAAACCTCCCGAGTAAAAAGATGACCAGGAAAGACTTGCAACTCAACAAAGTGAACCATTAACCAAGTCGGGGAATCAAGAAGTTATGAAAATTTAGAACTCCGCGACAAGGTTATAAAACTCTGAGGACTAGCGACTAAGGTTAGGAAAAGCCAAAAATTTTATATTGTATTCCATGGTATTGAATTTGATATGTGATTCTGCATCATTTTTAAAGAACAACACTTATCACACTACTTATAAATTCCTATTGCATTTCCATTCACACAATCTTTGATAAATAACTGAAAGGAATATTATTAATCCATTCCTTGAACAGAAGCTAACAATTCAACATCCATAACTTATAAGTTATAAGCTAACAGAAGCTAATAGTTCAACATAAATAACTTATAAAGGCATCCACCCAACTTAAACAATGAAAGCTTAAACTACCAAATCACCTAAATTATACTGAGAAATCCTTACACATCCATCACCATAAAATCTTTATTCATAGCTTAACATTCCACAACAATGAAACTATCCAAAAATCTATCATTCCAATAATAGACAATCCACTGGAAAATATAGAGTTTTTTTTGTCTTGATAACGGTTTCTTGAAGACAACCATTTTAGAAATTAAAATAAAGTATTTGAAGTATCAAGAGAGCCAAATTAAAGAAAATAACATAAAAACTAAAAACTAAACAATGGTCCCACTCCCAGCACCAACTCCTTTGCTTTCACTTATTTCCGCCTCCTCCTTCAGTAACGCCTCCTATGCCTTTATTCTTTGCCTATATTCTCGGTACTTGGTGAAAATTGCGGTGATGTTTTTGCTTCCTAGAGTTGTAGTAATTTGTAACCTAGTTCTCCATGTGACCAAATCCTTTTCAAACTCAACCAACATCTGAGATCTTTTCTCTTCTCCACATTTATAAGTCCTCAGGTTGATCTGCATTCCACTAAGTTTCGAGGAGTCCCATGTCACTATAGCAGGATCAACTATTTCTTTCTTGAATATCTCTCTAAACTTCAGAGAGATCTCTTTTATATCTAGAATATTTTCATCAAACTCATCAGTAATTTCCACTCCCATAATACGACAATCTGCTTTAACTTCCACCAACATTTCATAATATCGATCAAGTGTATTATTAATTTCCTTCACTAGATTATCATACATATTAAATTTCCATTCCAATGAAATGGACCAGGAAGGGTCTAGCTCCTTAGGATTATTCACAATTTTCTCACCAATTAATATCTTTGGATCCATAGAGTTCAATTCTTTCATTTCCTAAGAGAGAACATAGATACTAGTTTGATCTTTTATGAGCTGCTGAAGTTCTGTTACTAACTCCTCCCTCTTGTTAACAACTCGAGTGTAAAAGAGCACAAATTTATTCAGAAAGAAGATAGTCTCTTGAGATATTTTATCGATCTGCTCACAAACAACTTTGGAATAGCTCAAATTATTTTTTAATTTTCTCTATGGTGAGCACATCGATGCCATCTACCTGAGAACTTGAGGCTTCATTAGATGTAGGAGTGGCCATGGAAGAAATAAAGTTACTCAATGTGAGGACTTGAGATTCTAGTTTTATATTTTCTTTCCTCTGTTCTTTCACTCTTTTAATCAAGGTATTGACTGAATAATTGGCATGGTACACATCACCTTCCAATGTTGGAGGCCCCATATCAACATGTGTGACTTTGTAGTCCACCTTCGTTATTTCATCTTCATTTAAATCCTTCACAAGCTTAACAATTTCTAACATTTTATTTCCAGAAGTAGCATCAGTCACCATCCTTGACATCCTCTTAGATTTCTTAGGTTTTGAAGAGATTTGAAGTAACTTTGAAATTGTATCCACTCCAACTTTCATTGTAGGAATATGCTTTCTCTTCTTCTCCACTTCTTTTTTCAACCATCCTGGGGAGGCTACTACCAAACTAGAATCTTCATTTCCACTAATAGTTTCTTTAGGAGCATTAGGAGTGATAGGTGGATTATCAACCAGAGGTAGAGAAGAGGTAAATTCAAACAAAGGAGGAAAGATATTATCTTCAATGATCTGTTTAAAGATAGCTTCAGAATTTGTAGCCACAAGTTTTTCTTGATTGGTCTTCTTCTTAGGGGTAGGAGAAAGCACACTATCTTGTTCATAGATGCTCTTCAACTTGACTATTTATTTTGGCCTATCACCATCACCTCCTAACTGATAATTTTCACTGTAGGACCTCACAAAGGGTTTCCCCGATGATACACTTGCATCCGATGCTTGTGTAGATCCATGTTCATTCTTTTGTGATGACTTAGGCTCCTAAACAGGACCAACAACTTGCTGCCATTTCCCATCCAACCAGTCCTAGGTTCTTTTAAGCATTGGGGCAACATGCATTCCCTCATATTTGAAATTTCACTTTGGCTCCAATCAACCCTAGAGTGGGATTTATCAGGAAATTTTTCATATGTACACTACTAAATTTGACACCATTTTTCGACGGTCGTTCATTAGTTGTTTGACAAATATTTGTCAAAAAAGTGACGAAATGAAGAAAAAAAATTTGTTGCTCTTTTTTCGTCGAAACGCCGACGATGAATTAAATGTCGAAATAATGGTGTAGATTCGTCGGTTGTCGGCATCATAAAATGACTCAGATTTTTGTCAAAATATTGAGGAAAACTTCATGTATCCACTGACGAATTACACCAGAAGTCCGTCACCATTTCAAAAAAATGGGAAAGGAGTAGCATCGAAACAACATCAGAAGTTCATCGCCATTTCGACAAAATGGGCAAGGAGTAGCAACGAAACAACACCAGATATTCATCGCCATTTCGACGAAATGGGCAAGGAGTAGCATCGAAACAACACCAGACATTTTTTGCCATTTCGATGAAATGGGCAAGGAGTAGCGTCAAAACAACACCAAAATTTCATCAATATTGTGATGAAATGGGCAAGGAGTTACAACGAAGCCTTCGTCGTAGCTATAGCAACTTCGTCGGACCTTTTCAGTGATTCGTCGGTGGTTTTCGTCAAAATTGCGACAAAACAATGCAATTTTTAAAAAAATATATATATTCGTTGAAATGTACCATCAGGGTGATTCATGACTGATCATACATACAGACTGCAAGATACATAGAAAAAGCATTACACTTGAGAACAACCAAGGGCTAACAAGGGAAGGAGTTAAGAAATGTCTGGATTGAAGAGAAAATGTGTAGGGAAAATGTTGAGCAGTGTCAAGAGAACAGAGCTTGTAGAACATATTCTTGACCTAATCAAGCTCTTGAACAACTTAAACAAAATTAAAATACTAACACATACATGAGACATGTAATGAACTTCCAATATCTGCTATCTTTTTCATTAATGTAGAGGTAGGTAAAGGAGAAATAATTATAATTGTAACACTATTCATAGTCCAGTAAATTATGTTCATAATTTGTGTTCAATGGACCTTAGTTTTATCATTATACTGCCCATCTAATACCATATTTTAATCCAAGGTTCAACTATCTGAGATCTAAAGAAGCACCTTCAATTAACCATTTAAAGTACTATAAAATAAAGTAAGACTTTTACTTGAGAAAGATTGGGTACACTTGTAGAAATAAAGTTCTCGCAATCATCAGGATTTATTGGCACACAGACACAACTTGCAACATATGAAGTAATGGATGACTACAAGTTAGTGAAATGGTCCTTAATATGTGAGTGGTTTGCAAAGTGATTGGTAGAAAATAAGGTTACAAACAGATCTACATGAAAAATTATGAGGACAATCTATTGCAATCATCAAAATAGATGAAAAGTGCAAAGGAAAGAGCCAAGCTACATCTCTAGAACCTAAAAATAACACATGCAAGAAACAAAAAAAAAGAACAAACCAGTTTTTGGATGAATACAAAATGATGCCTTCAACAAGCGATTCATATGCTTTCACACCTGACACAGGACATTAAGAAGATTTGTCTTCCTCTATGAAATTAACTACTTATAGAATAAACCCAGAAACCAATATTATATACCTCCATGTCTAGCTAAGGGTAGGTATAAGAGAAAAAAATTTCTTCAATGCAATGCCGAAAAATATCAATGTGTGTGTAGGTTTGTATTACTCAAAATATCATTTCACTGCCTAAGGAAAAATACCAAAGTGATGTTTTAAATTTCAATCTTCACATAGGCTCCTTTATTGCTACACATGCATATACAAGAACTATTCGAGCTCTAAACTATTCAAATATTAAGGATTTAATTAGCTATAAGATGGAAAGTTGTTATTTAGACATAATCCATCTTCTTTTACATATCTTTACTCACTCCTAGCGCTTTAGATAAATTTGTGTAAATGAGACAGAAATGTGAATCTTTTATGACAAAGAAAATTCTTAAAAGGAGGGGGGAGAGAGCAAAGGGTAGGGAGAAAGAGAATGCTTGAATGTATAGAAAAGTATAACATTTTGATCATTATAACAATGAAACGAATCTTAAGTTTGAAGAATTAATATCATTTACAACATTTATGATCAAGAATGAATGTAAGTAGAGAAACTTTTGCATACCTGCAGATGGTACAAAATTTCATGGTTCAAGTCGAAGCCTCCAATCAACAACAAGATCCAAATATCTGTGTATCTATCTCAATCGAGCCTCTAAACCCTTCAGAGTTGTCAATTTTTCCACTAACCTGTTATGCACAAAATTCAAATTTTAGAGTTATGTCACCACTAAAAACAGAAGAAACAGAGCTTTGAAACCAAATCCACACACAACACAATTGGTATTCATACAAAGCCATACAAACAAACTAAACTCAGAACATTGGAATGGAAACAACTTCAAATTATGATGCAGAGCATGGATTCAGGGTATAAAGAATCATTTTTCTGCCACCATAGTGAAAAGTTAGCACTTTCTTTCATCTTTGCATATTGGCTTGATGCTTCAAACGATGCATTTCTTATATTGAAAAGTGTATTACCTTATTGATCTTCTCTTTGTTTTGAGAATAGTTTAATATTCTCTACTTAATAGGGCCAACCATGCAACGGTGGAAGCTCATTTGGCCCTTCCCCCCCCCCCCCCTCACATCTCTCAATTCCCCATACCCAATCATATAACATTAATCATTCATTCATCCATTAATAACATATAACATTCATTAATTAACATATTCACATTCATTCATTAACATATAATATTCATTCTTTCATTTTTTACATATTATCAAAAATATGGTTGTCATGATATGATTACAATCACTTTTTTTCTTTTTTCTTTTTTAAAGCTACATAAATCTGAATTGGAGTATCATTTTCTAAATCAATATTTGTCCCCCCTTTAGTTGTTTTTCCCTCTGCTCGTGATCTTAATGTATGCCTAGTCATCTACTCATGACGTGGTGGACGCCACTACAAAGGGGGGTCTGCTGCAATAAGAAAGAAATGTTAAACTAATATGTTTTATTTTTATTGTTACAAGTATTTCATTAATTAAAAGAACATTAGAGTGGTTCTCTTTACCTGATGGGTCCACATCATGTTCCTGAACTTTTGTTATAGACTTATGCTAAACATGTTGAACACCCTCTAAAACCCTGGTCTGCAGTTGAAACACGAAAGGTTACATTAATTAATACACCAATTGAAATTAAATATGTTTAAGAGAATATGAGAGTGATCCTCTTTACCTGATGGGGCCACATCATGTTCCTGATCTTCTCTGGCCTGATCATGCTCAACACGTTGATCACACTCTACATGCTTTAAAGTTGAAACATGAAAGGTTACATTAATTAATACACCAATTGCAATTAAATATGTTTAAAAGAACTTTAGAGTGGTCCTCTTTACCTGATGGGGCCACATCATGTTCCTGATCTTCTCTAGCCTGATCATGCTCAACATGTTGATCACGCTCTACATGCTCTAAAGTACTGGGATGCACACCATGACCTTCATGCTGTTGTGATCCACCCTCACTAAGCTACATTCCAATGTCATGTGCAGTATTATCATTGCTTGAATGTTTAAAACAAATAGGCATGTAATTACTTTATGGTGGAAATTAATATTAAATAGATTGCACAAGTATTCAATTTTAAATAAACTTTATTGAGTTTATTTACCTACGTGTTGGATGTAGTGGAAGGTTGCATAGCCTTGCTGGAAGGCAATCTTCAGGTCATCTTCTGTGGGAACTCTATTGAATTTAGAGCCCTACATTTTTGCATAAGATCATGAATTTTGCTTTTATAGTGTGATAAAACCAAAATTGTTTTCAATTTATTACTTGCATACTATATTTCATTTATTGATACTTACAATTCATGCGGCTAATTTCATATAACCACCAAAGCCAAGTTTGTGTTGCCTGTGTTTTTCTAGTCTTTCCTTTGTTGCCTTCGATGTGTCGGGCAACTTATGAAAAGTTTGAAATATGTTAGATTATGTAAAAGAAAGAGTAATCAGTATATAATTACATTTTTGATAGTATCACATACCTTCCTTGGCCGATGGTGTCTTTCCTTTTTCTTTTTAGCCTTCTCCTTTCCATCCGACACCAGGTCCTTCCACTCCCTCTCTGGAATCATGGGGGGATGCTCGTACTTTTTGTTCTTCTCTAAATGTGACCTATATTGGTCCCTCACATACTTTAGATAGGTACCAGCTTTCTTAAGAACCTTGGTTTGGTTGAATGTTTTATCACCGAACAACACAACTAAATGGTTAATGAGCTCATCTTTTAAATCTTGATTTTGGGTATTCCACCGTGTACGTATGGTGGGACCGAAGAGCTCTAATGTAATATCACTTAGATGTTTATAAAAAACATCATTTCTTGCAAAATGATCATGGGATCAATAGTCTAAAAAGAGTGATCAGTAAGTAAATTTCAATTGGATTATATATAATAATAATTAAAACATTTTAAAGTGCCTGGGACCTTCTCTATCTTTATGGGAATGAAATCCTTAGTCACCACAAGTGTGACCAGCAATTTTCACGTACTAGTAATACGAGAAGATCCAGGAAATGCTGCTAAAACATCACCAGTACTAGTGGCCTCTGCATCCCCACGTACATATCCTGACGCATGTTTTGGCATGTGTTTGCTGCTAGAGGGTGCATTAATGAATACCTGCATGGTATGTGTTTCCGACATTTCATACGATAATATAGGAACGGATGATGGGGTTAGATGATGTGATGTATGCGTAGGAAGATCAAGATGGACACTTGTACCAACCCTTACTCCTCGGGTAGCACTTGTAGTACCCTAGTCATGGCTAGGAGCATCATGAGGAGGAAAATAACCCTGTAAAAACAACACATATTTTAGTTCATGACATAAAAGAGTACAAAATATAAAACCATGAATGAACTTATGTTATAATTAAATACCTCATGACAACTTACTTGCAAGTTTTGTAATCTCTCAATCAATATTTTAACCCTCTCTCTTATCTCATATGTTTGAGGCACTATGAATATCAACTTAACCATTTCTTCATTGCAATTTTTTTGGATCTTCTTTATTGTATCGAGAAGGTTTGCTGAATAAACGATGTCATCATCACAAAATATTGACTACACCTCACTATGGATGCTCTCCTCTACTGCTGGTGCCTTTCCCCTATCAGTCGACTGCAACAAGAATATTAAAAACTTTATCGAAATTAACCCAATAAACTTATGAAAAAAACATAATAATAAAACATTTTGCTCGTATCTAATTTGTATAATTACAATGAGGTAAACCTGTTAGGTAGAAGCATTTGAAGATACATCGCGATCTGTGCTCTGGGCCAAAGCCTTCTCCGTATGATCAATGTCCCCCTGTGACAAAAATTAAATATAAAAAAGCATTACTGAAATGAAACCAATAGACTTACGAAAAAAAACATAAGAATAAAATGGTATATTGGAGTCATTAATTAGAGGTTGGGTAAAATGGTATATAGTACATACCACCCCCATAGTAACTTGTGTTTGTAACTAAGTGATTCAAATTGTAATCGATTAGCAACTCTTCCCCTGAGTTATTGATTTTATCGCACATACGAATACCGGTTTCCCTCACGCACCTCAAATATGCAATTGGGTTGCTTATTTGTTGACCCAGGTCATGTACTGTTTATAAACCCTACAATATTCCCGATGCTTTTGGCCTTCCGTCAATGTACATAGCCACTCCTTTATTTTGATCCTTATCTTTTAGTTGTATATAATTTGCTGACAGTGCATACCTACGCATACTTCAGTGTATATCAAACTAGTTGCATCCAATCTTTGTAACTGTAACAGGGTTTGACATACTCCATCAATTTAGTAACTTTGTTGTAATAGACCTTTATGCATCCATACAAAATAGGCCCAAACCAATGTAATGACGATGGTGCTATGCGATATATCCTCTCGTTGAGAAATTACCCATTGTTTTGTGTTGTACCTCAAGGGCACCTCACATGTCACCTATTCTCTCATCATCATAAGAACATGACCCCCCTTCAGCAAGAAAAATTCCATGCGTTTATGGAATTTTCTTCTAATCTTTTGACCTCTAGTTGATCTCCCTCTTTTAGACATACTACATGTCTCGCTTTCCTCTTCTCTTCCTGAATTTCCCTCACTCGAGGAAGACAAATTTGAAAAATACCTATTTGGTGGTACCTGCACTCATAAGGATGTTGGATGAAGTTCTTTCATGGTGATATGATTCCAAGGTGACATTATGATTAATCTATCATTTCATCGCTAGAATTTCACAGGTTATAAAGTAATCAAGTCTTGATAGATTGCAAGTTATTGTTACTACCGTCCAAATGTGTCCATCACAAATCAAATCTACTTAATTTTTTAACTCCCAAACATTGTAACAAGTGTTAAATGTGACTATGGTCCACCAGTTACACAACCAAGGCCTCAAATGTATTCTCTAATTGCAATCAAAGGACTTTTTCTCTTCATTCAAGTAAATAAACTTGAAGGGAAACACCACCAAGTGTTTTATTGGACACCTACATGACTAAAAATAGCAGAAAATTTACATTTAATTTCCATATGTCTAAGTGGTTAACAGGGAGGGAGTGTGTACTAAGCCTGGTTAAGTCATCATAAGTTTACACTTTGGCAATAAATTTTTTTTAAGTCATATTAAATCTTCCTATGTCTAATTTCTATGAGATTTTTGGTATGTTTTAAGGTAGGATGATTGATGAAAGAGCCCAAAGACTAGCCTTTCTGCATGGTATGCAGGTACACATAGCAGCGGTATTCTCTTATATGGTTGGACATGATTTAAAGAACTTAGCTAGGAATTATTCATTTAACCTAAGGTTTTCTCATAATGCCATCATTGGAAAAGTATGATCAAATTCTTCTATTATGAATAATTGGTCTATGTTCCTATAGTAATCACTATAAATGTTTGTAAGGATAAAATGACTAATTACATTAGGTAGGAGAGAATCAAATTTGAGTTCTTCAAATATTACATTCCTCTATTCATAATTTTTAAGGGTTGTGTGTTGAGGAGGTTATCACTACCAAGAAGGGAGGAGACCTTTCCTTGTATTCTTTTATAATTTTTATTATTCTTATTTATTTTACACTTACATTTACAAATACACATACATATGCATTTACTATTTTCATTTATTTCTCATGTAGTTTAATAGTTTGATCAATTTCATATTATATGTGTTGAAGACTTTAGAATTTCAATTACATTAATTTATGGATATGTTGTATCTATAAAACTACAAAACCATATGCTCTTTGCATTTACACTTGCATTTAGAAATACACATTTATATACATAGATATAGATTTCTTTAATGATATGTTGCATTTATTGTTTTAGGAGAGCATCCAGTAATTGCATTTACATTTACATTTAAAAATACATATACATACATACATACATACATACATACATACATACATATATATACATATGTGTGTTTGTGTGTGTGTATGTATATCATTATATTCGGTGTTGGTCAAACAACCCATTAGGTGCACATGGATAAAAATTCATAAAATCAGATCTCCCATACATGTTTTGTTGAAACGTAGGCTTGAACCTCTCATTTCACATGCTTTTCTTCACAAAACTATTGAGGAAAACAACTATACCTTCTTTATTTCTCATCCTACGCCCTATTCATGCATCCTACAATTACAACAGTATCCATGGGGCCTCTTACACAAGCTACAGTAATCACAAAAAGTGTAAGAGCCCCTTTATATCATGTTTGGACTACAAAACCCTCAAAAATAGGGCAACTCAAATTATGATTTGTTGGTGACCTGTATGGAAAAAATCATTAGCACCAACTCATTCTTGGAGTCTTTTGAAAGAGAAGCGAATTAGGTGGTAGTTAAGTACAAACCTTATAGTGTCAAGGTGAATGAGGTGATCAATTTTGATTGGCCAACTGACAAAGAGTACCAGAAATGGGTAAATGTATATTTAACTAAGGAAGAGTTAAAAGGAGTATGCTGCTAACAGTTGACAAATCAACTATTGTAGTTACAACAGATTCCAAAAAAAAAAATTCGTGATAGTCTAGGCACAAAATTCTTGAAGTTTTTTGTTGTTGTATCAACCATTCTCAACGGGCACGATGAACAAGAATATTCTCTAGGGAGATTGTTGTTGTAACAATTTTTTGGAATATCACAAGGCAATCCAATTGGCTGGTGACATGTATGCTTTCTAGCATGATGCTTGTTTGCTCCTTCTTTTTCTATAAGAAGGATTTCAAGGCCAGAAGTATGGGTTAGCAAGTTAGATATTTTTGGTTGAGTCTAGATGAAGTTGCAGAGAAATTTGTAAAGTTTGATGGTTTTAGGGAAAATGCAATTTAGGTTTTGAGTCATTCTGTAGTATGTTTTGAATTCATGGGGATTTTATGTTTTATGACCGTACTGGCATTTGAATTGATATGATTAATTTGAACTCATGTCTCTCCATTGTATAAGCATATCTGAATTTTGAATAAAATGATCAAGGGTTGTTTTGTTCATCTCACTGTTATGGTGTGTATGATTCTTCTTTTAGGTTTAATTCAAGGAATTAATTAAAATGCTTGAATGAGATTGTAGGTGGATATGTTCTGTATAAGCATTTGATAAGTAGTATTGGGTTAGAATACATATTGATGAGATTGTAAAGCAATGTTATCAAGGATCTTATATGTTATGTGTTAAATCTTTCATAAACACTTAGATGCTTATAAATTTGACTCCTCTAATGGATATATGGCACTGATCTAAGTTGTACTTATTTGTATGGTTCAATATTTGTTTTCCTTTACCTAGAGCTTGCTACAAATTGAAAATCAATGACCATCTTATACTATGAAATGTTGTTGTAGTTATCTCATGCTCCAAATAGTTGATATTATTGATAAACAACCAATTCTATTCAATATTATCCTATTATGTTGGGCTTTTAAATGAGATTATTTGTTGTTGTTAATGTTGTTTATGATGATGGTGCAGAGGTTGTAAACGCATTAAGGGATCACCCTCCCGAGTCTTGCAGAGACCAAAGTGTAAGAGGTCTCTCAAATCCTCATCAGTTGGTCTAGGTCCTAAGAGTTTCCCTTTATTGGAATTGGCAATTCCATAGGTAGATTAGAAGATCAACCTGCTTATCGTAAAAAAAACCAACACCTTACATATGTTTGTGGTGGAGGTATTAGAGAAGAATGGTATGCCTCTATTTCCATTCATTAGATCTACCTTAGTGATAGGGTAGGGTTGGATGAGACTCTCACAGTCCCATGCTCAAGTCCTTGCTCTCAAGAACTTCTAGGTGACTTCTTCACCATAACCTAAAGGTCCTATCATAGGTATAGGCACCCCTAGTATTTACTGGCCAACCCCTCTATCAATGTTACTCCATACTACCAAGCCATTCTTGGTGCCTTTCCACTTCCACTCCTTGACCCTTAATCTTCCTAAAGGCCAATTTCTCTCAGCACTTAACTTGATTCTTGCAGGGGTGTGTAGATGTTGTAATAGCTTCAAGATGGTCAAACTAGGGTTCCTCTTCCATCACAAGACTCCAACTAACCATCGCTTTCACAAAATCCCCTCCTAGGGTTTGAAAAGGCTACAAGCCTAGAGCCCCACTTAGGCCTCTGAATAGAAATAAAATGCAATTTTCTTCTAAACTCACCAAAGGACCTAGGTTCTTTGTTTAGATTTTGTATTTCTCATGCCTACACCTCAAGGATTTTTAGGGTTTTAAGCCTGCATAGCCTGTGCACTGTCCACACACAAAAATGGTCAAAACCCTAGGGTTTTTAAGCTTTTCAATGCTATTTTCAGACTATTAAAAAGTTCTCACTCAAAATGAATTGGTGGAGCATCCCCCTAATCACCATGCATTTCCAAGGCCTCCAACAAAATTCTCCAAAAATAATTTCTCCAAGATCTCAATTCCCCTGCAAGATATGAGTCTTTTTCTCGCTGTCTTCCCTAGCCGGACCCTTCCTGGCTCGCCTAGGGCATGATTTTGCTAGCATCTCCTGAACTTCCACAAGCCCTAGAAACTATCATATTTACACTAAGGGAGCCTAGACACTATTCCCAAAAGGGCCGTACAATTTGTATGGTGGGAAAGTGCTCTAGGACTCCATTTTCTCAAAACTGCCTGATACAGGCCATAAAAAGATAGGAAACAGACTATTTACAAATACAAGATGAAAATGATTTACAAAGACAAAAATATTGCCACACGAAGCTTGCACAATGTTCACACTACATTCTACAAACAAAGTAACAATAAATTTACTCCATTAAAGCTCAATATGAATGCAAAACTCAGAAAATTGTCTTTTAGAACACTGTTTCCCTCAACTTCTCAAAATGTCACTTCAACAACAATACCTCCAACCCTATTTCATGGTCAAGCCTTGTCTTAAATAGGCCCCCAAAAAAACTAAGTTCTTATTGTCAAACCCATAGATGACCTAATGATGCAATTTATGAAACCCATTGTGTTTTCTGACCTTTGACAAGGTTGGCAACCTAGACAAGTTAGAGCTTCAAAACCCATCCATGATTTCCACCTCCCAATCCATTGATCACAACAGATCAAGTTTTATTCCTAATCCACTAAATGATAACACAACCAAAATATAACTTGATACAAAACTTCTAGAAAACCTAATAGTTTCCAGGTGCTCCTGCACCATTCTCCCCCTCTTAGCCCAAACACTTAGGATTGGAAGGAGAGACCAAGGACAATTCAATGCCTTGCTTTTTGAACTCAGCTTCATCCACCCAAGTAGCCTCAGATTCATGCCTTTTCTTCCACTTGATGAGGTGCTCCATGTACACCTTGTGTCTTGTGGCCTTCTTCACCCTTGACTCTGAAATCTTTTCTGCCTAAGGCTTGTCCTGAGTAGGTAAGGTCATGTTGCTGATGTCCTTGAAGATCTCCTTACTCTCCTGATCCAAATCCTTGACTGTCACCTTATACTTGATCAAATCAGCAACATTAAACAGTGGTGAGATGCCTAGATTGGTAGGTAACTCCACTTTGTATGCATTCTGCCCATACTTGGCCAATATTTTGCAGGGACCTACTCTCTTCATCTGCAACTTGGTTGACATTCCCTTCTGCAACCTTGATTTGTTAAGGTGGACCATAACATAGTCCCCTACTTGAAATTGCACATCTTTCCTTGACATATCTGCCTTCTCTATCTGCCTTCTCTTTCAGTTTTTGGGTAGCCTCTATTACTATCTTCTTGACCTGCTCTTGAATCTCCTTCATGGTCTGACTAAAGTATTCTGCATGGCCACTCCTATGTTCCATAGCTCTAAGATCTCTGAGCTCACAAATGCCTCTTGGGTGCATCCCATACACAACTTCAAATGGACTCTTCCCTGTGGTTTGGTTTACACTATCATTATAGGCATACTCAGCTTGGGAAATAACCATATCCCATGTCTGTCCATATTCTTTAGTTAAGCACCTCAAAATATTACCAAGCACCCTGTTAACCACCTCTATTTGACCATCTGTCTGAGGATGGTAAGCTGATCCAAATGACACGTTGGTACCCAATCTACTCCATAGAGTCTTCCAAGAATGACTCATGAACTTCACATCTCTGTCAAAAACAATGCTTAAAGGTAGCCCATGGATCCTAACAAATTCCTGAAGAAAAGATGAGCTATGTAGCTAGCATCATGAGTAGTTTTGCAGGGAATAAAATGACTCATATTGCTAAATCTGTCTACCACAACATAAACAATGTCAAAACCAGTCTTGGTCTTAGGGAGACCTACCACAAAATCCATGCTCACACACTCCCATGGTCTATTAGGAATGGGTAGGGGTTGATATAAACCAGCATTGCTAGCTCCTCCCTTAGCTTTCATACACACAACACACTGTTCCACATACTTTCTAACATCTCTTGCCAACTTTGGCCAATAATAAAATATTTGCACTAGTTCTAAAGTCTTGTTAACGCCAAAATGTCCACTAAGATTTCCATTACACTTTTCCTGAACTAGATTTTCCCTCATTGAACCTCTTGTAATACATAACTGATTTCCCTTAAACAATAACCCATTTTGCAAAGTATATTCAGAGTATTGGCTATGGAAATGGTTCTCAAAGTTAGAACATACCTTATAGACCTCTGAAAAGTCTTCATCATCTCCATATAGATCCTTGAAACTCTATGCCAATGCTCTTGATCTGTATCTCTTGGACTATCAACAATCTCCTGCTCAATGCATCTACCACTTTGTTTAGCTGTCCCTTCTTGTGCTTGATGGTGAAGGTAAAAGATTGGATTTATTCCATCCATTTCAAATGCCTATTACTCAACTTCTCTTGAGTGTTGATAAAACTGAGTGCCTGGTTGTCAGTAAAGACTACAAACTCCTTGGGTAGAAGATAATGCCTCCATTTCCTAAGTGACTGAACCAAAGCATAAAGTTCCAAGTCATAGGTTGAATATTTCTTCTTAGCTTCATTGAGATTCTCACTAAAGAAGGCTATAGGCCTGCCCTCTTGACTAAGCACACCTCCTACTGCCACTCCACTTGCATCACATTCCACAGTGAACAACTTGTCAAAACTAGGTAACAAGAGAATAGGTTGAGTTGCCACTTCTTGTTTCAGTTTCTCAAACCCTTTCTCAGCTTCTTGTGTCCACACAAACTTAGTTTTTATACCTCCTTTGATTCTATCTAAGACTGGTGCACATATGCCACTAAATTTTCTTATGAATTTCCTATAAAATTGAGCCAATCCATGGAAACTCCTTACCTTTGTCCCTATGGTTGGTGTAGGCCAATTTAGGATGGCTTCCACCTTGCTTGGATCCATCTTCAATGATCCTTTGGACACTAAAAAACCCAAATAGATAAGCTCCTGTTTAAAGAACTCACACTTCTCTAGATTGATTTCCAACTTCTCTTCTTGCAACCTTCTAAGAACTTGCTCCACATGTTTCAAATTCTCTTCTGTTGTCTTGCTGTATATGAGGATGTCATCAAGGTACACTACCACAAATATCCATGTAAAATCCTTAAGTACTTCATTCATGAGCCTCATGAATGTACTAGGGGCATTTGAGAGGCCAAATGGCATCACTTTCCACTCATATAACCAATCATTTGTCTTAAAAGTTGTCTTCCACTCATCACCATCCTTAATTCTGATCTGATGGTATCCACTTTTGAGATCCAACTTGGTGAAGAATTGAGCGCCTCCAAGACAATCCATTAAATCTTCAATTCTAGGAATAGGAAACCTATACCTAATGGTGATCCTATTT
The DNA here is from genome assembly GCA_007258455.2 of Sequoia sempervirens. Lineage (NCBI taxonomy): Eukaryota > Viridiplantae > Streptophyta > Pinopsida > Cupressales > Cupressaceae > Sequoia > Sequoia sempervirens. The sequence continues at coordinate 340,326,839 of VDFB02047230.1, read as the reverse complement.
ATTGCTCTAGAATTAGTACATAACCTCCACTTACCTCCTTTCTTGGTTGCTAAAACCACTGGTACTACACATGGGCTGATGGTCTTTTGAATTAGTCCTTGATCCAACAATTCTTGCACTTGCCTAGCTACATCTAGGTTCTATTCTGGTGTAAGTTTGTATGCTGCTTTGTTAGGCAATGAAGCTCCAGGTATGAAGTCAATTTGATGACTTATGGCTCTCTTTGGTGGTAAAGTTGCAGGTGTACCATCACTGACTATACTCTTATACCTATCAAGCAACTTTTGGACTGCTTCTGGTAGGACCGTCTTTTCAGCCTTAGCTTCCTCTTTAGGTTGTATCATAACCACATATCCTTCATCCCCTTGATGTAGGTTCTTAAGGAACTCTTTACCACTGATCAACATAATGTTTGGTGTCTTTGACTATCCTTCATCTTCTTCTAGCAGTGACTGCAACTTGAAAGTCTTCCCATCTTTCTTGAATGATATGGTGTTCTCTTTCCCATCATACTTAACACTTCTGTCATACTGCCATGGTCTACCTAGTAGTAGATGGCATGCATCCATGGGTAAAACATCACAAACTAACTTGTCTTTATATCCTCCAATGGAAAACTCCATTGTTACTTGCTCATTCACTAAAACACTCCGCCCTTTGTTTAGCCATGTGACTTTGTAAGGGTTAGTATGAGGTACTTTCTCCAATTTTAGTTTCATTACTACCTCCTCTGAGATGATATTATCTATTGAACCTGAATCTACTATGACCTTGCACACTTTTCCAAGTATCTTGCACCTTACTCTAAAAA